>NW_012194777.1:394333-438511 GCF_000504015.1 Erythranthe guttata
ACATAAAACATAATCATATTATCATGGACAATGTAATCCTAACAAACTCAATCAATCTTATCAATCCATCAACATTTCCAAATGAGGCCTAAACAGTTACCTGGACTACAGGGGAAGATTCATCATTGACTTCGTAATAAAAACCGGTTGGAGGTTCATAATTCCCGGCATAGAAAGCCCCAGAAAATATCTGAATTATAGACAGAAATGTAGAATGCCGATTTTCCGCATAATGCAATTAAGACAATTAAACAATTTCAAGATTTAACCTGAGAGGAAGAACCTTGGGTTTTCGAACCCTGCCAAATAAACTCGAGCTTTTTCTCATCTCTCCTTTTCGCTCTATCTTGATAGTCAATACGGGCAAAGAAAAGTGCATCAAATCCAACCTAAAAAGCCAGCAACATATTTATTTATCATATAAGAATAAATTACTAAACTGGACAATAATAAAGAACAATAACGGGATTATGACCAATTAAAGTACCTCTGCCCCCAAAAGGTACGCCTGAACGGCAGAATGTCCAAAAGGGTCAATTTGCCATCCAATCCTAGGAGTGACATTGAACTGCTGTTTGATATATCGGTGCCCTAATGTTGTCTGATCTATCATGTCAATGTAATGTGTTGCCGCCTCATCGTGCATGCACATGCCACCGTTTCTGCATAATCATTCAATAGGCTAACGTGACACACATATAACCAAACAATAATTTAATGATGTAATAATATAGATGAGTACATTAACTCAAGTTGACCGGTGCTGACTAGAATTTGGACCGTCTTCTTTGTCGCTTCACTCTGTCGCCGCCACCATCGTTGGAAAAACGCCTATTATAATGGGGGGAAAAAGAGCATTTATATCACCACCATGCACAATACTGATATGTTTAGTAAATAAATAAACAACGAAATTTTTTACCTGCTCAACATAAATAAATTTCCGATTCTTATCAGCAAGCAATGCGGGGATTAAGGAATCCAGGACATTCTGCACACATGCTACCTACACATATCCGACATAGTAAGTGTTGCAATTATCAACGAGAAATAAACTGAATCGTAAGTTGAAAGCATACTCTATTTTAATCCATCGTAGGTAAGAACAGTGTTGTCTTTTGACAATTAAATTTTAATCCATCATAGAAATCGAAATTGACCTTGAACCTCCACAAACGAAAATGCGCACACACTATTATACACACTAAAACCGAAATCACTTCGCATAAACCTGAGTTAATAATTATTCACTTATGAGTTAATCGTTGGGTTAAAATTGATTCAACAATAAATTCCATACAATTAAATCATACATAAAATCCAAGACAAAACACGCAGCGTAGCAACTCCGAAGAATTCACTCTATCATTTTGATAAATTACAAAATCAACAAACACAAGTTCAATTAAGACCAAATGAATCAACGAAAAAGGGGGGGGAAATGTTTGATCGATGAAATTTAGGAAAGGGGGGAAATCAGAAATGTACCTGAATCGAATTATTGGAACCAACGTAGTACTGATCGACAGTCTTCAACCAGCCAACATCGTCGTGCGTATGAGGAACCAAATGCACATTCAATTTTCCCGGCACAACACCTTGGGCGGTGTCGTAAACCATGTAATTACCCTCCACCAAAACACACACACTCAAAACCACAGTCAAAACCACCCCAACAAACCCCGCCATGGCGAACTCCAATCTCCAATTGATTTTCCAAGTAAAAATCAAGAGCGATTAATCGACCCACGAATCGAAGCGAGATTCCCGATGAAGGAAAAATTGGGAGCAAAAACCCTCGTCCGCCGCCGCTATAATCAGTTTCAGCTAATAAACAACAACAAAAAAGGTCAATTTTCCTGTGTTACTAGATAAGCCTTTTTTGCTATTGGAAAAAATATACATATATAAAAAAAATTAAAGGGCTTTTTTCGGAGCTGGAATTCAGACGTGGACTGACGGCGACTTGCTGTCAGATTTATCTACAGACTACATTTTCGAGGTGGTGGGGGCGATGGGGGTGGGGGCGGGGGCCGGGGGGGGGCGAAGGAACAACTTTAAAAGTCTGTTAACATATTGGCGCCGATCACGTTTATTCGTTTCCATAAATCATCATTTTCTCGTTATTAATTATGATTTGAGTTTTCACGTTTTTCTTCTTCATTTTTGTTAATAATAACGAACAAACCTTATTTCTAAGTAAAGCAAAGTAAATACTCATTATAATAGGCCCCTTTTGGTAGATTGAAATATATTACTAATTACGACTCTTTGTTGTCACTGATTTGTACATAGTTACGTAAACATATGTATATTTGTTTCTATTGGAACGTTATTTCACCATATTAATAATTAAAAATTACCATACCGAGTGCGGCCTCCAAAAACTAAACTATTTTTTGTACTTTTTAGTTAAGTTAAAAACAAACACATAAATAAGCAAGTCTATATAAATATGTATTTATTTTCAACTTTCTTTATATATCTCCTTTGATAAAATTTGTGTCAACACGATAAATTCTAAAAATAGTTACTTTCAGTTAATATCAAACCAAATATCATATTTCAAAAGTTTTTCAAATTTCACACGACTCCTCGAACTTTTATGTTCGAGCAATAGTTATATAATCTGTAGGATAAATAAGGAGTCAGGACTACTTGAGATTACAAAAGAAAGAAGGATATGATCAAAATTTTAAAAATATTGACACCCGTCCAACCGTGAAAATCTATTTTAAAAGAATTAAAATTTTAAAAAAGTGTTTTAATTAAATAATAAAACATATAAGATATTTCAATATATGACACCTTTAAAATCAAGATTTAGAGGCTCTAGGCAGGTATACTTCACCCAATATTGAGAATTTTCTATCCAATAATAAAATATTTTAATTACACAATCAATAAGACCTTAACAAATTAGTATTTACATTACAAAGAGTAGGAAGAAACGTATCAAACGAGACCTTAACAAATTAGTATCTTGTGAGTATCCAAAGAGTAGGAAGAAACCCTCGTATCAAACGAGACCTTAACAAATTGGACTTACATTAGAGATAAATAGGCATATAATTTGTCTTTTTCCCTTTTATTTTCTTATAGAGCAAATGGCAAAAAAACTCATTATATGAGACTTAAATGCATTTTGATCTACAAAAAAAACAGCCCATGTTTTTAGTCTAAAATACCCTCCATAATATAATTCTTATCAATTCCATCAATTATGCTCTAACTTCCTTAATATTACACATTGACCCCGAATTTAAACAAATATATCACATTAACCCCCAATTTTTTTTTTTCACAAAATGTTTTTTTTCTAAATTTTTTTTCCTGCAAGATTCCGACGTTGACCGCTGGTCTCCGGCGTTGACTTTTTTTTTTGTCTTTTTTGAAAACTTTTTTTTTCTTGAATTTTTTTTTTCGGGCGGTCAACCACCGTTGACCGCCGCTCTCCGGCGTTGATTTTTTTTTTTTTTTTTTAAATTTTGTTTGTTCTTAAAAAAAATATTTTAATTAATATTACTGTCTTGACTGCTAAAATACTGTCTCCGGCAGTTATTTAACTGTCGGAGACAGTAATATTATGAATATTATTTTCCTGAACAGTAATATTATTAATATTATTGTCTAAAACAGTTAAATTACTGTTGGAGACAGTACTTTAGCAGTCAAGACAGTAATATTAATTAAAATAAGTTTTTTTAAGAAAAAAATTTAAGAAAAAAAAAGTCAATTAACTGTTAAATTACTGTCTCCGACAGTTAAATAACTGTTGGAGACAGTAATTTAGCAACGAATACAATAATATTAATTTTTTTTTTTTAAGAATAAAAAAGTCAATTAACAGTTAAATTACTGTCTCCGATAGTTAAATAACTGCTGGAGACAGTAATTTAGCAACAAATACAGTAATATTAATTAAAAATATTTTTTTTTAAGAATAAAAAAGTCAATTAACAGTTAAATTACTGTCTCCGACAGTTAAATAACTGCTGGAGACAGTAATTTAGCAACGAATACAGTAATATTAATTAAAATATTTTTGAAGAAAAAAAAAGTCAATTAACAGTTAAATTACTGTCTCCGGCAGTTAAATAACTGTCGGAGACAGTAATTTAGCAGCCAAGACAGTAATATTAATTAAATATTTTTTTGTAAGAAAAAAAAAAAAAGTCAACGCCGGAGACCGGCGGTCTCCGATGGTGGCGGGTCAAAATTGGGGTCAAAATTGAAATTAGTGTTAAAATTGGTTAATTGGAGAAATTGGGCTAAATTGTGGTGTAAATCATGAAATTAGAGTTGAACTGGGTTTCAATTATTGTGGGTAATTTTGGTATATATAAAAGAATTTTCCTTATTTGCATATAAGTTTGAATGAGGTAGATTTATTTGAAAGACAAAAAAATTGAATTTCCCTCTTTTAATTAAGTGCCCTTGTCATGGGCGTTTTTGTGATTTACCCTTTCTTATAAGCTAACATGCACATCTATTTTAGATCGAATTTGCACCATTTTGGCTAAACAAGTTACCATATAACCAAAACAAAAAAAGAATATCAAGATAAGAATTTTCTAAAACTATGTAGGATATTAACATAAAACAGTTTGAAACTTTAAAATTAGGGGTAATGACAAATACGCCCATGACAAGGGCACTTAATTAAAAGAGGGACATTCAACTTTTTTGTCTTTCAAATAAATCCACCACATTCAAACTTATTTGCAAATAAGGAAAATCCTTTTATATATACCAAAATTACCCCTAATTCATTGAAACCCAATTCAACTCCAATTTCACGATTTACACCCCAATTTAGCCCAATTTCATCAATTAACCAATTTAATCCTAATTTCAATTTTGACCCCAATTTTAACCCTAATTCTTATCAATTCCACCAATTATGCTCTGACTTCCTTAATATTACACATTGACCTCGGATTCAAACAAATATATCACATTAACCCCCCAATTTTTTTCTCAGAAATGCTTTTTTTTTCCGGCCAGATTCCGGCGTTGACTTTTTTTTTTTTTTTTATAATTTTTTTTAATTAATATTACTGTCTTGGCTGCTAAATTACTGTCTCCGGCAGTTATTTAACTGCCGGAGACAGTAATTTAGCTGTTAATTGACCTTTTTTTTTTCTACAAAAATATTTTAATTAATATTACTGTATTTGTTGCTAAATTACTGTCTCCAGCAGTTATTTAACTGTTGGAGACAGTGATTTAACTGTTAATTGACTTTTTTATTCTTAAAAAAAATATTTTTAATTAATATTACAGTATTCGTTTGCTAAATTACTGTCTCCAACAGTTATTTAACTGTTGGAGACAGTAATTTAATTGTTAATTGGCTTTTTTTCATTTTTTTTCTTAAAAAAAAAATTAATTAATAGTACTGCCTTAGATGCTAAATTACTCTCTTCAACAGTAATTTAACTGTTATAGACAATAATATTAAAAATATTACTGTTCGGAAATATAATATTCATAATATTACTGTTCGGAAAAAATAATATTCATAATATTACTGTCCCATATTGTCTGAGATAGTAATTTAGTAGCTAAAACAGTAATATTACTGTCTGAGACAGTAATTTAGTAGCTAAAACAGTAATATTAATTAAAATATTTTTTTCTTCTAAAAAAAAAAATTGAAAAAAAAAAAGTCAACGCCGGAGACCGGCGGTCAACAGTGGTTGACCGACCGGAAAAAAATTCAGGAAAAAATAAAGTTTTCAAAAAAAAAAAAAAAAAAAAAAAAGTCAACGCCGGAATCTGGACATTTCAGAAAAAAATTTTTTTTTCTGAATTTGTTTAATTTTGGGTAAATGTGATAATATTTGTTTAAATCCGGGGTCAATGTGTAATATTAAGGAAGTTAGATCATAATGGGTGGAATTGATAAGAATTATATTATTGAGGGTATTTTAGACTAAAGACATGGGGATGGGCTTAATTGAGAGACTGTTTTTTTTGTGGACCAAAATGCATTTAAGTCCCATGTGATGGGCCTTTTTGCCATTTGCCCTTAAAATTATGAGAACTTTTTAGAAATTTTTATGTTGTACTTACCTTTTTACAAAATATGTAGATTTTTCAATGCGTTACGGAAACACTTTTTCAGCTGTAACATTAAATTAATCATCACCGCTCATTGCTAAAGTGGAGTACTACAAATAGGAACATGATTCAACTAAAACTCATTCAAGCAAACTTATAAACATGCAAGTAATAAGAAAATCTATTAGTAATAAATAAAAAAATTCTCGAGGGAGCTACTCTTATTTGAATAATTTCGATACACCGTTAGACCAAATAACATCTGTCATAAATCTATTTTAATGTGTTTAAATTGAGTTTTTTCAACTATGAATCAGTGGCGATTTTGGCAATAAAACAGTCTGGCGAACTTGGTGGGTGAAAGAAACATATTATAGCGCAACATGTTACCACGGGTCTAAATAATACAAAGAATGGCCCTATATCCACCAAACCCCAAGTCATTAAAACCCATAAAACCAACAAACTCATACAGCCCAATCGGCCCATAAGGCTAGTAGGCCCACTAACGAACTATTATTATTTTTATATTTGGAAAGATTAGGGAAGGGGACTCTCAGAAATAGAAGACCTTATGGCTATGTTTGTTACCGTTTTCAAATTCTTTCCACATTTCCCCAAAATGAAAATTATTTGTCTACACTATTTTAAAAAACTTTCCCCAAAACAAATTCAAATATTTCTCTCTCTAACAAACATGATTTGACCGCTACAGTGAAAATTGTCTTCACTAAAATACAAAATCAAATCACTTTATCTTTTAAATTCTTCTTCCAAAATACCTTTTTCCAACACCTTTCAGACATGATTTGACTTGCTACAGTACAAATTGTCTCCTCCCAAAACACAAACAAACTTTATTTAATTTTCAAATTCTTCTCCCAAAACATATTTCCCCAAAATAAAATGGAAATTGAAGCCCGAAAGCTTACCAAACACAGCCTTATCTATCTCGTTCACAACAACTTGCAATAAAGACTAATTCGAATTGAAACGATCGTCACTCCGCGCCATCGTAGCGTCTGTCTGCCCGCATCCGCATGTGCTCCCAATTGATTGTTGATTCACCGGTTAGATTAGCCCTAATTTGTAAATCGCCACTGCACAAATTCGGTAAATAATAATTACTTTCTCATTCTTATGCTAAATTTTCACTGAATAATTACTAAATCGATGATTTTTTTTTTCTAGCAAATACTGGGGTAATTGGCACTTTGCACCCTTGAATTACATAGATTTGGCACTTTGCACCCTTAAATTGCAAATTTGGCACTTTGCACCCTTTTATTACAAACTTCTTGGCACTTTGCACCTTCCTCCACTTTTAGGCTAGAAATGTAACGGGCAACCGGTTCAATGGGTTTTAAGAGGGGCAACTTCGTCCTTTTACATCTGTACACGTGGTAAATACATCGATAAAACACTCGGTAAAAAAAAATTGATCGATAAAACAGAGAAGAAAAAAACCCTAGCATCTTCTCTTCAACCCCTTCCCTAATACGCTAATCAATTAGCTATACTCAAGAATGGCTGGAGAATCTACACAAAAAATCGAGCAGGAAATGCTATTTGATATACCTTCGAATTATCAATCTCCATTCCCTGGTAATACAATTTTTCATTTAAAAATGTACATATCTAAAGTATTATATTGTTATAGATAAAGATTTTACAATAGCCAAAACGACATATTTCTTACAGCATCAACCAACCCAAAACAACTGAATATTCAAGTTGTTTTTTTTTTTTTTTTTTTTTTTTTTTTTTTTTAAAAAAAATTCCCCCAGGTATTTTTTTATAATAGCTTGAATGTTGTATACAGCAAGTTTTTTTTTATAATGTCTTGAATGTCGTATTCAACTAGTTGGTTTTATATGTATTTCTTTACAACAAGTTTTTATATATTTATATTTATTTTCATTAATTATTATTTTTTCAGCACGTTTTTTGTTCAACAATATTATTATATTTCTCTACTTGTGTGTACCAGTTTGTTAACAAAAAAAAAATTTCCCCAGCAATTTTTTTTGGTAAAAAATATTATTATATTACTCTATTTATGTGTGCCAACAATTTAGTAAGGCATGGAGTTAAACTGCTCTGCATATTTAATTTAAATTACCCTGCCATGCATATTTAATTTATTTTATGTTTTTACAGAAAGTTCGGCAGACATCGCGGAAGTTGACTATGAAACTGATGAAAATGAAGAAAGCAATGGAGAAGAAACTGATGATAGTGATTCTACGTTCAGTGATGGCTTTGAAGATAGTGACTTTGAATATGACGATGTCTTGTATGATGAGAATATTGATAAAGAGATTGAATGGGTTGGTATCAACGATGAATCGGTAAAATAACTTGATAAAGGCAAGGGAATTATTGAATATCAAGCTACCGAGCATTTTAGGTCTTTAAGTAAAAGGCATTCATCTGCAAAAGCCAAAAGTTCAAAGTATCAAATCTACAAAGATGATGCAGATGAGTCAGATTTTGAATTTGAGGTGGGTTTGTGTTTCAAAACTGCTACAGACTTCAGGGAGGCTGTGAGAAAGTATTCGAACAAGCAAGGGATGCCTATTTCGTTCAAGAAGAATTGTAGTGACAAAGTTCAAGCTATTTGTGCATGTGGATGGGTCATTTATGCCTCTTTTATATCTAAGATTGATAATACCTTCCAAGTCAAGTCAATCAAGAGAGAGCACACTTGTTCCAGGGATCCAAGCTCTAAGCATTGCACTTCTATATTTCTTGCAAAAAAGTATCAACACCACCTCAGAAGTAATCCAGAGTGGCCTGCTGGTTCAATGCAAGAAATAATGCAAATGGAAAATCACACTTCTTTATCCATTTGGAAGATGTACAGAGCTAAGAAACATGCAACAAAGCTTAACCAAGGCACAGAGTTGGGGCAATATGCTAATTTGTGGCAGTACTGTGAGGAAATTTTTAGAACTAATCCCGACACAACAATAAAGATTAAGTGCAAGTATGATGCAGTTTCTGAGACTTGTCAATTCAAAAGAATTTATATTTGTTGGGGGGCCTTAAAGAAAAGGATTCAAGGCAGGCTGCAGACCGGTTATAGGTCTAGACGACACACACTTGAAGACTTCACGAGGAGGAGTTTTGTTATGTGCAGTGGGTATAGATGGAAATAACAGTATGTATCCTATTGCATATGCTATGGTTTTGAAAGAAAACAGAAAATCTTGGGAGTGGTTTGTGAGTCTTCTTATTGATGACTTGGAGATGAGAAACAGCTATGGATGGACTATCATTTCTGACAAGCAAAAAGGGTTGATCCGAGCAATAGAAGATTTGTTACCACATTATGAGCACAGATTTTGCGTAAGGCATATGTACAATAATTTCAAGCAAAAACACAAGGGTTTGCAGCTGAAAGATTGTCTTTGGAAAGCTGCTTCAACAACTAGAGTTGTGGATTTTAATAGGGAGATGGAAAAACTGAAAGCATGTGATCGAGCTGCTTATGATTGGGTAAGAGAAAGACCTCCAATGCATTGGGCAAAGTCTCACTTTAGTACCTGGCCGAAGTGTGATTTATTGCTCAACAATCTCTGTGAAAGTTTCAACAAAGTTATCCTAAAAGCACGTGATAAACCTATAATAACCATGTTGGAAATTATCAGGGTGATTATGATGAGAAGAATTCATTCTCAAAGGATAAAGTGAAAAAATCTAATGGAGACATTTGCCCGTCGGTGCAGAGGACCTTAGAAAACAACAAAAAAAAGGCATACGAATATATTTTAGAGTGGAATGGTCATGATAAATTTGAAGTTAAGGGATGGGTTGGTGATCAGTGGACTGTTGATTTGACATTAAAAACTTGCAGTTGCAGAAAATGGGACATCTCTGGAATCCCTTGTGTTCATGCTACAGCTTGTATCTTTTATAGAAGGGAAAATACTGAGGATTATGTTGAGCATTGGTACAGAAAGGATACATTTTTGAAAGCATATTCGCACATGCTCAACCCTTTGAAAGGGCAAAAAGAATGGCCTGATTCTACATTAAATACATTAGTGCCATGGTACGAAAAACCAAAAAAAGCAGGAAGGCCGTTGAAGCATGCTAGAAGGAAAGAATCTGATGAATCAAGCCAAAAACAAGTGACTGGAAAAAGAAATGGTCCCAAATATTCATGCTCAAAATGTGGAAAGTTGGGACATAACAAGAAAGGGTGTAAAGAGGCATCTACGAATCTAAGTGCAGGCGTGTCTAGTCAAATAACAAAGAGGCAAAAATTGCCGGTAATAATTAAATTTTATCTATTATGTCTCGGTCTCTCATTTTAATTATTGTTTGCTGATAAACATGTTTTTGTAGGTAAAGATAAATGTTGAGAAATCAAATTTTGTTGTTAGAGGTTGTGAATCACTACCACAGGTTATTTTTATTGTATTTTAATAGTAACCACATGTTATTTATATCATATACACTATCATATGTTATTATTTTGAGATGTTATTATTATTTGTAGGAATCGTCGTCTGGAACAACTACATCTTTGGTGGCAACAAGGATATACAGAATGGAGTCAAATAGACTTGTAACGCAACAAAGTGATAATCATTCTACAGTAACAAGGGTGTACGATTGATGATGAAGCTTTTGAGAAATTTTTGATAAGTTGGCTTTTGAAGCTTGTGAGAAGTCTGGTTTTGTTTTTTGCTTATTCCAGTGTTTTTGAAAAGTTTACTTTTGGTTCAGTTTCATTTTGAGAAGTATGTTATGCTATAAATTTTCAAAGAATTAATGTATCGAATTTGGTTTCAAATGTTATTTGGTTGAATTTGGTGAATTTGATCAATACTATTTTAATATTTTTGCTATATAAAGACATTGTAAATAAATAACAGTATACTCTTGTTAAGGTTTTTGGTACATAAAAACAGTAAAAAATAAAAAACAATATACTGTATTTTAATGTTTTTGACAGACAATAGATCTTTGTTTTGTTATGTTTGTTCTTGTTTATGTGTCTTGCTCACACCTATTGATATACACAACACTTGGGAAGGACAAGGAATCGGCTTGAACCTCCTGATTTCTATCTCTAGGCAAACTAGCAACTTCAACTTGACCATACGTCACTTTCCTAGATTCGTCAACCATTTTGGATAAAAAAACTTCCATCACTTACCACATGACTTATCACACTCTAGGCAAAGGAAAACAATCCAAAACAATACAAGTATCGGGTACAGCTAGTATTAGATATCGAAGCATCTCAACAACAACGGCAGTAGTGTATGCACGCCGAGAATTATCGACGAGGTCAGAACCACCAGGAGAAGGCTCTTGGATGAATCGAGCAGCGATCAAGGCCAGAGTACGCACATAAGTCTGAGATGAAACCAAAGTTTCTATGACACCATATATAATAGGCCAGAGTACACACATAAGTCTTCTTCAAACTTTTGAATTTTTTTCAGCAATCCAGGTATTATTTTTCTTGACCTCTCACATATTTGTGGATCAAACCACTTAAAATATCCACAACCTCCAGAAATCTGAAAATAATTCATAAAGTAATAAGAACTTAATTTTGTTAAAAATAAAAACATAATTTCTTATAAATTAAGAACCGAATTTCGGAAAAAATAAAGAAATTTAGATAAATAATCGAATTACCACATACCCATATGACAAACATTTGTGAAATCGTCTTCCTGGGTTATCCTTGTTCCAACATGTTACTAGAGGAAGAACATTTCCACAATCACAATACACAACAGGTATTTACTCCTCGTAGTGCCAATACGTAGAACTACTACTATTGGCCGATGAATTCGGTTTACCCATGAAGAAAGAATTGAAGAAGAGAGGCAGAAGAGGAGAAAAAAATTCTAGGTTTTTTTGTCGTGAAGAGAACAAGATAAATGGCAGAGAAACGACTAGTGAAAAAAAATGGCAAAACGATTTTAATTAGCTAAGAAATAATAGAAAGACAAATCTGCCCTTATTGGAACAGGTAGCACGTTACATTTGTGGCCTAAAAGTGGAGAAGGGTGCAAAGTGCCAAAAAGTTTGTAATTAAAGGGTGCAAAGTGCCAAACCTATGTAATTCAAGGGTGCAAAGTGCCAATTACCCCCAAATACTGTCTTGATTAACCTGTTCTCTTTTGTTAATTACCGAAAATTTATCTTGATTTTGGGTGTTGTGTTTGTTTTCCCCAATTTCACGCTGAAACCCTAGAACTAGTCCAGCTAATCAAGCAACCAAAAAAGGATGGCAATTGCTAGAACAGGGGTTTTTGTAGATGACTATTTGGAGCGTGAGTTGTTCATTTTTCAATCTTACATATAACTAAAATTTATATTAGGTGATTATTTTTTTTTTTAATTATCTGTAAAATTTGTTGTGTTGTGTATTGTATAATAAAAGATTCGAGCACACTTCCGGCGGAGCTTCAAAGGCTTCTAAACACTGTTCGAGAACTAGACGAACGCTCCCAAGGTTTTCCCCATTTTCCCTCTTTTCTTACAGTTGCATAAATTTATATATACTTTTGTCTAAATTTTGACTAGTTTTCGTATCTGTCTATGTCTAAATGTTGACATAAATAAAAGCAATGATGAATCAGACGAGGCAGCAAACAAAGTACTGCCTAGGTTTGGCATCTCAGGGGGGACCGTTCGGTCGAAAGCACGACGAAGAAGACGAGCTTTTTGAGAAGCTTCGAAAGGAGATTGAGGTGAACCAAGACAATGCACTCAACCTCTGTACTGAGAAGGTTCTACTTGCCCGACAAGCTCATGACCTCGTAAGCCTTGATAATATAATATAATTTCCTTATTATATTGGTCGTTCATTGTTATTCTTTACGACTATTTGTTCTTTCTTAGTTGGAGTAGTTGGATATTTGACATTTTTGTTCATTTTATCGATTTTCTTAAGCTACATGTATATTGAAGTTTCTGTTGATTCTAAAACAGGATTTTGTTTACTTGTTTCTCTTAAATCCACATATTTTATATATATTAGTGAATGTTACTTATTTGAAATGTAGAACATGGTCACGAGAAGTAAGTATCGTGGTGGCATTTCGGTTGACAGTTTGTCTGTAGTGATGTTGTATGACCTGGCATTTACGGCACCTCGTAAAGTTTGAGAAATGTGTAATTTTTAGTTGTCATTTTTCTTGTTCCCCTTCTTGCAATAGTTAGCATCTGTTAAGTATTTTTCTTCCTTTTACTCAATTTTATTATTCTTGGATTTTTTCATAATATCTTGAGGTATTTGAACGAAGATTCTTTCTTTTGCTAATTTGTTTTCTTCTCTTGGTTCTATGGAATTGTGATTGCACGGGGCGAGAGTGATCCTAGGATGTTTTTGTTACTAGCACCACTTATTTGTTAACTTAGCTACTTGATTAACACGTTATTCGCATTACTTTTTGTTTTATCTTTATATTCCGTGATAATTTGCTTTCTTTGCCACGTTCCTTCAGATTGACAGTCACATGAAACGTCTTGATGAGGATCTGAATAACTTCATGGAGGATCTCAAACAAGGTGCACACACTTCTTGGTGTTTTTCTCTTAGATTTATACAGTAGCGTATGAAATTAGCAAGTTCGATAAGCAGTTCTGCAAATTTTACTTGGCAAATATATATCGAGATTCAATTCAATGCAATCAATGAATTAATATATGGGACGAAGAGAATATATATTAATTTGCAAGCATTGCAAAGTGGCCCATTTGATTTTTTCTTCAATAGGGTTATTATTAAACGATGGTCCATTTGCTTCGTAATAACATTTTCTGATTTTTGCAGAAGGAAAAATACCACAAGACGAGTCACCTGTGCTACCTCCATTACCTTTAGTTCCGAAAATCGAAAAACGGAAACCAATTTACGGAACACCTCAACCGAAGAGGCTTGATCTGAAAGACAGGGATTGGGATAGAGATTTTGCGCTTATGCCTCCACCTGGAAACCTTAAGAAAGAGTTTGCATCACCCGATCAACCCATTGATCCAAACGAACCTATTTACTGCGTCTGCCATCAGGTTATCGTACTCCTTTAATTAATTAATTAATTAATCCTTAATCCTCATTACTGGTTATTAAAAATCGTAATAGTTTCGTCGCAAGCTATTAAAAATTACTTTTTTATGCTGAAGTTATTTGGATCTTGCAGGTATCGTTTGGTGATATGATTGCCTGCGACAATGAAAATGTAAGTATTTGTTTCCCCTTCCCCCACTTTTTGCCGTATTTCGTGTTTTGTTTAATTTTTCTATCGTACTTTGATGAATATTGTCTTAGCTTTTCGAATTTTTTTTTTCGGTTGACAGTGCCAAGGAGGAGAATGGTTCCATTATGCATGTGTGGGCCTCTCTCAGGAAACGGGATTAAAAGGAAGGTGGTTTTGTCCAACCTGCAAGCCAGCCAATTAACACACTGATTGCTTCGTGTTTATCAATCAATATATGAGTCTTGTATGTATAATACATTGATGCTGCAGAGCAAGATGAACGAGTGAGTGCCTTTTTTTTTTAAATCAGTCTATCGAAAGCTCTTAGCTGTAAATGTCGGCATGAAAAAATATATATCAAGACTATTTTGAAGGTAGGATTTATCCTTCAAGATAAATCAGGAGAAATCATGGTGATTGTTTTTTTTTTTATCGAAAGTTTGTTCTGAATGTGTGTAGATTGCGATCGTATCTGAATTTACCAATTTTCATGGTTTGACAAATTGGGAGAAAATGTCGTATGTTCTCATAATTAGCAAGTTGAAGAGATACGCTAGAGAATGCTTCCTCTCACTCTCTATCGGTTTTTTCGATGTTATATTCAGTGAATTATTCCGGGTAGGGAAACCCTTAGTGGGGGCTCTGCTCTGTTCAATGAAGAGCAAAGTAAAATTTTGGGTAAGTTATGAAAACCCCCTAAATTTAGGTTAAATTACGAAAAAAAACCCCACCTATTTGTAATTACAAAAACCCCACCCGGAAGGCAAAATACTACACTTCCTAACTAAAATACGTTTGAAAATATATATATATATATATATATATATATATATATATATATATGTTAAGAATTAATATTGTACTTGTGATACTAAAATATTTTATTAGAGTTATAAACATTTGCACGAAAGATGTAAACCAAGCTAAGTAAATTATGTGTGAAGAACTCGTTCTAGAAAATGTTGACAAAAAGTTTTGAATTCGCGGGACAAATAACACTGTAATACATTACTCCACCAACTGGGTCACTGTTTATTCCTGCATACTGAACACATGTATCATGTATGTACTTTAAAACTAAATTCGGAGTTGTATATTTTTGAATTCTAAAGAAATTAGTTCTGATAAAACGAGGATGACCAATCAAGATTGTGTTGGATTATAAGTTTTTCTTTCTATATTAAATTTCTTTGTTATCGGTTAGTTGATTGTTTTTGTTAGGATTTAGTAACATAGTCGATACTTATTTTTCCCTTTCTATATTAAATTCCTCTTTATTGGTTTGTTGACCATTTTGGTCGGCTTAATCCCACCTTGCAAATATACTATTTTGACATTTTGAGCGTTCGAAACAAATTAATAGCAATTTGTACTATAGAAACACAATATATCATGCATAATGCACTTCAAATGAATTTTTAAAGCTAATAAAAGAAATTTAATATTTTTAGTGGTATTCTTTTAGGATGCTAAATGTCCAATCAATTTTTTTTATTCATAAATCATTTTGAAATTATAAATGGCAAAAATAAAAATACATTTCATCAAAATATTTAAAAAAAAATATCAGAAAAAAATATTTTTCTAAAAAAAATCCTTCAGCAATTTTGTTATTAAGTTACCTGAAAATCATATTTTTCTTCCAAATATTTCTTCATGATATTTCCATCAATTACAAGAAAAGATCCATCAATCAAATAAGTTAGTGATAAAAAAATATTTTACTTTATTTGTAAGAAAATATAGTTTTTTTCAATAATCCGGTGTGATTTTTATTTAATCGCACTTTGTGCGCTCGAAATTAGGTTGGAGGTTGAAAAAAGTAACATTTTAATTTGTTATTTTGAACCCCGGAAAAAAATCCAATAAAAACAATTAAATTCTCTTTATTATTCAATTTAGGGTGCATTGTGAATGATTTATTGTGTTTTGGGGGTGTAAAGTACTATTATTATTTTCCAAGGATGCAAAGTGCCAAAATGCTCGATTTCGAGGGTGCAAAGTGGATTAAGCCATTTTAGTTTAAAATATATGCAACTGTTATGGCATGAGAAAAAGAGGAACTAATGTAGGAAAATGATGTTGTATTTTAATTTTAACTGAAATGCTAAATTCCACTTGATAATTACTAGATCATACACATAATTATATTGTTTTCTCTCTCTAAAAACATAATATTCAAACGTTTCTCCTCACCCCTCCAACAGAGTTCTTTCTTTTCTCTTATATTCATGGTGACAAAACTTTTTAGAATAAATGACAAGTCTAACTAAACATTTGCTTCACATTCTTTATAAATTTTATTCCAAATATGCCCCCACATACATAAAATGAATTCTGCACCAAGTAATATTTAAACTGTATTTATCAATTTTTTCATTATGATTTTAACATTTTTATTTTCGCATCTAGCATTTTTGTTATTATTTTTTTGCATTTTTCGTATTTTTTTTCCTTTTTTCTACATAATATTGAAAATTATGATTTTTTTTTTCGACCGTAGTCTTCTATAGAAACCCATAGAAAACCGTAGTAGTTCGTAGACAAGTATAGTCACTCGTAGGAAACTATAGTAATCCGTAGTCACATATTCTTAAAACCCTAATTCCTCTTTTGAACCCTAGCCGCCAGACATCATAAACACCCATAGAGAATCTTAGACATCTATAGACATGAAATCGAAAAATCTTAGAGCCGCCCCCACCAAACCGTAGATCTCCTCCACCAAACCCTAGATATGCGAACCCCATCCCCACCCCCAACGTCGAGCGCCACAGACACTATTCCCCAGCCCCGAGCAGCGCCGCACAACGACCCCATCCTAATGGCCAACATCGGGTCACCACAAGCGTCTCCCCCAGAGCAACCGCCATCGCCATTCCTCCCCCCATGCCACCGCCTCCAGCGCCATAGTCAACTCCATCGTCATAGCCACTACCTCCTCTCAAATCATGGGATGAAGTGGTGGCGAGAGAGATAGCTTGATATCGAGAGAGCGAGACAGAGGGAGCCAGAGAAAGAGCGAGATAGAGAGAGCCAGAGAAAGAGAGAAGAATAATAAAGGGGAAAATAGATCTAAGAGAGAAACGTGAATATGTGAATTATAAGATTTAGGGTTAATGATAAGATATGGATAAAAAATTCAATAACGTGAGTCATATATTATTTTAATATAGAGATTAAATTAAAATATTGGATTTAAACTTATCATTTAATTTAAATTAGGATTCATATCAGGTACTCATAGCATATTACCACCACTATAATGTAAGATTTTATTTCCCCATTTTCAAGTACTTAACAATCACAACCTAATTGTCCAAGAAATTGGAAGAAAAATCACTAAGGGCCCCACATAAAGACACACTGGCTAATCCTATCCACAAATCCATACCGCGGATTACAATACATTATCACCTCAAAAATCAAAACTACAACGGATAAAAATATCCTTCACTCTTTCCAACTCCCACTCTCCCGCCGGTCGGAGTTCACAAGAAAACCACCGAGCTCGCAAATCATGGCGTTTTCCTCCATCCTGTATTCCCCAACCCAATTCACCCTCCCCAGACCCCACCTCCACCGCCGCAGCAGGCCCATTTCAATCGCCGCCGCAATTCCGCCGCTCACCTCCACCGCCGACATCTCCGCGGTGGCCGAAGCGCTGGACAACACGACCATCGCCGTCATTGGGGGCGGGTCGGTGGCGGCGCTGGCGGCGGTGCTGTCGCTCGCCGACCCGGAGAAGCGGCGGCAAATGCAGGCGGAGGAGGTGGGCGGGGGGGACAAGGAGGTGGTCCGGGAGTACTTCAACAACGACGGGTTCCAGCGGTGGCGGAGGATCTACGGCGACACCGACGACGTGAACAAAGTGCAGAGGGACATAAGGCTCGGCCACTCGAAGACGGTGGAGAACGTGATGAAAATGTTGCTCGACGAGGGCCCGCTGAGTGGGGTCACCGTCTGCGATGCCGGCTGTGGGACCGGCTGCTTGTCGATTCCGTTGGCCAAGGAGGGCGCTGTCGTGGCGGCCAGCGATATCTCCGCCGCTATGGTGGCTGAGGCTGAGAAAGAGGTGAGTAATGTGTGGCTACTGTTAAACTAAATTTTAAAGTTTCTTTTTTTTTTTTTTTTTTTTTTTTTTTTAAGTTTCATTCTTGATTTTGGTTGCATTTGGGATATTGGATTGATTCTTGAAATTGTTGATTGGATTTGATGGGGTTGGAGGTAAAATTTGATTCATTGTTATGTTGTTAGTAGAGGTGGGAAGTTGGAGGATCGGAGGATCGGATCGTAATTAGCACTTTTGGAAAGAAAAAAAAAAGTCGATTTTCTTTTAGGAAGTAAAATGTAATTCCGACTACCTTCTAAAGAAACAATCGGAAATCGGAATTTCGAAAATTGGAATAGAAAAAGGTATTCCAAGATTGGAACTTTTCGGATTTGTTATCGGCACAATTCAGAAATTCTAATTTTTATCGATACAAAATATAAAATGCATAATAGTATTGATATTATAAGTGTAATTTTAGGAAAACAATTAGGATTTCGGATTTTTTTTTTATTCCCGAAAATTAATATCAGATCGGAGATACTCCAATTATGATCCAAAGAATTCGGAATAAAATGAACTTCGAAATTCAAATTGAAAAATATTGTTCCAAAATCCGACAATTCTGGATCGGAATCGGGGGAAATCGGATTAGATAAGATAGTGCGAATCGGGTTATTTCATCTACATTTTCATGTAAATGACCGATGATTGTCTAAACATGTGCTTATGTAATTCGTTCTCTTATGTTGTTACATTTTTAAATATCTCAAAAATTCGTTCAATTTCCAACGCAGGCACGAGAAGAGCTATTCAAAGGCACCGACTCGCCGCCCGCCGGAATCGTACTTCCGAAATTCGAAGTGAGCGATTTGGAGAGCTTAAACGGAAAATACCACACCGTCATCTGCTTAGACGTTTTGATTCACTACCCGCAAAGTAAAGCGGATGCCATGATTGCGCACTTAGCTTCTCTCTCCGAAGATCGATTGATTCTAAGTTTCGCACCAAAGACATTTTACTACTCTCTGCTCAAAAGAGTCGGAGAATTATTCCCCGGGCCTTCGAAGGCCACACGGGCTTATCTTCATTCAGAAGCCGACGTCGAGAGAGCGTTGAATAAAGTCGGGTGGAAGATTAGGAAGAGGGGTTTGACCACCACGCAATTCTACTTTTCGAGAGTCGTCGAGGCCGTTCCTGCTTAGTGCGTAAAGTGAGTTTTTTTTTTTTTTTTTTTTCGTAATATTATATTGACGTTTTTCGTTCGTGCACGATTTCATACCATGTATAGTAGATAGATTTCCGGTTTTTGACTCAATTTTGGATAGTTTAGTGTAAATGGTTGCATTTTTACTAATTTCGTATCATGTGCACCGTTTGTCGAAGTTTAGTATTTGCTGCATTTCTCGGTTTTCGTTTCGTGCTCGGTAACTTTTTACGTAAGATAACAGATTGCACGCGCATATTTCACCATAGGAAGAATCAAAACATCAGATAAACAAAGTTTGACCAAACTGTTACAATCAATGGTAAAAGAGGCGGCAAATCCCGAGCCCCTTTTGTAAGGTACGAACGAAGAGCGATAAAAGTCGGGTTTTTTTTTTCGTTTTCTTGATTTTACAATTTATTGGCTATTTTTTCGAGAGCATCGGTAACCTTGGTAAGAGCTGCGATTAAGCTGTCGTGCTGGCTGTTTTGCCGATCCCTATCCAATTGGAAATTCAACTTCTGCTCGTCGAAATGTGCGTTGAGCAGATTAGTATTTCTCTCTAAAGCTTTGACCAATAAGTCTTCCACATCACTATTTCGAGAATC
This sequence comes from Erythranthe guttata, assembly GCF_000504015.1. The sequence continues at coordinate 414,500 of NW_012194777.1, forward strand.
ACTCGACGACTGCCTTCTTCTCTTCGCCCCTTCTTGAAAATCGGAGCCTCCATTGAAGTGTGGGCCCGGTTGTCTTTTGTTTTCTGCACATTCGAGAAAACAAACATATTTAAAAAAATTATTAGCTATGCACGAAGCTTGAGAGGCTTATTAGTCGAACGACTAACGGTAATAGTTACCCGAAGATATATATTTACCTTGACTCGACTCTGCCTGGTAAAATGGCTGATATTTCATCTCTGCCAACAATACGAAAAATGTTAGTATTATGTATATATATATAAAATAGTCGACTATTCGAATGTTTACGGCACCTGAAATAGGCACCGGAGAAGAAACAGGGCTCCTCTCGTTTTCCTCCTCAAAGTCCTCATCGTCATCTTCACCGTTATTTTCGTCGGTATTTATCGTCACTAAAGCGAGCTGATAACCATCGTTCGTCGCAAAAGCCTTACCGTCCAAAACATCGAAAACGTCCCGATCGAAAAAACCCGGAAGTTTAATCTCCCTCCTCAAATCACTCCTCATCAACCAAAAAGATTCCCCTCCCCCTTCTCCTCCATCTCCATTAATTACCTTATTACCCTCCCATGCCTTAATCTTCTTGAAATCACTCACAAGGTTGCTCCATCTCTTACGGCACTGAACGGGGCCCCTCGTCACTCCGTTCCGTTTGCAGTGCGACGAGACGTAGTCCCACTTGGGCTCGACATGGACCTGGGTCGACCCGTTTACGGAACCGGATCTTCTCCCCCTCCTCCCTCCTCTCTCCTCCGCAATCTTTTTCCCTTCGATTAAGACCATCGTCTCTCTTCTCGTCCACCGAGGATGCCTTGGCGTTTTGTACCCGTTTTCATTTCCGTTCGCACCGTTCGACAATGGAGCCATTATTCACCTAGATGCAATTTGTTTGAAGAAGACTTAGATACATACATACATATATATATAAATAGGTATATACATTTTTTTCCAGTACTCTGTGATTGACTATCCTAATAAGGGCACTAAATCTTTATTACCGGATTGATTGCATAAGGGTCGTCCGTAATTTCATTTCTGTAACGAGCACCGTATCTTTTAAGGCACATTACTTGAATTCGCTTTCGAGAATCGTCCGATATATTACGTTTTAAAGGCACATTGCCCGAATTCTATTATGATTTATGTCCTAGTGATTGACTGTCCTTACGAGGGCATATTTTCTTGATTTCGCGATTTAAAGTCACATTTTCCCGATTTTGTTTTTCGGATTCTGCCACTTGCCTGTTTTACCCGGTCTACCGTGTATTTGATGCCCTTGATTTTTCGGGTCTTGTTTGCGAAGTGCTTAATAAATGGTAAAAGATTTCTTCATCTTTTGGTATCAAAATAGCAGTTACAAAAATCTTCTGTTTTTATGCAATAGGATGCCATTACACTTGCAGATTTGCAGTTTCTATTTTTATTTTTGTTGTATTCTTTATTTTATTACACTTTCGTATAATAGTTTGCAAGCCATACGACAGACGTAAACTAAACTAGGTTAACAATGTGTGAAAAACTCCATCCAGCGACCGTTGGGCCAATTGACACATGATCACATGCTCCAACCGGTAGGTCATCACTTATTGGAAATTTTGAAAATTGAAAATAAAAAAATTGTTCCAAAATTTTCTGATTGAAATCGGTAGAATTCGCGTATTGTGCCCTTTTCTTGTATTCACCTATTATTAAAAAAAAACACACAAATTATTGATATTATTAATCCTTAAAGAAATATTGTTATATTATTAATGTTTTCTTTCTTTTTTTTTTTTTTTTGCAAAAATGGATTTTTGGAATTATTTTCGGAAATTGAAAGCAGATCGAAAAATCTGGATATCATAAATATTTCAATTTGGATCCAAAAAAATGTTGAAAATCGAAACTTGGATTTTCTTTTAGATTTCGAAAATGAATCGGCTGAAATCAAAAATTTCTTTCAGATTTCCACTTCTAGATTGAGCTCGTTGTACATGTATTTTGCAACTCTCGCTCGATTTGCAAGTCATTGCACGAAAATGTCGTTTTAACAAGCGAGTATACAATTATACAATTTTTTTTTTTTTTTTTTGAGATGAGATGAGTATACAATTATACATAGGGGGCAACTATTTTGAATACTAATTTTTGCTTAGTTGAATACTACCAAGTTGAAAACCACATTTGAGTACATATTTATAAGTTTTTTCTTACTTTAATACCAAAATAAAAATAAAAGTACAAAAATACCCTTTCATACAAAATACTAATTACATCAATTTTTCTTTGAAATTACCTATTTGAAAACCAAATAAAAAAAAAAAGAAAAAAAAAATTCAAACACAAAAAAACCTCCCTCCGTCCACCCCTCCCACGCCGCCCGACGCCGCCGCCGCCGCTCCAACCATCGCCGCCGCCGGACGCCGACGCCAAACACCGAAGAACGCCGCCCAACGTCGCCCAAAGCCGCCGCCGTCGTCGTCTTCGAATAGTAAGTTATAGTTGTTTCTATTTTTTTTCTTTAATATTTATTTAAGATTTGATTGTTTGATATGGGTAATTAGGATTTGGTTGTTTTAGGTTAGAATGATCGTTAATTAGTAATGGATGCATCTGATTTCAGTCGATTTGAGCATTGATTTGAGATTCGTGGGTCGGTTCTTCGTTCACCATTTTCGACCTGTATATGTCGATTTTTCGATGAATTTTCGACAGGTTGATGTCGAAAATTCATCACAAATCGACATGTAGATGTCGAAAATGGTGAAATTGTTGAATTTGGAATTTTGGTAATTCGACAGCTTCCTGTCGAAAAATGGTGAAATTTTCGACAGCTTGCTGTCGAATTTGAACTGTGAGATTTTTTTTTTTTTTCCCTATTTTTATTTGCTTGTGTTTATATTATGTATATTAATTTTTATTTGTGTGTTATTTTGCAGTGGAAGAACCACGTGAACCTCGTATACCTCCGACTGTCTCGAACCGTAAGAAGAGGAAGGAATTATCCGATAGAGGCAAGGGCATAGCAGTCACGACCAAGAAAAAGACCACGACCAAGAAGAAGTCTGGAGAGGGTTCTTCGTCAACGAATCCGGTGCCGGCTCTACCTTCGACTGTAGAAGTTGGTGATTCGAGCAACGAACCGGTCCGAGGTCCCGAGATACCGGAATTGTACACAAAATTTGATAAGCACATTGCTTATCATATTGTGAACGGAGGGCCAGATCGTTCGGAGCGCGGCTCAGAATTTCGAATACGAAATCACACAGGAACTTTAAAAGGTTGGGAGCCGGCGCCGTTTATTACAGAGGTAGTACAAAGATGTGGTTTAATGTCAGTTGTACAGGCATCGTACAACACAGTGGACGGCCATCTACTTAGAGCCTTCATAGAGAGATGGCAGCCAGCTACCAACACATTTCACTTACCTGTTGGAGAGATGACCATCACACTTGACGATGTGAGTACGTTGGTCGATTTGCCAGTTGTTGGGCGTACCGTATGTTGCGAGCGTTTGGTCCGTGATTCCAAAACGATCCCCAGTAGTTTGATGTTCGAGTTGCTAGGTGAGTACCCGGACGATGTTAACAAGAAGAAAGCGGTCAAGTTGGAATGGTTGAAGGCTAAATTTAGCAAAGTGACCATGAGAGATAGTGCGGAGAAGATGACATACGCCATTCGGGCGTATTTGTTATTTTTGCTCGGGTGTACTATACTGTGCGACAAGACAGGCAACATGGTAAGCGTGGAGTATCTAAATCTTGTATCTGATTTGGATCGGATCGGCGAGTATGCTTGGGGCACTGCATGTCTTTGCCGGTTGTACGATGAGCTTTCCTCAGCCTCACAAAAATCAACGAACTCGATGGCTGGCTGGCTGACGCTCTTTCAGTCATGGATTTACGAGCACTTTCCTTATTTGGCGGGTGGCACATTGAAGACGGAATTCGAGGGGCCATTAGCGAGCCGATGGGAGCCTCAGTCAAAGACTACTTCAACGCCTGAACGAGCGTCGTACCTGCGATCTCGATTAGATGATTTGATCCCCGATCAGGTAAAATACCAGTTTAATAATTTGTTATTACTACTTAAGTAGGTTTCTAAATCTAATTTTTTATTTATTTTACTAGGTTTTATGGGCACCGTATACAGCTATTCGTGATCGTTTCCCGATGCCAGATTCTGCTTGGTTTAGTGGGATGATATGTTGCATGGACCACTTCGAGGCATATCATCCGGACAGAGTGTTGAGGCAGTTCAACCGGGTGCAAATCATTCCAGGTCGTGCATACATGTCAAAAGATATGTACAGAGCTCTAGTTAGTAAAGGTCGACCGGTCCAGAACTCAATTTTCGTTACGTACGGCGAACGATTCTCTGATCGGTGGGAGGAGTATTGTCTGGACGAGGAGTCGAGGTCCGTTGAAGTTGAACTCGGGGAGGCGGACACTTCGCCGGACTACATGAATTGGTTCCGACCCAGATGCATGTTACAACTGAGTAGGCATGGAGCCCATCCACCTCGACCCAGGCGGATCGACCTCGAGACCATGAAGCTCGTCCAGGGGGTGGTACCGATAAAGATGTCCAACTTTCACAAATTTTGGAGTTGGTGAAGGGTACACTTAGCGAGGTGCGGGGACTTGCGCCATCCGACGCTCATACGGTCATGTGGGGGACCCTAAATGATATTGTCAGATTGATCGAGTTGAATTACGCACATCCCTTTTCATTTCTTCCGTGTGCCCCCTCCACCCTATTAGAAGTGTACGTTCCAAAATGAGTATACTTATTTGTCCACACCGATACAAGTCTCTCCTTGTACGGATCCAACCATGAATTAGCTACATATTCTATAGCCGGGAGATAACCGATAAATGTTCTTTTCAAATCCTCCCAATCCTCATTGAACTCCTCTATGGTATTTCTTTCAATAAGAGCCGAAAAACTCGACTGAAATTGCTTCCATTTGGTGATGTCCTTTGGGAACAATTTCTTACAATTGGCCACTATATTCTTGTTCACATGCCACCGACACAACAAGTGATGACTCGATGGATACACATTGGCCACTGCTTTCATTAAACCCAAATCTCGATCTGTTACAATGCAATTAGGCCGAGGACAACTGGTCATGGCCTCCTTCAAACAACGCAACGCCCATTCAAAATTTTCCGTCTTTTCGTGGTCCAAGTATGCAAAGGCAATTGAGAACGTCTTGTTGGTACAAGTAAAACCCACAATCTCAAGAAATGGGAGTCCGTAACGATTGGTCTTGTACGTGCAATCGATGACGAATACGTACGGATACGACTGTGCCAACTTAATGCATTTCGGGTGGATCCAAAACAAGTCGGTAATCGCATTCAACTCGTTCGATCTATGGTACGAGAGGTATTCATCTTCTTTCAACTTGACGAACAATGATTGCAATTGAGATCTCCCATCCAATTCACTGAAATTTAACTTAGAGATAGTATTGTAAACTGTCTTCATACCAGTTACATTAGACGGGTCCTTTTGCTTCAATGCTCTTAGAATTTCCCTTGGTTTCACCATTGCCTTCTTCATAGTGTGAACAAAGGAAACATCCTCCTTTGATAATCTTCCGGCATAAGAGTGTCCGTGCAAGTTTTCGAATAAGTTGTGGTTGTGAATACCACAACTAACATCCAGTTTCCACTCAGCCTTTTCATCATCCTTGTGTTCTCTTGTCCCCTTCAATTTAAACGGACAATTGCATTTCTTTGAACCGGTGCTCCTTTTTCCCGGTCTTTGATCATCTTCACCTGGTACCTTCTTGCCAACATAATGGCCCCCACGCTCACAACGAACAATCACATACGGTGTCCTACGTCCTCTATCCCCGTCACTCGAACCCCCAATCATTAACACCATTCCAATTCTTTTACATACTTCACGAACCCATGCCATTAAAGCTTCTTTTGTTGGGAATTTTTCTGACGTGGTAAATGAATGGGTGCAATCGATCTACACAAAAGTGTCGAAAATATAAGACAAGTAAATTTGCAACAGGAACCAAATCGACACTTTGGTGTCGAAACTTAATGGTATTTTCGACACATACACGTCGAAAAATAAGGGTATTTTCGACCTGTATGTGTCGAAAATACATGGCGAGTTTAAAAAAAAAAAAATTTCAAAATCGATGTTTTAGCTCAAAAAATACATGAATACATACCTGAATGGGTTCTCCTTGCTCGTAAACTACCATTCTATTGTCATTTGAGGCCATTTTGCAAGTTGTGTAAGGTTTTGATTTCTTTTGTTTTGGGGTTTTTTAGGAGGATTTTTGGGGAGGGAGAAGAAGGAGGTGGAGGAGGTGAGGGGTTTGTGAGTGAGGAGGGAAATGTTTTTTTTAGGTTTTTGATTATTTGGTTTTTAAGAAAGAAAAATAGTATTTGTAATATTTTTTGGTTTTAATTTTCATTAAGGGTATTAAAGTAATTTACAATTAATTATTTATTTTTTATTTTTTTGGTATTCAAGTAAGCAAAAATTAGTATTTGAAATAGTGATCCCCTTATGCGTAAGCGGTGTTCCTTTTTGATTTTTTTTAATATTTTTTTTTTAATATAAAACCCAATTTTATAAAAAGTCGTGTGAAGTAGACGACGACTTCAGTCCGAAAAACATGCTTCTCCCTCTCGTTTCCCGCGCATAATTTGTTTTTCCGTAAAAAAGTGAAAAGAAAAATAAAAAAGAAAAGGGGGAAAAAATCAATCAGACGAAAGAACCCTAGAATATAAGAATACGATTCGAAGAATTCCAATTTCTCAAATCGAGTGCCAATTGTAGGGAATGTGAAATGGCGAGCGACGCGGAGCGAGTGGAGGAAGAAGAAGAAGAATCGGCGAGCGAACTGTTGAGAGATCGATTCCGTCTCTGCACCATCGCCATCGCCGAAGCCGAAGGTTTCAATTTTCTCAACCACTTCTATTTTTCTGCATATATATGTAGCATAGTGAGATTGAGCATCGTTATACTAATTGGTTGGAGTTTTTATTTTGATTTGTTCCATGTGGTGTTTTTTTGCGCAGCGAAGCAAAATGGCATGGAAGTTTCTCAGCCAATCATGGCGTGTATCTCCGATTTAGCCTTCAAATATGCCCGTAATCTCTCTCTCTCTCGATTTGATTTTTTTTTTTTTTTTTGTCTTTATGTGAAGCGAAAAAAATGGGGGATCTTTGCTATTTTCATTCTTATTGTTCGCCAGTGGATTAACAAATATAAGGTGTGGATGATTGATTAAATGTATGATGTTTCGAGTAAATATGCGATTTTGTCAAGGTAGCGACCCAATTATGTAATATCCCGTGGCCGATATACAATGAAGAAGTTGCGAATTGATTATAGTGAAGCTCTTTTTCTCGGATGATTCCAAAGGGTTCGGAAAGAGGGTGATTAATGGATAAGCAAATTAATGATAACATCTTTTTGCAGCTTCGATGAATTGGAAAGAGTAAGACTGAAAATTAATCTCTTAAGTCTAGGCCATGTGTAAAGAGGCTGAACGATTTCTAGAAAGGATAGTAGAGGGAAGAAATCGGAAAAAAGTGGGAAAATAAAATAACGAAACTGCTAAAAATTGGAGGGAAGGGGACGACAATCTAGACTAAAACATATGGAAATGCTAATTATTTTGTGCAGTTGGGTTATTAGCTTCGATTACATTCGTCCATATCTTATTCGTTCGATTCGGTGTTTTTTATTTGATGTATTCAAGGGTTAGCGATTTTGTTAATGGCTATACTGAGCCTTACTCATTCAGAAGGGAAATTCTTGAAACCGAGTTGTAGCTCTCCTTTTATAAAGTATTTCCCACGAATATAAAAAAATGGCTTTAAAGTTTGAATTGTTGGTTCGAAACTGATATTCTGTTTTGTGAAAAAGCAGAACAACTAGCAAAAGACCTTGAATTGTTCGCACAACATGGTGGTCGAAAGTCCGTGAACATGGAAGATGTTATCCTTTCTGGTAAGATTCTTTTTCGATAATTGTGCGCTCTAATCACACGGTTTCACAGATATCTCAGACAATATTAAATAGTGCTATACTGATTTTACATATGTTTTAGGGTAAATTACGACCACCCCTGAGGTATGGTCAAATTACAAAACTCCCCCTCCTCTTTGGGTAATTATAACCACCCCTGAACTATAAATCTTCTTGCACGCCCACCCTTGCAGTTTCAAATTTAGTGGAATCTTCTAGATTATATGGAATATGATCACTTTTGTACCCGTTTTATCGGATTCGAACTCTACATTTTGAAGCAAGATGATCATAATATGTGTTTTTTGGCTTGTATATATAGAATCTGGTGCATTAGAAACTGTATTTTTACACAAAACGAGTACAAACTAGAGTACATTCCACGAAATCTAGATGATTATGTTGAATTTGACACCATAAGGGTGGAGGTGTAAGAAAAAATCATAGTTGAGGGGTAGATGTAATTATCCAAACAAGAGGTGTTTTTTCGTAAATTGACCATACCTCAGGGGTGGTTGTAATTTACCCTATGTTTTATCTAGATTTATTCATGGTGTCGATCCTTGCTTGCAGTTTTTATATTTTTTGCGGGGAATCTTATTGCAAAATTACGACGGTTTCATTTAATGTTAATTGCAACAACCAGTTTCGTTTATTTGCAGCTCACCGTAATGATCATCTGTCTGCCTCGTTGAGGTCCTTCTGCAATGATCTAAAAGCAAAGGAACCTCAATCGGATAGGAAGAGAAAGAAGAACACGAAAAAGGAAGACAAAGCTGCTGCAGATGTGCTACATATTGCAGATCCCTAGCTTGAAAATTCTTGTTGGTGTTTACTGAAATACCTGAAACATAATGTTATATCAATATGGCGTTTGCATAAACATTAAGGCTCTGTTTGGATCATGGATTTCAAAATATAAAAAACGAAAAATGTAAGGGAAAATGAATTCAATGTATTCTAGAATCACATGTATGTTTGCTCCCAAAGAAAAGCAATCTGGAAAATGATTTGTGGAAAATCCACTTCCTTACTTCTGTTTGGTAATCAGAAAATAAATTACTGCTGTATTTTTTTATAAAATAATATAACCCAAATAATAAATATAAAAAGAAAATTCTCAACACACATACACTTTGTTACCTTCAAAACCACTAAATCTATCAAAGTAATATAAAATCTAATAAAATAGCTAGGGACGACATGGTTGTAAAAAGCGGTAATCGGGTCGGAGGCGGTCAGGGACCGACTCACGATTAATCGGTGCGGCGGTGATTAATTGGTGATAAATTGGAAATAAATCGGTTTTTAAAATTTAATATAATATATTTGTAGATATTTTTTACGAATACTCAAAACATATATAAAAAGATATTTAAACATAGTAATATCTCCATCATGTATATATCTTAATAAAATAATAAAGTTTAATAATAATAAGATCATAATACATAAATATCCTTATAAAATATAAATAAAAAGCAATTTTTTTGAATTTACATTTATTCTTCAACATTCCTAACATACATCATTAGTTTTTCAATAATAACAGTTAACATAAGCAAAATAAAACATAAGCTCATATTTTGTTTATCAAAATCCCAACTTTTATTTTGAATTATTATAAAAAAAAAAAAAAAAAAAAAAACTGATTTTTGACCGATTTTTGCCACTGAAGTTTGACCCGCCATAAAGGTTTGACTGCCTCAAACCGCCTCGGACTGCCTAAAATCGCCTCACAGGCAAAAAATTGATTTTTCAAACTTATACACTAAAATCGTAAATGTTTTTTACCGCCTCGGCCGATTTTAGAACACTGAGGGACGAGTAGCAATCGAATTCTAAAAGTAGTCAAGTATAGTTTAAATTATGAGAGATCTATTATTATTTCACAAAATATATTGGAAGTGATTTAAGAAAAATATTACTATACACCCCTGGTAAATTTATAATCACCACTGAAGTAAGGTCAAATTATAAAAAAAAAAAAAACCCCTCATATTTGAATAATTACAACCACCCATCAACTATTAATTTTCTTATACATCAACTATTGCAGTGTCAAATTTTGGTGGAATCTTCTAGATCATATTGGATATTCTCCAATTTGTATGCGTTTTATCCTTTTTGAGTTCCACGTTTTGAAACAAGATGACCATAAGATGTATCTCTTGGCTTGTAAATATCAGATTATGATGCATCAAAAACTGTATTATTCCACAAAATAAGTACAAACTAGAAGATTATGTTGAATTTCACACCATAAGGGTGCACACGTGTGAGGAGATTCATAATTAAAGGATGTGGTTGTAATTACCCAAATAAAAGGGTTTTTTTTTTTTTTTTTTTTTGTAATTTACGTAGTAATTTCTTACCCTAAAATAAATAAGTAGATGAAGAATCAAAAGAAACATGGAAACTTCTGATTAGCCTCTTCTTTATTCTACAACAAGTTCCCACTGCGCCGAGGAATTCGGGTTTTGCAGTGCGTCTCTGTGTGTGTGTGTGTGTGTGTGTGAGAGAGAGAGAGAGACGGGTTATCATTTATCAATATGCTGAAGTACTCGTCGAAATCTAGTGTTAACGTTGACAAGGCCGCCAGGCCCGGCGTTACAGTCGAGGAATCCGAGACCGTCAGTTATAACGGCGGCAATTTCAAACTCCGTGCTTCAAAGACGGAGTCTGCTGTAAATTGTAATCAAAGGTCTTTCCTTTAAAGATCTTAACGCCCGTCGTCAATTGAACGACTTCGTTTTAGCCATTGAGAAACCGGGTTCTTTCCTCCTCGACTACAATATCCCCAAAAATGTAATTAAATCCTAATCGCTACTTAATTATTATTAACAAGAAAATTGATGCATTTCTTAATATATTTTGATTATGAGTTTTTAGGTCTAGTGTCTTTTGATTTATTCATTATTTATTTATTTGAAATTAGACTTTTTGGCATTACTCATTTGGTTAGTGTTAATTATGTAAAAAAATACTAAAAATTATATTAGTTCGTTAAATTAATAGAATTTTGTTAGTGCTTAACTGTATTTGAATGTTACTGAAAAAATTTGGTTTTGATGCATGATTTATTATTCAATTCATCTAGCTTCCATTATTTTTCACTTGTTAATTAGATTTTGTTTTAATTTTGCAGGATGTTAGGCTTCAATTTACGCGTAAGATCAACGTTGCAAATAGAACACTGAGTTGGACAACCTCAGGCGGTACGCGGAATTCTTGGGGTGCAAGTTTGGATATTAATCCATCGACTAGGGTTTCTTTCAATAATACAACCGGCGGGAAAATGAAACTTAAATGTCGCTGTTTATATAGCGAATCGTTGAAATTTGAGCCGAGCTATAATTTAAATACGAACGCGTTGAAAGTTGGTGCGTCATACAAACGACGCGTAGAGAATATGGATGTTTTGTTCAGGGCTACCTATAAGACGTCTACCGATAAGTTGGCGCTTGAATTGACGCAGACTATAGAGTCCGATGGCTCGCTTAAGGTAAATGCATTTTTTCTTTTGACCTATATATATTTATATATATAGAAACCTTAGTCGAATCGTTTATTTTGATGGAAGATTCTTGATTTTCGAGCGTTTGACTTATAACTTTCATGCTTGCAACTGCGCGTAACTTCATATTCATGTATGCAGATTTCAGCCTCCATTGATACGGCAAATATGTGGAAAATGCCGAAACTATTTTTCAGTTTCGAGCATCCCTTGGAGATTGGTATATGATTTGTAGTCGTCTTTTCTGGTCGGATACTTGGGCAGTGTTTATAACTGTTTTTGGGGCTTTTTTTCAATTTTTTTTTGGCGGAAACATGTTTTGGGAAAACGATCGAGAACGAAAGTAATTTTTTTTTAGTTTTAATTGCTGCATTTCTGATTTTCTACGAAATTGAACTTTTTTTCCCTTATCAATGGGCGACGAGCTCATGAACGAACAATTGATTTCGAGATGTCAATGCGATTAAAATTACTAATACGAACTAAATTGGGTTATGTGCACCTTTAGAGTGATTTGGTTTACCTTATGTTCATAGAAATTTATTTTAGACAGAATAATGTGAAGAAAAAATAAATAAATATAAAATAACAAATTTTGAGTTTTAAAATGCGTAAAATTAATTTTCAATTATTAAATATCTTATGTTTTTTACTTTTAAAATATATTAGTAGAAAAAAAATACTATTTTATGAGTTAAAATTAAAATTTTAGTTAAATTATTAGTGAAAACCCCCCAATTCATTTACTTATATTAAGGTGTATATAACCTCCTTTTCATTATCAGTGAAAACCCCCCACCTTATATTAAATAATTTTTTTTAATTAATATTGTTTTTGACATTATTAATATACTTAATTTGACCTATTATATCTAAAATAACCAAACATATTTCACGTTATCTCTATTTTCTTATTCTTTTCTCTCTTTTCTCTCTACATATCGTCGCCGCCTCCAACTCTCTTCTATCTGTGTTCTGCCACCGCCTCCAACCCTCTTCCGTCTCTACGCCGCCATCGTTACTCTCTTCTCCCAACGGCGTTCCTCCCTCCACCAACGCGAAAAGAAGACGGTCTTCACCCCTGGGATTCTCTCGTCAAGGACAGCGTTAGGGTTTTCGCTAAGGAGAAAGACGAGATTATGCAGCGGCGCTATGGTTGATATTGCGTCTGAGATTTCAATACAGACCACCGCCACATTGTTTCATTGTTGTTGTTCTTCTTCTTCGTCTCTGATTTTTTTTTTTTGGGAACCCAATTCTCGAATCTTAATTTTCTTAATTGGAGTTTTTGGTTGAATTCTTATATAGAAGGCTAATTTTGTGTTCAATCAATAATATAATGGATGTTTGTTTTTGTTGAAATTGTGTGGTGTTATTTACAGATTTATAGATATTTTCGTACATCAATATAGTTGTTTTCGTACAACAATATAGTTGTTTTTGTGCAGCACTATAGTTGTTTTCGTACAACAATATAATTGTTTTCGTGCAGCAATATAGTTGTTTTTATTACTTTTTAGTTGAATGTAATAGTTGATTTAACAAATAGTTGATTTTGATAAATGAGAGTTGCTGGAGATATATAGTTGTTTTAATCATATTGTTTTAATAGCAGTTGTTTTAATAATAGTTGTTTTATTGAAATATAGTTGTTTTTACTGAAGACAAAAACATATAGTAAAAAAATATAATAAAAAAGTTAAAAAAAATATTTTTTTTAAATACATTTTTTTTAAATAAGAAATAAATAAAAAAAACGAAAATTAAAATTAAAATACAAAAAAAATAAAAAAATAAAAGTGTATCAAAGTAGTGTATAATAGGTAGTGAATAGAGGAAGGGTAAATTTGAGAATAAAAAAAGGATGGGTCTTTCACTAATAAAGGAAAAGGAGCTGGATCCATCCTCATTAAAATAAAGTTAGAGGGGGTTCTCACTAATAGTCCCTAAATTTTAACTTTGAGGAAGATCTTTGTAATATTTGAAAATATGAGCAGTCTATATATGTAACTAGCCATAACTTCATAGGAGGAAAATGTAATTTCTACAATTTTTTTTTTATTTTTTGATAAGAAAAACTTCATTAATAAAATGGAAAGAAAAGAGTTGTCTATGTAGAACGAACACAAAAACGGGGGCAGGAGAAAATGGCAAATCCCAAAAATGGGGATACGTGAAATTGGGGGAAACTTGTAAATATTAAAATTATAGGGGTATATTTATAAATAAACTATATAAACATATACACTTTTTTATTTATATATAAATTCTTTTTATATATTTCATATAAACATATTCAAATAATTCTAATATCAATTATCAATTTGCTATTGGTCATTAATTAATTCGTGTAAATAATTGGGGAAACAAAAAATATATTTGAAAGTTTATTGGTCAAACATGTTTTTAACGTTTTAGAATTTGCAAAACCGCTCATAAGGTATTCGGCATGTGTCATCCTCGACTTTCCGATACAAAACGTATCAAAAACGCAGAAACGTTAAGAAATTGAAGTTTACGTGTTAGATAGGTAGAGAGCCACCATCACAAAAACAGTTAAAATCAATATTTGGCCAATAGTAAAAAAAAAATTCAAAAAAACCAACAGTGAAATAAATAGGTTTTAAGTGCTAATTTCAAACATTAAGGGAGGTAAACAAAATTTTCCAATTTATAGAGAGGTTTAAATGTAATTATACCAAACTTTAAGGAGGTAGGTATAATTTATCCTAAAATATATAAGTAAATGAAAAGAAAGAGAAGAAAGTTCTGATTTGCACCAGTGCACCTTCGTTTTGTACAAGCTTCCACTTCACTGAAGAATTGGGGGTTTAGCAGTGAGAGAGAGAGAGAGAGAGAGAGAGAGAGAGAGAGAGAGAGAGAGAGAGAGAGAGAGAGAGAGAGAGAGAGAATGGATGAAGAAGAATACGAAGTCGATAGCCAGGTGATTAACATTTCTTCTTACAAACTTTTTTTTTTCTCTTCGCATTGCGATATTTATATTTTGGTATGCCCTCCTTGATTCTGCGATATATCTCTCTGAAAAATCTGGTCTTTTTTCTGTCAGCCACAACACCGTAATAATTTAAAAACTATGCCCTAATTTTGAATTTAATTTAACAGAGTGAGGAGGAGAGTGAAGTATCAAGTAGGTGCAGTAGAGTTTCGGACACTGTAGATATAGAAGTAGATTTCTCTGATGCGTTTACTACTCGCAATATATTTGGTTCGAGGGAGGAATTGCTCGCGTGGGCGCGTTCCGTGGGCAGGCAACGCGGTACAGCATTAACCGTTGAAACGTCGCGTAACGGAATCAACGGGCGTAGAAGAGCGTTCGTCACGCTCGTGTGCGAGCGCGGAGGTAACTATCGAAAACGGAAGCTTGAGGAGGTCGGCGCACGAAAATGCGGATGCCCTTTCAAATTGAAGGGCAACGAATTAGGCACGGGCGACGAAACAATCGGGTGGCAGTTGACTGTTGTTTGCGGTATTCACAATCACGCGGATTTTGGAAACACGGAAAACCCTAATTCTGCAGATGAAATGATTTCGGCAGAGGACGAGTCGAAACGGAGGGTTCAGAAGTTGAATGTTGAAGAGAAGGTCGGTAAATCTCAAATGCAACTACTTATGGAAAAATTGGCCGAGCACAAATAATTAAAGTGGCACAGGTCGTGCGAAATAACCGACGAGGTCACCGACATGATGTGGACGCACCCAGCTAGTATTGCTCTCGCACGTAACTTCCCCCATGTGTTAATCATGGATTGCACGGTCAAGATTAACCGCTTCCGTCTTCCGTTACTCGAGATTGTGGGTGTTACTTCTACGAACCTGAAATTCCCCGTCGCGTTTGCGTACTTGAAATACGAAAAGGCGGAGAATTACAAGTGGGCGTTGAGAAATTTGTTGAAGTTCATGAAAGGGTATCCAATGCCTAATGTTATTGTCACGGATCTCGAACCGGAGTTGATGAAAGCTGTAGCTGTTGTGTATCCAGATAGTCGTAATTTGCTGTGTAAATGGCATATAATCCAGGACATACGAATTAATTGTAAAGAAATGTTCGTACGACGCCCGTTTGGATGGGAGTGTTTTGAGTGGATGTGGTCCTGCTTTGTCGAACAAGTTACCGAAGAGTCGTTCGATCGAAAAGTATCTCTACTGAAAAAAAGTTATCCCGATGCTCTATCTTATATCTCGCAACAGTGGTTGGACCCGTTTAAGGATTATTTTTTAACGACAAACACGTGTATGCACTACGGGGTATTGGTGGAGCCAGAATTCGACAAAAGGTTTGTTCGGAAAAAAAGTAGTACAAAATAACGAAGTAAATATTTGTCGATTTTATATTCGTTAAATATCTATTAAACGACTGACACTATTCTACGTTTGTATGATAGGTTCAATACTTATTATCATTGTAACTTGAAACTTCACTTGGATTCGTTGAAAGGGAGTTTTGCCGACAATTGGAAAAACATTAACGGGATATTGGTTCAGCAATATTGTATTATAGCATCTTCATTTCGAACTAGCAAGAATATCGTCCAAGACCAACATGGTTTTAAGCCTGCAATCTTTAACGAGCTTCGAGGATTCGTTTCGGAGTTTGCTCTTAAAAAGATCAGGTCCAAATTGAAGAGAGCACGCGATTGTTTGACGGTCCATTTCGAGATGCCTTGCGAGTGCAATTTACAAGCAACGTATGGATTACCTTGCGCGCATAAGTTGTATGAATTCCAGAAGAACGGAATACCTATTCCACTTGATTTGGTTGACTCGCATTGGAAGAACTTAAGTATGCAGCCGCCTAAACGTCGTTTGGTAAAGAAAGATAATCTCGATCGGGCTGAAGGTTCGAAGAACTTAAATATGGAGCCTAAACCTCGTTTGGTAGAGGAAAATAATCTCGATTGTGCTGAAGATTCGAAGAACTTAAAAATGGAGCCTAAACCTCGTTTGTTAGAGGAAGATAATCTCGATCGTGCTGAAAATTCCAAGAACTTAATTATGGAGCCTAAACCTCGTTTGGTAGAGAAAGATAATCTCGATCGTGCTGAAGATTCGAAGAACTTAAAAATGAAGACTAAACCTCGTTTGGTAGAGAAAGATAATCTTGATCGTGCTGAAGATTCGAAGAACTTAAGTATGGAGACTAAACCTCGTTTGGTAGAGAAAGATAATCTTGATCGTGCTGTGGATTGGAAGAACTTAAGTATGGAGCCTAAACCTCGTTTGGTAGAGGAAGAAATTCTCGACTGTGCTGAGGATTTAGCGAAGTTCTCGGAGTTCTTTCATGAACAAGATGCCCAAACAAGGAGGCGTCTTCTCGAAGAGTTGCGCAAGATATACAAGCCTGATCGTATCACTTCATCCGGGGAATAAAGAAGATTGATACATTTAGGACATTAGTAAGTCCGTGTGTATTGTTCGTTTTGTTACGTTTTGCAGATTTGTCGGTTCTTCTCTCGGTTGGTTACATTCTTATCTATTAGAACTTCGGTATGATTTTTGGCTTTATTATGAGAGGGAAGAACCTTTACAAGTACATATATGTTTCTGCAGATTGTTTTCTTAGTTTGATTTTATCATTTCAGTACTCCTATAGGACATTTCAGTATAATAGCTTGCAAATCATACGAGAGACACAAACCACACTAGGCTAACCATGTGTGATGAATTCGACATATCGACTATTGGCAAGGGGATTCGAACCTGGATTTTTTTTTAAATGAAGATTACCAAAACACAAAAAAAGAAAAGAAAAGGGAATGGGAAATAGACATTTCATATTTGTTCGTCACCCTTTGATGCACGTCAATATTGGCCCACTATATCTTTTTTCTATAGTGGTTGACCCCTTGACTTTGTGGTCGTTGACCTTGACCTTGACTACAAAAAGGTATATCTATATACAACATAGTAGTTACTAGAAGTTGTTACTTGGGACAGGTTGGATCCAAGGATTTTTACAAATTGTGTTTGTGAAGTGATTCAATAGATGATGAGTGGTGTGTCCAATAAATATTTTCTAGCTCTCCATTTTCAATATTTGTACTCAGTATTTGCTGGTCTTCAATGAAAAAGTAATGTCAATTCTTGACTTTGATATGCCAATATTTGTTAGCGTGGGTTTTGCAGCAATTATCCATATGAGGAGGTCTGGGTAGCTCGTCCACAATCGAATGGCGTGGACGATTGTGTGTGTTGAATGTATTATAAGACTAGGTTTTGCGCCTTTTCTAACACTAAAGATTTTAGAACAACTGATAGCGCATGAGGTCCGACAAATGATATCAGAGCTAACTCACGGCTTCAATTTCCAAAGGGATGTGATAAATGTCGTTCGAGCTTTAATAATACCGTTACGACTTCAAACATGATATTGATTATTTTTAATTCCAAATTTTGCAAAACCCGAAAAATAGAATTTGTAGTATTCTGAGTTAGTTTTCTAATCCAACTTCAATCACTAAAATTGGATGTCGGAAGAGAAAGATATACATGAATCAATGGATACTGCCCACAACTTTGATGTATTGATGTATCTAAAATTCACAACTTTGATGTATTGATGTATCTAAAATTCAAAATGTGAGTCATTCATACATAACTTTGTCACACGGCATCCAATCTAGCAGATTTAAATTGGATTATAAAGTTAACCCAAAGGACTACAGTTTTCGTGTTTCGAATTTTGCCAAATCAAAATAGCAATATATCAAAATCAGGTTCCAAGTCAAAACAATATTAGTAAAATTAAAACGACATTTAACATTTTAGATTCCCAAATAAAGCAGGAAAGATTGTTAGTCTGAATTTGGATGCAATTTACCACATTAGTAAGACCATATCGATAAAAGTCCACAATCAATTAATTGTTTAAGGCATGAAGTAGTTAGAGACCGTTCTGTGCGAGAGTGTAAAGAAGAAAAAAGATATATATTATTAACAATAAAAATAAATAAATAATAAAATAATAATGATGATGATAAACCCCAAAAAGGATGCCATTTGGTACGTAGATGATTTGATGTAGGGCAACATTATTTATAAAGGCACCAAATTAAAGTACAGCATGAAATGTTATACTAATCGCAGCCAAAAAAGTAATTAACGTTCTCATAAAGCATTTGCATTAGCATTAGCGCTAATTAATCTACATTTTAACTGTTGGCCTCAACTTTCCAGAGTTTCTACAAATTGTTTTTCGCCGCCGGAATAATTGACATTGCTTTTATTCAATATTCAATACTTCTCCGTTTTAATTGAATTGTAATTGTAATTAATAATATATATATATATATATATATATATATATATATATATATATATATATATATATATATATATATATATATATATATATATATATATATATATATATATATATATATATATATATATATATATATATATATATACATACATATATATATATTTTTATTACAAAAAAAAAAAAATTGTTCGAATATGATAACGGTAACATTACAACAAAAAAAAAAAAGGATAGTTAATGCAAACACCACGTTAGTTTATAATCCGCGTGGGTATAGATAGCTCATCCGATTCCGAGAGTTCGATTATCGATTTCGGCCAATGTAACAATTCATGTGCAAATATCTTAAACATATACATTAATCAGCATGGGAAGACAGAGCATGTGATATATGAACCATCATCCTTCCACATGTTCAATTTCAAAACATATATAATGGCACACAATTAGTCCTCACTAAAAGGAAAAAAAGATTTGATTTTACAAACATTTTGGAAACGTCGCATCTCAAAATATAAATAAACATTAAACTGCTTTTTTTTTTTTTTATCAAAATCGATTTTTAAGTTACCTTGGAGCAATTTTTTTCATTCAAATTCTTGCCATTTGAGAATATTATAAATCATTCTCATATTCAAATCCTTCAAAATACAAAATTATTGAAATTAATCGTCAAATGATTCAATCCAAACAAGTTTAATGGAGAAAAATATTTGCCATTGAAACAAACATTTTGTAAAAGCTTAATTAAAAGTATAAATTAGTGATTGTGAATTAAGTTGAGATTAAGTACTTATTTCTAAAAGTAGTTGGTGTTTGCAAATTAACTAAAAAATCAATTAAAAAAAAAGTAGGTACATGTATGCTTTTAAAATTATAGTTTGAAACAACTTATTTTAAGAGACACAAAAGCATAAGCTTGTTTTGCAAACACATAAAAACGAATTATGTACTGAAAAAAGCTCATCATCTATTTTTAATTTTTTTTACAAACACCACTTACATATATATGTTAGGGCGAATTATAAAGTGCAAAAATGTTCTGAATGAAATAAGATCACCTCAAATACGGTTTTTAAGATGTCTTATGCATGTAGAAATATACTCTATTTTGTACCATGTGTTGGCAAAAGCTTTTTGAAAGTGATTTGAGCTTTTCTTTGATCATTATATATTTTTAGGTGTTTGCAAAATTAATTTTTACTTTTGCTTCTTTTAAAATAAATTGTTTTAAGCTATTTTTTTAAAAGCATCTTTATACATGTCATTTCTATTTAACTTTATTTTACAAAATATTTACATACACCCCCAACTTTTAGAAAATAAACACTTAAAACCAACTTAGGTAGTGTTTGCAAAAACTTTTATAAATAGATTATGATTTTATTTTCCATGATTTATTTTTAAGTGTTTGCAAAATGAATTTTTGTTTATGTTTCTCTTAAAATAAACAACTTTAAACTATAATCTATTAAGCACTCAAGACCCTGTTTTTTCTAATTAAGTTGATTTTCCAGCAAATTTACAAACACCTAACTTTTAAAAATAAACACTTAAAACCAGCTTAACTCACAAATCCATAACTTCTTCATTTAAATAAACTTTTGCTAACACTACCGTAATTTACAGTCCATAACTTTTGTTTTTAAATAATTTTTGACAAACACCATCTTCTTAATCAGCTGATTTAGCCTTAATCGCCAAACAGCCCCTTAGTCGATACATAATTGGTTGATATAGCCAAACGCGGAGTCAAGACAGACAGACATGTGGGTCCCTCCTCACTAACTGCTGCACTGTCTCTCATCTCTTTCTTTGTCCGCCTCCTCTCTCTCTCTCTCTCTCTCCTTTGAAGTCCCCGTGGACTGCCTGCCTCTATAAATATGCGAATCACGTAGTATAGTATCTCTAATTAATTACTTTTTTTTTTAATTTTGTTTCTCTCTCTTCCCCCAAATTCAGTTGACGCCGGCGATGGGAAATTGCTGCTCTGACGTCTCCGGCGGCCAGTCGGCGGTCGGAGGCTCCACTTCCAGTTTGGCAGCCAAAGCCGCCAACGATGCCGTCGATGCCTTCCTCAAGTCTCGCGGCTACAATGGACTCTTCTCTCAGATCGAGGTTTGTAGTCCAGTTTATTTTACCTTTGTCGAATGGCTTGATTGTTTTACCATTTTGCTTATCGTAATCGATCGTTTTAGAGTTTACCGTCTTGTGTGTGTGTGTGTGTGTGTGTGTGTGTGTGTTGATGGCGTACTAGCTAATTGAAAATGCCTACTGGATTTCGTACTGCAAAGTTGCACGCAGTTCTTACTTTGGTGTTTGCGGATTGGAGAAATAATTGGTGAGATTGAGCCAATTGGATGCAATCGAAATCCTTATGTATGTTAATTGTTAGGTTTTTGACATGTGTGGTGAACTTCAAGTTGGATTATATCGATGTTTGAATCTCGAGTCCTTGGATTTAATATTTGGCTTAAGATTGTGCTCCGCATATGTATATTTTGCATATTGGGGGATTTGAATCCTCTTCTAGGGTATCCCTGACAATTGGTTTCACAGCTGAAAGTTGGTCAACATTGGGAACACTTGAAAGAAAGTAGCTACTACGAGATGCCTTGATTTTACAGTCTTGCCCTTGGAGGAACTGGAAAGTTGAGAATACTTTTGTTTCTTGTGAATTAGTTAAAACTTGAAAGTGCAAAAAAAATTAAACATATTTCTGGGAACAAGTATGAGAAATTGTTGGGGATTGTTCAGTGCACTCTAGGAGAGTTTTTGGTGATCTGCGTACTCTCACGTGAAAGGTGGTATATAAGTTCGTATCTGAGGAAAGTCATACATCAGACAACAAATTGATCTTATGTTTGTGGACTCGGGACTCATTGCTTAAGCTTTCGGCCTGAAACGATGTACAACAAGAACCTCTTTGCACCAATTAGCGAACTTCTGGGGCTACATTTGTAAAGAATTTTTTGCGTGCTACAAAGTATTGTCCAATGTCAGGATTTCATGCAAGTACTTGCGATAAACTGTGTATTCATGTATGTTGTTTGCAAAAAACTAAGTTACATGAGGTAGATGTTTAGATTTTGAATCTTCTTTTCAAACTTAGTGATTGAAATTTCCAAAATAACTTTTGCTAATAATCAACTCTTATCCAAAACATGTCGTACACAAGTGTGGCGTTTGAAATTTGAGAATTTGAGCTGTGACCAATATTAAGAGTTTGAGTATTAAGTTTTATCAATTTCTAGCAAATTGATGTCTGCTTGGTTACATGATCTCTTTTTGGTTAGTATCTGTGCATGATTGTGTCAGTTGCAGCAATTGAGTTCAATGTAAAAACAAAATAAGCAACCCCGTTCTGATCAGATGTTAGAAACCATAATTACTTAGTGATCTAATTCACATTGGTCAATCACTTGAATTTAGCTCAAGCATAGTCATTGAGTATGACCTTATATGACTTTTTGCTATAGAGTTATCACTTCTCATTTGATACAATAAATGTCCATGATGGGATTGAATATTCCTAGGTCAACCTGTAATTTCATCCATGTGATCTTTACCCAGGGTCAGCTTCCATGACTTCTTCATAGTTTGTTTTGCTGCGATGATATAATTGTTAGTCATTTTACAGTTCAAGTCCTACAAAGTTCCCCTTGTAACTAACTTCTCTCTAATGGTTTATTCAAGCTCTCCATTTTAACTTTTCTTGGCATATTTTGCAGCTGTCGCTATCTGCAGAAAACTTACGAGATCGAGATGTGCTCTCCAAGGTCTGTTGTTCAATTATCAACATCTATTCCATATATTTCATAATTTAGACAATCTTATTACTTTGCGTCTTGGTCTATTTCCATAAATATTTCGATATGCATGCTTGTTTCCTTGTGTAGTCTTGTATTTGTTAATTACCAGTTGCTTAGGTTTTCGCTAGCATCTTCTCCTATTTCGCCTTTGATAACTCTTTTAACTGAAGTGGAACCCTTAATTGTTCTGATCATATATGAAACTAATGTAACACCATTTTCTGATTATATGTGTGTCTGTGTGTGTAGCCATACAGGCTATGCACAATGTTTTTCTTAAACTTGTTTCTTTATTGTATCCAACTTTTCTAGGATATAATAAACATACTTATTGCTACCCTGACATATCTTCGGATTTTCAGTAAGTTGGTGATAACGATTGCTGTTGTATACTTTCATGGTTTTCATCTACTGACCTACCACTTCACTATTGTTGTTACATTTCAGAGTGATCCCATGGTGGTTCTTTATATGAAAGGAAGTGATGGTTCGCTTCAGGAGCTTGGTCGCACAGAAGTAGTTTTGAATTCATTGAGTCCCAAGTGGATAAGAAAATATATGGTTACTTATCAATTCGAGATGGTGCAGAATTTGGTGTGAGTTTTAATCCAGCATATACTTTTATACCAAAGTTGTGTATGTTTTTTGGTCTTACGTATCTCAAGGAACTGCTTCCATTGCAGGTTTCGTGTCTATGATGTTGACACTCAGTTCCACAATGTGGATGTAAAGGTATCAAATGCCTTTATGATATATATGGCTTTTATCAGAAAGAATAGAAATTTCAGTGCATGTTTTCTATTGCATTGACATCATATCTCTTCTGGTGTTTAATCCATTACTGTTTCACTTGAATTGGATACATAGTTCTATAATTTTTAGTCTACTTATGTGTACAATCCTTGAATCATGATAGTAGAGTGTTGTGAAATGTGAAGAGGTTGAATATAAATTTTGAAGTTGCCACTTCGAATAATGTGTAGGTTTACATGTGATTAATTTCTTATATCATTAGCCGAAATATCTATTCCAATCAACCCACTTCCTGGAATTGCCTCTAGGTTCGGTCCTCCTCTCTACTGTCTCCCTCTCTCCCCAAATTTTCGTACATCTGCCATTTAAACAAATTAACCGTTCTATCTGCATCTAAGAAAACTCCTAATTTTTACAGTCAGCACATATGCGGTTTACATACTGTACAACTTAACCTGAAATTGGTCTCCTGATTTCGGTGCACTTTTAGGTCTAATTCTGTGATTTCCTCATGGAAGTGTCTAATACAAGGGTATACTTGTGGGTAAAACGAACTCCTAGTTTTCCTGCTCCCATTAACCTTTTAGGTGTTCTTGCAGAAGCTTATCTAAAGCTTCTTTTTATAAACTGCA
>NW_012194777.1:438611-451603 GCF_000504015.1 Erythranthe guttata
ACTGCATTTGTTGTCTGCATATACAGAGTGTTGTTTGTAATGCACGTGTTGTATAGTTTGTTGAGATGCTCATTCGATGTTTGCCCGGCTCTCCTTTATATACACCTGCTAAAATTATAAATAACAGGTTTGCTTCAAATGTTCTATTCTTGCATAGGTATTAAAGTTGGAGGAGCAGCAGTTTCTTGGTGAGGCGAGTTGTACATTATCAGAGGTATGATTTTGTGTCATCCTCACTTTGTTTTCTATGTTAAACATGTACAGCCAACGAGAAAAACAGAAACTACAATGTGTTGCACCTTCAAGACTTCTTGTTTATCTGCTTATAATTTTATGGAAAAGCTACTGTGTTTAAATTGTTCTGATTCTCGTGTTACAATAATTACGGTGATAGTGGAATAATTATATCAACCCCTTGACTTGAATGCTTCATTATTACTTGCGCACATCTGGCTCATTGCAATTCAATTTGTTCTGGCTGGATAATTGCCATTTTGTAAGTTGGTTTCTGGACTTTCGGTATCTGTTTCGGCCCATTTTTTAAGAGCTTTTCCATATCAGTAATTACAGTATCTTCATTTGTGTTTTTCTCATTTCTTTCATGTAGATTGTCATGAAAACAAACAGGATAGTAACCTTAGATCTTACATATGAAGAATTTTCTGTTCCCGCCCATAGTCGAAAATGTGGTCAGCTCACAGTTCATGCTGAAGAAAGTTTTGCATCAAAGACTTCAGTAGAGTTGATATTGAGATGCTCAGATTTGGAGGGCAAAGATTTATTCTCAAAGAGCGTAAGGAATTACTTTTCCCTTGATTTTGCGTTGTTTGCCGATTCTATTTGAAGTTGGAAAAGCTGACCAAAATGTTTTTTGCTGTTTGATTTTCGCAGGATCCTTTTCTGATAATATCAAAAATCACAGAGAGTGGAATATTAGTTCCAATTTGTAAAACTGAAGTCCTGAAAAACGACCACAGTCCAAAATGGAAACAAGTTTCCTTGAGCATTCAGCAAGTAGGAAGCAAGGTACATATATTTGGTGCTAGAAATTTGAGTTACTATGATACTGCAATTCAACAAATAATCTTGTTTGCCATCAGTTTATGCCACTGTATATACACTCTGCTATGGACTCTGTATTTGCTTTGCAGTGTCAAATGAATACATTATAATTGCAGTTAACTAATCGTGTACATTTATTGGATCCGGAGATTCTTGTTTTCCTTTTTGGGCAATTCAATGGGGTTTTAATTTAATAAGGTTCTAACTATTGCAGGACAGCCCACTAACTGTCGAGTGTTTTAACTTCAATAGCAACGGAAAACATGATTTACTGGGGTAAGCAACTGTCTACTTTGGTCAATTCTGCTAACTGATTTTTGTTTCTAAAGATTCTGATTTGCCTGTTCTCTACTCTAATTGTTCAGAAAAGTTCAAAAATCATTGGCTGGATTAGAAAAGCTGCATTCTGTTGCAACGGGAGAGAATATGTTTGTCCCATTGTCAGTCGGGCAAAATCACCAAAACAAGGTAAAAGAACTTGTTATTCAAGATGAATCTTGTATAAGAATACTAATCCTTTGCTTTCTATTTGTATCTTTGTTGTCATGTAGGTCTTAAAGAGTCAGTTGTTTGTGGACAAATATTCAGAGAACATCCAGCATACATTCCTTGATTACTTGGCTGGAGGATATGAGCTGAATTTCATGGTGGCGATTGATTTTACGGGTATACTATTTTGCAAGCTTAACATGCATTTTCTTTGGCTTTGAGCTAATTCTAAATTTGTTTAACTTTTCATGACTGGATTTCAGTGCATTTTGATACTGAACTTCACTAGCTTTCAACAATACTTAACTTTCTAGAATTGACTTGTCCTTTGGCTGGTTATCAGATCATAATCGAGGCTCCTAAATTTTTCACTTTATGAACAAGTCGATTGTTTCAATTATATATATATATATATATATATATATATATATATATATATATGTGTGTGTGTGTGTGTGTGTGTGTGTGTGTGTGTGTGTGTGTGTGTGTGTGTGTGTGTGTATAACGTCCTAGATTTCTTTCATCGGAGAGTTTGAATAGGTTTTCACTAATTTTTGGTACATGTTATCAGCTTCAAATGGTAATTCCCGCCTACCCGACTCACTGCACTACATTGATCCATCAGGACGGCCAAATGCATATCAGAGAGTGAGGCATACTCCTTAACAAACATTCTAAAGTCCATGATGGATATGAGAGAAAGGACAAAAACTAATTTAATCTCTCTAAATTTAGGCAATTTTAGACGTTGGTGGAGTGCTGCAGTTCTACGATTATGACAAAAAGTTCCCTGCTTGGGGTTTTGGAGCGCGCCCAATCGACGGTCCAGTATCACATTGCTTCAACTTAAATGGCAGCAGTAACTACTGTGAGGTGAAACCCTAACTCCCATCAACATATTTCTCTAAGCATATATATATATATCTTTGCAATACTTCCATTTTCTCTCTATTAAGAATCCCTATTTTCTTCCAGGTCGAAGGAATCCATGGAATTATGACGGCATATACAAGTGCTCTTCACAATGTTTCATTAGCAGGACCCACGTTATTTGGGCACATAGTTACAAATGCTGCACAAATAGCTAGTGCATCTGTTGCGAGAAACGAAAGAAAGTATTTTGTTTTACTGATTATCACGGTAATATACTGTAGACACAAAAAATATGTTTCAACTTATAGTTTTCAGTAACAAGGTTCTCGATATTCTCTTGTATTCTTGTTAATATCCCCTCTCTTCTGCAAGTATTAGAATCATTAGTCATAATCATCTGATTTCATATTTCAAATTTCTATATTCTAAACTCGTATTAGGATGGAGTGATAACGGACCTCCAGGAAACAAAGGATGCCTTTGTTATGGCATCTGATCTGCCATTATCCATTCTTATTGTTGGAGTTGGAGGTGCTGACTTTAAAGAAATGGAGGTATTTGCTTTTCTTTCTTTTCTTCCTAGTATGCTTCCTACTTTTGTCGAAATTAATTTCCTCTTTTAACCTCAGTAATTAATATCTTCTGATCAATAACGCCCGTTTCCCAGTTTTATGCAATATTTTTTTCCATTCTTTCGTCAGATTTTAGATGCAGATAAAGGGGAAAGACTCGAAAGTTCATCTGGACGGGTTGCATCACGCGATATAGTCCAGTTTGTCCCTTTTCGGGATGTACAGAGTAAGATCCAATTCCATTAAGAAAAATAAATCCCTTTATATTAAATATCAGCAATCTAAAAATGTTAATAGCATCGATCATCGATTTTTGCAGATGGAGAGGTCTCTGTTGTTCAATCGCTTCTAGCAGAGCTACCGTCCCAATTCTTGACATACGTTCGAGCTAGAGGTATCCGTCCAAATGCTTAATCGAATCTACAAATGTACATACAGAATATTCTCTCTGGTTATTTTTTGTGCCTATTGAAAGGTCACGCTTCGTTTTCTTTGGAAACTGATTGAAAAGAAATTATTCCTGTTCAGTAAAACTGTAGCGTAAAGTTCCATTTTAATTTTTTCCGGTACGGTTGTTACATTTTGGTCTATCGACATCTCTGATATCTTCTTGAGGAAGAAGCATTTTGCAATTAGAAATCAACAAACAATATTTTACACACTTCCTTTTTATATTAAATATTTTTTTTATCATATTTTAAAAACAATTTATGCTAGAAACTACTAGTCGTTTATTCACATTTTGGCATGCTATTCGAATTTATAAGGAATACGTAAATTCCTACTGCATTTAGTTGTTTACATCCTTTTCGAACTTTACTTGAATCCCAATTTTGACTACAATGGGTGCAACAATAGATCAACTTAAAATCCAGTGGCGACTAATCAGCAATGTCAACAAATTTAAACTCTCCGTTGACCGAACTAAAAGACCAAAATTAAACAAAATTACAAAAATCTCGAAGGGCATTCCCGAAATTTCTATTCAAAAATAATTTTCGCTGGTAAAGCACTAAAAGCTAGAGCACAGGCAGAAAAATGGTTACAAGCAGCAGCAAAACAAGTTGTAATGTAACATACACTGCAATAATAAACTTTTAATTTATACTAATACAAGACCATCACCCAAACGACGAAATTATTCGTATCAAACTGAAGTTAAGGCAAAACCGGTACATGAGAACCGAGATGAAAACAAAGAAAAAAAAAAGTAGTCTTTCAATCCGCACTTTGCTCCTTTTCTTTTGGTTGATGAATTGTTTCCAAACATTCCTTGGCTCTATGAACCTTCGACTGGAGATAAAAACTCCCACTCTTGGCATTTCGCTCAAACAAATTATCGTACCTCTAGAAAAAAAAAACCTCAAGTTGATGAAAATGCATTTACATTGACAAAACCGATAAGTGAAAAAACTTCATTGTGTGTGTGTGTATATATATATGTATAGAAAACACACCTGCAAAATCTCGTCCCAGGTTGAATTATCGGTGACACCGAGGATTTGTCTCGCCTCTGACTCAGACATCACTTTACCACCTCTTTTAATGTTTTGTACTGCTTCTTGAGCAACGCCGTTCTTTGAGGCATCTGCATTATACCGTGAAACAATTGTGAGGAGGACGACACATGAACATCAACTGACTTTACGAATGTTTCGAGTTCAACTTAACTCTCTCTCACAGGGAAGAAAGTGGCACAGAAAAGTAAGGCATCGTTTGATGAGAATGTTGACGGGATTGATAATCTTGGCTATTTTTTTAATCATGGGATTAAAACCTAAACCCTAAACCGGAACATTTGACAAATCTTGATTATATTGTCAATCAAGTTCTATCCTCATTCTCAAACGAGGCCTACGAGGACTATAATTTCTGATCCGCGACACTAATGCCATAGTGATAATTTCAAATACTTTGATATCTGCATACCAAAATATATCTCACCCTTAACCCCAAAACTACTCAAATCAATGCACTAAGAAGAGCAAGGAATAATCGACAACCGCCACTTGAACAAGCGTAGCCTATATTACCATTCTTAAATGCTACAAAATTAAATCAAAATTCTGAGGAGAACTTACTTGCGAGAGCTTGACGGTAGGCTTGAGCAAGCGCTCTTACCATTATTCCAGAACCCATAATAATTAAATTAGCAAGGATCTTTGCAGCCTGCAAGAATAAGGTTTATTAAAAGTCTATACATCTCGTGTATGTGGAGATGATTTCTTTCATGTACTGTGTTATAATGAATAACTGAACAAGCAGATCAAAGCAAATAGAAGTTATTTCACTGGAGATTGAGACAATGAATAGACTTGCCAAAGATGAAAAGAAATGTTCTTAGAAAATATCATAGAAACACGAGACTTTCCTAGTAACACGTCCAAAGAATCCTAAGGGAAAGAACAGATAGAAGGTAGTAGACAATGAAAAACAAAGAGGACGTGGATCATCAAACGAACCAAATTCGTAAATTCAATCAGTCAAGTAAGTTCGACATGGGCCCTTTTGAAATTTCCCCAATTTACCTCAGTAAAAAAATGGTTGGGTAGGGTGCGACCGTGTGTGTCCTCAAGTCAAGTACATAACAATTTTCATTTAATAAAAACAAAAAAAAGATCTTACGACATTCTAAGACACTAGCCAAAAATAATCTAATTAATTATACAAACATTAGACCAGGACTGGCAGCATACCATAGCTAGAGAGGCAAGATAGTGTCGTTAGTTGATATCTGAAATCCAAATCCAAAGAACCTGCAACAAAAAGAGGAGCAATACGTAAGATTTCGCATGATCCAACTTGCAACTATGTAATGATTGGTTAATATGAAAAAACGAAATCTTTAAACTCAACAGTGTCGCGAATATGGCCATCAAATATTGGAAATATATTTTTCGTACGAAGACCTTCAACTACATACATATTTCAAAATGACCTCAACGCTCTATCAAAAAGTAAACGGATGCAACCTCATGTAACCCCTTCTTGTAATTTCTAAGTTTACACAATAACATCATTTCTTGCATACCATAATACATCCTCAATGTTCGAGAAACGACATTAATTTTCCAGCTATTAAGTCATAATTCACACTAATTAAACAACTCATGAACCTAATCCCCCAAAAGTAATACATATAAACAAGAAAAACGAAACCTTTCGACGAAACTCCCTGCTGCAACATGTGCACAGGAACAAATACTGGAAATTAAAAAAAAATTCGAAAAAATATACGGAACAGGATTAATCCACGAACCTTTCACATAAATCACGAAAATTCAAATAATTGAATATCCACTTCCATAATTAATTAACCCTATTCTATTTTCCGTTTCCCCCCTACCTAAAGCAGCCAGAGAAAAATTAAACATCAAATAGTATCATAAATGATCGATAATCTCAAATTTAGAATAAATATATATATCTCCAGATAATATACAAGAAAATTAGAACCCAACTTACAGAAATTATATAGAAAAAAAAAATAATGTTCCGAAATTAGGGTTCGTATGCCCGGCGGAAGAAAAAGGGGGATTTTTTATTTTTCCTCGCGAAAGACGAAGATGAGCGACTTCCTCTTTGAAATTGGGTAAAATATTACAGCCGATAATTTCTTATTTTTCCGAATATTATAATTTTATATTCAGGCTGTTACTTACTTATAGCCTACTCAATTAATTTATCATTCTCGAAAGTTCTTTTTTATCCTTAGGTGGTCAATGAATGAAAGAAGGTTTTATTTTGATTTTAATTTATTCTTAAATGTAGCAAATTCATTTTAATACATTTTTTTTTAACATACCTCAAGTCTCCTAAGGGCTCATTCAGTATCTATGTTGGATTAGTTTAGATTATTGTGGTGTTTGCAAAAGTTTTTTGAAAGTGATTATGAGCTTTTTTTGCTCATAATCTGTTTTCAGGTATTTGTAAATTTAATTTTTTCTTTTGCTTCTATAAAAATAATCTGATTTAAGCTATTTTTTTAAAAGCACCCCTAACCTTGTTTTTTTTTATTTAAGTTTATTTTCGGAATAATTGCAAACACCTCCAACTTTTAGAAATAAACACTTAAAACTGACTTAACGCACAATCACGAACTTCTGCTTTGAAATAATCATTTGCAAACACCACCTATATCGAGTTAGTTTGGATTAAATGTAATTCAATTATTTTTTTACCGACTAATTAATTAGTTAGTTAGTAAGGCGTTTGGTTCATCGAATTCGATTTTGTATTGAATCTGTTAAATTATATTATTATATATGATTTGTCTATAAAATATTTTTATTAATCAAAATTATCATGTCATTTGAAGGATAAAATAATTATTTACTTGTTTAGTCACCTTAAATTAATCTCGGGGAGGGGTGCTATTAGTTTAATGAAATAATAATATTTAATAGCGGACTTTAATTTTAGTAGAGGGTTTGGAAAAATGTGAATCTTGCCACCCAAATATGTTATTAGCCCCTACTATCTAGACGGTAGAACCTTATAGCGATAACTAGGGGTGGTAAACGAGCCGAGCCGGCTCGTGAGCTCGACGAACCGGCTCGTAAAAAGCTCGAACTCGGACTCGAGGTTTTCGAGCTCGAGCTCGAGCTCGCGAGCTCGAGCTTTCTGACGAGCCGAGCTCGAGCCCGATTTTAGTTGTTCATCAGCTCGCGAGCCGGCTCGCGAGCCGGATTTATTAATATTTTTTTATTTTTTTTATTTTTTTTATTTTTTTTTATTTTTTATATGTTATTTTTATTTAAAAATGTATAATAATATAAAATATTATAGAAATAAATACAAATATTAAAAAAATATATAATCACAATTTTGTGTTTATTTTGTAATTTTTTAAAATATTTTTTAATAATAAAATAATAATAAAATAATATTTAAAAAAAGAAAAAAAAAAAAAAAAAAAGGATTGGGCTCGAGCTCGAGCTCGAGCTCGAGCTCGACAAAATTAACACGAGCTCGAGCTCGAGCCAGAAAAAGAAGAACTCAACGAGCTCGAGCTCGAGCTCGAGCTCGACAAAATAAACTCGAGCTCGAGCTCGAGCCAGCCAAAAGAGGCGAGCTCGGCTCGAGCTCGGCTCGTTCACACCCCTAGCGATAACAGAACGAACCTTATAAATCTTTAGGTGCAGTTTGTAAAAAAAAAAATTAATTATAAGGATTATTTTGCTAATAAAATACGAGTAGTTTTTTACAATTAGGATAAATATAGAAATGTTGAATGCAATAAACCAATTTTACTTTCTCTAGATAACTTTTTTTTTTTTTTTTCAAGTGTTGGGGAAAATGCTTTCCACTTCACATCAACTCTTCCCATTTGTCTATAAATAATTTCATATACTTTTTTAGAGCTAATTGCACATAACCCCCTGTGTAATCTTGAATAGCCAAAAAAGTCCTTGTGTTATAAAAATTAGCAAATACCCCCCTAAGTTATATGAAAATACTAAACTAACCCTGATAATGTTTAATAATATTTCAATTTTAAATAAATAAAATGCATAAAATAAAATAATTAAAAAAAATGAAAAAAAAGAAAGAAAGAAGAACAAAAAATTATCACGCACAGGCCCAGTCAACTCATGGCATCATCTTGCTCCCCCAACCCTCCACCGCCGCACCACCACTGCCAACACACCCGTCGCCCCACTTCAAACAATTACTTCAAAACGTTTTTAATTCAAATCCACCATTAGAGAAACGGAGAAGGGACGGGCAATTCTTCCAATTCTCATCTGTCAATTCTTCAATGTGAAGTGCCTTTGTTTTCCGCTGGGTTTCGATGGAGAAAGCATTTTTTTTTTTGTTTTTCCTTCTTTTGCGAACGGGCTGGAATTCTGGAGAGAGGGTGGGGGGCTGGAATTTTTTGTCCCCTTTCTTTTTTAGCAAATGAGCAAGATCTGAAGTAGGAGAGGGAGAGGAAGCTGATTAGGTTTTAAGAAATTATGAAAATTGCAATTTGGTCCTATTCAATTTGGAGAGAGGGCTTTTTTGAAATTATTAGGGACTGAATCGAAAATTCTAAAAACTTCATTTCAGGCATGTGAAAAATACGGGATAAATTTGTAATTTTCGAAAATGATGAGTTAGGAGTATTTTGGTCTTTTTAGGTCAAAAATCAAACTCCCAGTCGCACAAACCGCGAGTGTATCACACATTGAGCTCGGAGGGTCCTTTTTGGCTTTGACTAATTTTCACAGGGGGTTATGTGCTAATTTTTTTAACACGGGTGTTTTTTCGGCAATTCGAGATTATACAGGGGTGGTTTTTGCAAAAAAACCCTACTTTTTTAACTTGTATAAAAAAATAGGGTACATTACAACCACCCCTGAAGTATAGTAAAATTACGAAAACCCCCTCAACTATAAATTTTCTTACAAGTCCACCTTTGTGGTTTCAAATTTAGTGGAATTTTCTTGATTATATGGAATATGTATCCGTTTTATCCCATCCGAGCTCCACATTTTGTAAAATGATCATAAGATGTGTTTTTTAGCTTGTATATATCAGATTGTGGTACATCAAAAACTGTATTTTTACACAAAACAAATACAAAGTAGAGCACATTCCATGAAATCTAGATGATTATGTTGAATTTGACACCATAAGGGTGGAGGTGTAAGAAGATTCATAGTGGAGGGGTAGATGTAATTATTCAAACAAGAGGGGGGTTTTCGTAATTTGACAATACCTAGGAGGTGGTTGTAATTTACTCCAAAAAATATGACTTATTGTTAAGTTGAATATAAGTGCACAAATATATTGCACAACTTTTAGATTCATATGATTTTGCCATTTTGCTGCAGCCCAATTGAAAAATTGGTTGTTATAATTCTTTTTAGGGTAAATTACACGCACCCCCTGAGGTAAGCTTAAATAACTGTAAGGTCCCTGTGGTATCGATAATTACACTTAGCCCCCTGAAACGTAGTCAGAAACTCTAATGGGATAATGAATTGGATACGTTATTCCGATAGGGTTCTAACGGACTATTGGTTTCAGAAAGTGGTGAAGACAACAAAGAGTTATGGGGTGACATGGCTCCCCGAACATTCCCGAACATTTCTTAAATCACCCATAGCTCTTTGTTGTCTCCACCACTTTCTGAAACCAATAGTCCGTTAGAACCCTATCGGAATAACGTATCCAATTCATTATCCCATTAGAGTTTCTGACTACGTTTCAGGGGGTTGAGTGTAATTATCGATACCATAGGGACCTTACAGTTATTTAAGCTTACCTCAGGGGGG
Source organism: Erythranthe guttata (assembly GCF_000504015.1). The sequence continues at coordinate 448,870 of NW_012194777.1, forward strand.
TGTGTGTAATTTACCCTTCTTTTTAATTAAACATGGAATATTATGGGATCACTCAAGTTGGATAGATTGGGAGTTTCTTGAGCTACAGAGTTGAACGGAAACGTGGGGGGTTATTGAACACTAGTTTCACATTGTTCGAAGAAATACATGTTCGTCCGACTCACAACATAATAACACAATAGGTAACACATTGGATATCTCCCGATGATTACCCCCCTACGATCAAGTGTTAGGTGTCGTGTTCATAATCAACCAGTGAGATTTTGCTTTTTCGATGATTTGTGAAAATACTTACGCTTCGTCGACTGAAGATAAACATAAGACTGCTTGTCAAGAAACCTTAGGAACTGAGTAATCTTAGTGTGCCAATCAATAATATTGAAGTCAATATGATCTTAGGAATATAAGCAATGAGAGGAGATTTACAGAATAAGCTAATCGAAAATGAAGCTCGATTCCTTGTTATGAACAAACGAGGCGACATAAAACACCACATTGAATAAATTTCAGAGTCTTGAATTCGTCTAAGGAGTTATGCGCTTACCACATAAAACTTTTTGAGTTGTTGCCGAAGGGGAAGAGCATAAGAGCATCCTGGAATTGACGAACAAATCGGGCTTTTTTGACCTGGAGCGTGTAACGGGCCTTTGGCTGAAAGACGGAATTCCCCTTGTCGAATTAAGCCTTTTGTTACATGTTTCTATGCCTAGAAGCTCCTTAGGACCAAGAGGACTGTCTGGTACTTGGCATTTCCTTTTCTTCCTCAATAGTTCCCATAACAAGTTGTCATCTTTCGCCTGATCTTCCTTTATGCTCAAAGGCTAAAAATTAAAAAAATAAAACAAGAGAATCAGAAATCAAAGTATGAAAGATGAAAAACTATAGACATACGGTGTAGATTTAAGAAGTCCTCGATTCGGGTTCTCTAAGAACAAAGGCCTGCTTACATGCAAATGAACCTAAAAAGATAGTTTTACTGGGAATGACAATATTTTAGTTCATTATTCTTCACCTGTTTTTCTTTTACTTGATTATTTTTAGACTAAGAGCTTCTGTTAGTTATTGTTGGTTTGAAATATTAAAATAAAGTAGACAGTGCACTAAGATTTTGCTCCAGATAAATTACCACAAAAAATGGATGATAAGAAAAATAGATACCTTCTTTTCGGTCAAGTTTTCCTCCGATTCAGGGGCATCTCCGATCAGCAATCCAAGTGATAGCGTCAATTTCTGAGCTGCTTCTTCCGATTTCTTTAACTTGCTCAAAGCATCAATCCTACTTTGTTCTGCTAACCTTGCCTGCTTTCTTGCTTCCTCCAACTCGAAGTCCCTCACCTTCATTGCCCCATTCATCTCTTTAACAACTTCCAATAAGCTCGAGCATGTTCCAGTTTTCATTTCAACCTTAAGACCGTTCACATACTCAACCATAGGGTTACACATTTTCTCCGCCAATTCACAGATCAAATCATCTACACCAACCTCAACTGATCCGAGGGCAACTCCCACTTGATCGAACGTGGCTTTAAGGATTTTCAGCATCATTTGGCAAAGGTCTTTGCTCTGCCCCGACTGATGAATGGCAGAAATGTATGTAAAAGCTTTGAGGAAGAATTTTTTCATGAAAACCCGATGGTCTGAAAGGTTCTGAAAGATGTTCTTTTGGCTTGAATTGACGAGCGCTTCGATCTTCTTGAGAAGGCTGATGAGTTGCATTAGCTGTAGCTTCTGTCTCTCCATCAGCTCATCGCCAGCTTTCGTCGCTCTATTCATATAATTTTCTTCCTGAAATTCAAATTGTTAAGCCAAATAATTCACAAGTAATTACTTAAGTGATAATTTTGGTTTATATATATATATATAATCCCATAACAGCAAGGTATATGAGAAAGCAGTGAAAGCCTGTGACTAATTGCTGCATCTCAGCAGTTTTTGGTATGGAAGATTTAAGATTTGTCCAAGGACCATAGCTAGTAAGGATTTGAAACCTTAAAGCAGGCACACATACATCATAGAAATTTTGAATGGCAATCTTACTGCATTGCATCCAAAAGTTCTCTATCAAGATTCTTAGTTGCCGTTTATCCAATAACCCCCCGCTGTTGAACGGGAAAACATAAAAAATAAAGAAAAGAAACACATAAACATAATAGCTACTATGGATTGTAGTATAAGGCATACCCTAGAGCCACTCACATTGATAATAAAAGAAAGCTTAATATGGTTATGATCAAGTTTCCTATCCCATAGCACTCAGAGAATCATATTCTCCAGATATCAGAGGAATAACTTTTTCGTTAGATATTTCGTAAATAGAAGTGCTGATTTTTAACTGAATGGAAGTCCGGTCCTTGAAACTTCATCTGCATACAATCAAAGGCAACCAGGCCCTCATTAAGTATGGTAACTTCTAACGATTAATTATAAATTTTATTGTAGGAAAGAGGCATGGCAAAGATTCATACTCTTCGTTGCAAGTTATTAGGCTTAGCAATTATACCGGTCAAACACGAGTCCCCTTCATCATGTAGTTGAGCATAATTTCAGCTCTTAATATAGTTCTTTTCCAGCATATAGTCATGTCTGACTTACTTGTACGCTAATCTGATTTGGTGAATCACGAATAACGATTTAGTTATGGTCTCACTACTTCACCAATCTTGCCTAAACATGAGATTTTATTCTCGTTCGTCTAACAGAAACACATAAACCGTGACTACGCTTCTTGTGCGTC
>NW_012194777.1:464669-503301 GCF_000504015.1 Erythranthe guttata
CCAAAATATTTTTCTCCATTTAAGAAAAGTCCACACTTCATTTTTCAACAATTATGTTTTCCAGCTTTACCCCGCCCGCCACCTCATCGCTGAATCACGCGCGCTCAGCAATTTTTTTTTCCTTCCGTTTTTTAATCGACTATGAAACATAGTCGATTAGTCTTAATCAATGTTCTAAAAATCGGCCGAGGTGGCCGATTAATCGGTCTCCGAGGCGGAGGCGGTCCAAAACCTTTACGATTTTAGTTTAAAGGTTTGAAAAATCGGTTTTTTGCCCATGAGGCGGTTTTAGGCGATTTGAGGCAGTTTGAGGCGGTCAAACCTTTAAGGCGGGTCAAACTTCGGTGGCAAAAATCGGTCAAAAATCGGTTTTTTTTTTTTTTTTTTTTTTTTAATTCAAAGTAAAAGTTGGAATTTTAATAAAGAAATATGAGTTTATGCTTTATTTTGTTTATGTTAACTATTATTGTTAAAGAACTAATGATGTATGCGAGGAATGTATGTAAATTTAAAAAAAATGACTTTTATTTATAGTTTATAAGGGTATTTATGTATTATAATCTTATTATTATTAATATTTTATTATGTTATTAGGATATATATATATATATATGATGGAGATAAAACTATGTTTAAATATCTTTTTATCTATATTTTGAGTATTTATAAATAATACCTACAAATATTTTATATTAAATTTTAAAAATCGATTTATTTTCGATTTATCACCGCCACACCGATTAATCGTGAGTCGGTCCCTGACCGCCTCTGACCCGATTACCGCTTTTTACAACCTTGATCTTAATCGACTATGCTTCATAATCGATTAAGAAAATTCTTTAATTTTTAATTTTTTTTTTTGTTTTTAATTTTTTTTTTTATATCAGGTATATTAATTGACTATGATGAAACATAGTCGATTAAGAATCTGCTACTAAACATAACAAATTAAAACTGCGAAAAAATGCAAAATCAACTATATTTAAAAAAAAACAAAAAATATACAAACATGATAATTGATTTATATACTTGGAATCAATAAAAAAATTCAAAAAGAAAAAAGAAAAATTAACATTAATCGACTACCAGAGCATAGTCGATTAACTTAATCGACTATTGAACACGTACATAGTCGTTAAGCGTCCACATTGAATTATAAATTTTTGTGGTCATCATCATCTTCTTCTCTCACTACTTCTCATCCTGTCTCTGCGCACAAAATTCAACAAACTCTTCAAACAGTCAAATGACTCAACACACCCCATTCTCCAACCTCGAATCTCCCACCATCAATTCTCTCCGCCGCCCTTTTCCCCCAACCCTCAACTGCACTCTGACTTGCCTTCTTCAAATCCCATAAAACCCAGCAGATTTTGTATCCAACATCTGAAAGGCTCAGTTTCAGATCCACCCCATTTGGAATTGACCAGGAATCAGAAGCATGTACTTGTTGAGGTTGTGAGAACTGTGGTGGAATTATCTTCCGTTAGCACCCCTTCGACTCTCACGCACGACGGATCGCCGTTGGGGATCGACGTTCGCTTTGCGGTTGACTTAACCGAAACTCCTGGCCATTGCTTCAACGAGTTCGATACAAGGTTTTCTGTTGATAGGCGTCGACGGTTAGACTCTGTGCATTTCTTCATCTTGCGACGGCGGCGGCGGCGGCGGCGAGGAGAAGATTTGTCGGAGAAAAAAAAAAACAAGAAACAAAGAAGAAAGAACAGAGAATAGAGAAAAAGATAGAAACAAAAAACGAGAAAGGAAAATGGTAAATGAAAAATGAGATAGGGTTTTGAGAGAGTATATTGAACAATTAAGGGTAGTTTTGAAATTATGAAAATAGTATTTGGGTGGAATATTAAGAGCTTTTAGCAAGCGCTACCCCTGTGATAAGTCTAATTGCCGAAAAAACTCCTATGTAAAAACAATTAGCAATTACCCCCCTATGTTAACAAGTCAAAGGCACATGCCCCCTTATCCGCAAATCGTGTATTGCACGCGCAGTTTGTGCGGTTTGTGTTTGTTTTTATGATGTGAAAAGTCTTAAATACCCCTTGAAATTCTTTTCTTTTTAATAAATAAAAATCCAATTGAACTTAAATATAAATAATCAAAATTTTTGGATCCAATTGCAAATTTTAAACAATTCTTCAAAATCCCATTTTACTTTTCAAAGCCTGACCAAGTGCAACAGTGATGCCGCCTCCTTTCTTTCGTCACCGTCTCCATCTCTCCAGGCGGCGAGACCACCAGATGAGTCATCTCCGCCGGCGCCGCCGTCATCGCCGCCATCCGGCAGATACGGTGTCGCCACCAAGCACGAGGCATGGTGCCACCAATCATTCTTTTCTCCAATTACATTATGCCAATAGAAACTTCAGATCTGCCTTTCTTTGTCAGGGATTTCCAAAGGGTTTTTTTTGCTGTAAAAACTCTATATTCAAACCGGTATGAATCCTAGAGATTCAAGAGTACATGTTTCTTCAACTGCCGTTCCTCTTTCTTTTTTTCCTCTTAGAATTGATGAAATGAAAATAGAGGGTAAATAATTGATTTTTTAAAAAATTAATGGTTGGCATGGGGCAATGGTGGAGATAGCAGTGTATATATCGGTGGTGATTGAAGAGATCAAATCAATGGCGGAGACTCTCGTTTTTTCAAGAAACACCGTGTATGTTGCAGGTTGGTGTTGTTGTTTGCAACTTGGGGATTTCATCGGGGCTGAGGACTATGTTCTTGAAGTGAAATAAGCTGGTGGGCGTTTCCGATTTGCAGCGGCAATGGCGGAGGTTGTGGTGAGAGATGAAGAAGATGATGACGTGTTTTTACCTGTTTTTTTTTAAGTATTATCTGTATTTCTAATGAAGGGTAATTTAGACATTTGATGTAAGTCAACGGGATTATTTCGGATAGGGAGCCGTGGGCTAAATAAAACTCATTATAGGGGGGTCAATGCTAATTGTTTTAACATAGGGACTTTTCTGGTAATTAGACATTTCACAGGGGGGTCTGTGCAATTAACTCGGAATATTAACTAAGGAGTTTTCTCTAATTATTTTTAAGAGAGAGTGTTTTCTTAACTACATTTCGTAGATGAGGGAGGTCTTGCTAATAATCCAATATATTATATGATACACACACTCAGTGTGTGTTTGAGTGTTTGCCTTGTCCACTCAATAATATATATACTTAGAGCATATATATTATATATATGCTCTAAGTACTTAGAGCATCCACAATGGGCTCTCCAAAGGTGTTTTTAGTGTCAGAATTTAGTGGCTCTCCAAAATTTGGGGAATGAAGGGTGCTGCAGTGGAACATTAATAGGCTCTTTATGCCTCTCTAAAATTTGGGATTTGTCAAGTGGCTCTCCACAGATAGGAGCCACTTAACAATGTATTGTGGGACCATGTGGTTTCTTTATTATTTTCTTACGTTTTTCAACTCTTACTTGGTTTCTTTTTTATATTTTTTAATTTTTATTTATGTATATGAATGAAATCATTTATTGCCATTATTTTATTTATAAATAAAAATTATGTATTACATCCATTGATTTCTATATATCCATTGTACTAAAAAAATGTAAATAAAAAATATTTTGTACATAAAAAATATTTTCTATTAAATCTGTATTTATGTTTTGCCTATTGTGGGAGAGGTCTTCTAACAATTTTATTCCGACTCATTTATAATATTTTATGTTATTCATATTTATGTTAATTTATGTTACTTGTAAATATTTTAGATTTTGTAAATACAATTTATATATTGAGTAAAAAGCAGTTTGCCCCCTAAACTATGGGCCGATTTGCACTTTAGCCCCCAAACAAAAAAAATTTGCACGTTTTTACCTGAACTCATTAATTCGTTGCACGGTGCCCCCTGAACTAATTTTTCCGGCAATTTTGACCGGAAAGTTAAAACATGTGCCTTGCACGTGACATTTGCAAGGCTATATTCGTCCATTCACTTGCATCTTTTATATTAAATATAAATTATTCTTTAAAAAAAAATTAAAAATTAAAACAAAAGAAAGAAAACAAAAAATAAAAAAATATTTTGTATTTTTCAACTTCTTATGAGCGGCGACTTTGAGCAGCGCCTTACAACCCTTGACGGAGTCCGGCAGCAGAAACTCCGACGAGGAAGAAAACCCCAGCCCCTCCAGCGTGGCGGCGCTTATTGAATCCGTCATCGCCAGTATCGACCCGGAGACCACCATCGCCTCCACCATCTCCGGGTACATCTCCGCCATCTTGAACGCCACCATTCCGCCGTAGCTGAACCCCACCACCGCGCACCTCTCTACTCCCAGCTTCCTCAGCCCCTTCGCCAGGCACTCCGCCTGAAACGCCGGCAACCTGTCCGGGTTATCCGTGATCGACCCGCCGAAGAAGAGCAGGTCCGGCAACGAACTCACCTGGAACCCACCTGGAACTGCCACGTCACTATTCCCTCGGCGGTGAAGCCGTGTACGAGGACGACTACCGGCTTCGTGGGCTTTGCTGTTTTGCAGCCGCCGTCGTCGGCGGCGGCGGTGGTTTTCTTTGAACTGGTTTTGAGTTTCTTGATTGTTTCGGAAGGGACCCAGATGCTCATAACGGTGCCGGGACAGATTTCGACAGTGTGTGGTGTAATTCCGGCCATCTTCATCAGCCCATTCAATAGTGGTTTTTGTGCTGCCACAAGATTCACCATTTTCTTTTTTTCTGTTTTTTTTAATTATTATTATTTTATTATTTTTCCTGATTTCTCTGAGTGTGTGAAATTTTGGTGATCAAATGGGGAATTTAAAGTAGTTGAAAAATAGAGAGTTGGTGTTGGGTTGTTATCTGTTGTTCCAATTGAAAAAACATGGATTAAAATATGGGTTGGTGGCGATTGTGCTGAAATTCTCCATTGATGAAGTCCTGAAGCAGGACCGGACTCTGATGAGCTGTGTGTGTGTGTGGGAGGGGAAAGAGAGAGAGAGAGAGGGGGGTGGCGGACGGGAAGAAGGAAGACAATATTTTTTTATTTTTTGTTTTTCTTGTTTTGTTTTTATTTATTTTTTGGTTTTTTAAAGATTATTTTATATTTAATATACAATATTTAAGTGAATTGACGAATATATCCCTACGAATGTCACGTGCAAGGCACATGTTTTAACTTTCCGGACAAAATTACCGGAAAATTGAGTTTAGGGGGCACCGTGCAACAAATTAACGAGTTCAGGTAAAAACGTGCAAATTTTTTTTGTTTAGGGGGTAAAGTGCAAATCGGCCCATAGTTTAGGGGGTAAACTGCTTTTTACTCTTATATATTTATAGAAATAGACAAAAATAAATAATTCACAACATAGTTAAAAAAATATTTTAATTAGGGAAAATAGTTTAATTCAAAAATTAATATAAATTTATGATGATTATATATTTTACCAATTAAATATAAAAAATAAAAATATAATTTCATAATTATTATATTTATGATGAATATTTTATTAGAATTTAATATTTAGGGAACCATTCTAGGGAGGAAGAAAACCAACTCATTGGAGTAGTTTGAAACTTGAAGAGTGTTTAAGTGGGACCCATTGTTTAAGAGGAATTTAAATGTGTAGGTGGCATGTGGGACCCACATTTTGGGGAGGGGTTTTAGAGAGGAGTAGTGTGGATGCTCTTATAGTTTGACCAATACCTTTTAATAAATGTTGCATTTAATGCTCAATTATCTTTTCTTTTTCCCAACCAACCAACTGGGTGCACTGAGTAAATCTACACTCTTACATAATATCTTCAAAATCATTCGAGAGACATAAACCGCAGAGGAATTCAAATTTGGGTCAATTGCACAAACTTAATTGCTCCAACTGAGTTAGAGACATACAATTATATTAGCTATAACTAGTTGAGTTATTGAGGCAATTGGTTGACTTTGATCTGATTTTCGATGTAGCTGACTCAACTGAGATAGAGACATACAAACGGCGACAAATTTGACAAAACTGAGATACTTAATGTAAACTAACGAGGGTTTTCCTTAATTTTTTTAATAGCGTTAAATACACTTTGTATTCCAAATATAACTTGTATGTTTTTCAAGTGTCTCTCAAATGGCCAATTAGCTCTCTCCTGGTCCTCATCTTTACATCCATTTTCTTCGTGATTCGATTCCGGTTTTGTCCGGAGAATAGAATATATCTTCGTTTTCGTCCTCCATTTTTACTTCCATCTAGGCAGGATTTTGATGGAAAGAGCAGAATTGTTTATCTACTTTTGCAAGTTGCCAACTAAATTATTGAAATTGCTATTATATTGTAGTTTACAAACATTATTTGAAGCTATAATAAAAAATGCATTAGTGACATAAAAAATTCTTATATTAAATGCCAATATTGTATGTATGTTGTCACTAATTCACTCTTTCTTGTGATTACATTGAATTAGTAATATAGCTATAAATACAGCCGCAATATTTTGATGAAAACATATAGAGATATGATAAAAAGTGTCGTTACTATAAAAATTATTTATTGCGTTGGAGAACAGGTTTATGTTGTACTATACCGAGTGAAATATATTGAGTAGATTTTTATCATTCATCTATACACAAACATAACATATATAATAATTGGACCGCGACTAATAATATATCAAGATCAATCTAACTTAACAAACGAGATCGAACGAATTGCAGCTAACGTCTTATAACTCCATCTAATTCAATAAAAGAAACCACGCAAATTGTATCGGGTTTTGGAAAATTTCCAATTTTTTTCTTTTGAGTAGAAAAAAATAGAAAATCATTTTTTTTTGAAAATTATAATGGAAAATCTGTTTTAAAAGTGGAAATTTTTGGGTAGGTACCGGTGGGATTAAAAAGTTCCTCTTATTTATCCAACTAAATAAAAATAGATACAGTACCTTAGATAAATTGATAATATCACTTAAATAATAATTTACCTCGGTTACGACTTGGTGACAATGTGCTAAATTATTAACTCGATAATTTAATATTCTAGTAAATTAATAAATTTTTGCTAGTTCCAATTGTATTAATATACATTGAATTAAAATAATATATATTATAATCTTAACATATTTCAAAAATAAAAATAATTTATACATGCATGATTCATCCATGTATAAATTAAATTACATTATTATAACTGAATAATAATAGAACTTCACATACTAATATAATATGCATTTCTCATCTCATATCCAACATTTATTTAAATATTTCTCAGGCTTGGAGGAGAAGCAAGAATTAAGTACTGTCTTGAATTGGAACTAGCTTCAGTTTACCTCCATAAATATCTGGAAGCTGGCTTTCATTTATCTCTTCAAGTAGAGCCTCACGCAGTTTCTTGCTCTCGATGAATACGAACTGTAATTTTTTTTTAATCAAAAAACACGCATCGTAAAAAAAATCATGCCAGGTTAGTATAACATGTTTGAAAATCGAGCGGAAGAAAAAAATCGACTATTTATATGGTAGTCATAACTACTTTGTTTTTTCGAAATAATGTTGGTTAAATTATAGTTGAAATTCTATAAGGTTGCGCAGAAAAGAGAATTTAGGTACATACTACAAAAGGCCCATATTACTGTATATATCCAATTCTTTAAATCTTTCTTAGACCTTTAAAATCTCAGGAACGGCCCCACATATATATTATATACCTTCTTCTTAGTATTTTTGTCGATAAATGGGTAAATAATCTTCCACACTGTCATGAAGATGTAAGGTACGTGGATCATGAACACTTTGCCGAGTCTTTCTGGATAGTATTCCTGTGATTAAAATGATAATCGGATCATTCTTATTTAATTTGACGTCTACTTAAATAACACGAACTAATAATAATTAGTTGAACGAACCTGTAAAATTGAAAGGATTGCAGTGTATCCACGAACATCGCTATTAGAATAACCATACCCTTGTAGATCTACGATAATCGTTAACTTTTCTTGTCCGTCAGGAATCCTGATATATTGCATTAAGAAATTGTAATTAATGTCCTCTTATGTGAAATTTCAAATTATAATACAATTAAATGCATTAACATGTACATACCACTATAAAAATTCTTACTTTAAGTGTAGAAATCGGATGGATCGGATCAAAATTAACATTTTTATAAAAGAAATATAATTTTTCAAAGTATAAAAATTGCATTTGGATTTGGAAACTAGTTGAAAAGGTTTGGAAATCATGTAACTCTTTTTAATTATTGGAAATTTTCAGAAATATATATTTTCCATATATAATGTAATATTATCGTTATGATTATAAATGTAATCATAAACAAATCGGAATTATTTTGAAAATCGAAATTGGGTCGAGAAGTAATTTTGCGTATAATCCCGATCCAACTCTGTCCATTTTTAATAGTCAGAAATTCGGATATCGGAAATGAGAATGAAAAATTCCATTTCCGATATCCTTATTTTTGACCGATAATTTTATCCGACTTCTTTGCTGTTATACGATTTACTTTCTTACCGGGGTTAAACTAGTATCCAAATACATTTTCAAGAAAATAAAATTTAAAAGGTTTAGTAAAAAATCCGAAACAAAATACGGTACCTCGAACATAGTTTATCGAAAGCAAACACCACCAAACCTGAAAATATTTAAGTAGAATATTGTGTGAGAAAATTCAAGAAATATTTTTTCGTTTGCGACAAAAGAGAATTAAACGAACGTTTGAGTTCTTCCGTTCCTCCTTTGCTGGGAAAATGCTTAGCACCAAAAACAACCAGGACTGGACACCCTCTCGTATCCGTTCCTTGCATATATATCTTATTGTCGTTTAATTGATTTATGATCTCCGATACTGAAATCGAACCCTTCGGGACAAAACTTCGCCTCCAAGTCAAGTACTTGATGAACATTCTAGAAGCTTTCTCCACATCAAGATCACGTGCACGTAGAAATCGCCTCAATGTTAGATCATCTATTTCCTGCAAACCATTGTCACCAATCATCATATGAAATACTCCCTTCTTTCCAATTTAAATGTTGTTTTGGATTGTTGCGCATATATTAAGAAAATCAATGAATCTGCATAGATTATAGTGAAAAACATAAAAAAATATCTAAAATAACCTTGACATTATTTTTTTCCCAATTTAGTAGTAATTAAGAGTGATAAAGAGCAAAATTAAAAATAATGCAATTAATTTTTCACTGAAAATCTAAAATGACAAATAATATGAAACAGAGGAAGTATATAAATATATATGTGAAATTCAAGATTTTTATATATATACCTTACAAGATGGATCTTGCTTTTCAAGTGTGGCTCTTAAATGGCTAAGCATTGTCTTCTCATCCTCGTCGTTGCGTCCATTTTCTTCGTTGTCACTTGCTTCCATATTTTCAGGAGAATAAAATATATCTTCTTCTTCTTCTTCCTTCATTCTTCTATCCATCTTGGATTAAATTATGAAGCAGTATTTTGATGGAAATAGGTAGCAGGATTATTTCTCTGTTTTATACTTGTGCAAGTTGCCATCTAATTAAATTAAAAGTTGCTCTTGTAGTTTAGAGCATTTGAAGCTAAGCTCTTAATGAATACAGCTCAAAGTTTGGCGAAAATGGTCCACATTATTCAATGCATAATTGGCTTTAGCAATGACGGAGCCAATCAGTCAGTATAGAGTCAAGGGGGGGCGTATGCCCTCAATATTTCTCAAATTTTTATTATTTTAATACATTCGGGCCCCGCAGAGTTTTAATCTTGGCTCCGCTAGTCGCATGTAGATCAAATATAGGTGCTACAAGGAAAAGTAGCATTAGTGATATAAACCATATAAATAATTAGCATGGGATAACTTAATTACAAGTGACAATATTTTCGTGTTTTGTATCTTCTTACTAAATCACTCTTTGTTGTCATTATATTGAATTAGGAATAAGACTATAGTCACAGCATTATGATAAAATTGAAAAATATATTATAAAGTGTTGTCACTATACACTTATTTATTATAGTGGACCTTAGATAGTAATATATCAAGATCAATCAAGTCTATGAAACAAGGTCTTATACTTTATAAATTTGAGGCTAACTTCAATCGATAAAACTAGGGGTAGAAATCGGATTTCAGAAGTAAAAAATCAAATAAATGTGCAAGTGAAAACTTAGTTCTAATTCGATTTCGGAAAACCCAAAAATTTTAATTTTAGAAACTGCAATGAAAAAAAATGTTGTAGATTCTGCAATTTATGGAACAAGGACAGGTCGGTGAATTTGAAAATTCCGGTCTCCTTGTTCACTTTAAATAAAAATACGTAACACTGTAGATACTATAAGTCTCGTTTTCAGAAAAACCGTATCGAAATTTCATATTATCATTCCAATTTCGATAAAAGAAATGAAAAAAATTGGACGAAAGCCGGGAGAAGATTTATTTAATTGCATTGGTAATGTGACCAAATAATATATGGTCATATATGTACCCGGTGGCCCTAAAGTTTGGCCCCTAAAGCAAATGTGTTTTAGAAGAAACTTCATTTATCAACATTCGTTGTCAATGAAAAGAATAGTTATGATTTACCTAACTAAGCAGGAAGTTATCACTTTCATCTTATCCAAATATTATATTTGTTCCGTAATATCTGTCACTTTAGATAAATATTTGTGTTTCGTATTATCTGTCACGTTAGAAATTTAAATACTGCATAATGAATTTTTTTCTTGATTTACCCATGATTATTCAACTCCAATATTAATTCTCTCTATCACATCATTAAATTATCAAGGTTATTTTAGTCTTTTTTTAATATATTTTTTTTCCTAAAATCAATAAACATTTATTGAAATTCTTAATACTTGTCCAAAGCTAAAAAACGACTGCTCCCTCTATTACTAATTACTTGTCGTTTTTCAGCTTTGCACAAGTATTAAGAATATCAATAGATATGTATTGATTTTAGGAAAAAAACACATTACAAAAGACTAAAGTTACCTTGATCAAAGAGAGTTAATATTAAAACATAAAAAATGCATATAATGCAGTATTGAAAATGTAAAGTGATAGATAATATGAAACACAAATATTTAGGAGAAAAAAACAGTTATTATGGAACAAAGATAATAATTGTTCAGAAACAAAGAGAGTAACTATTTATACGAGGTCTTAAAAATGAACATGCCTGAACATTTAGTTACCTTGTTCATTAATTTATTTAGACCAGTCTAATTTGTTGTTCCCATGTGCCTTGATGCATAGTGTATTGCGGTAGTGACTAAGTAGTCAAGGCAACAATTTAGGCTCTTTATTCTATATCAATGTTCCTTGAATCTATCTGAACACCGATTCGATGAACACCCGTCTCTTATGGATTATGTCACTCCGGTTTCATGATTTGGGGCTTCACATAATTCATCTAATTATTAACAAGACTCAAAACATAATCATTAGTTAGTTCAACCAATTGTTTTCAAATTATTGCATTCGAAGTGAGTTTTTTCGGCTAACAGTATTTATAACACTTGCGAAGTTAGGGACGTAATTTTATTAGATAAAATCAATCTCAAAATTAAATAAAATCCATTTTTTTAGGGTTTTGAAACGACGTCGGATTGCTGAAATGCGATGTAGATCACGAGCAACATTTGTGAGTATTAATCCTTGAGCATGCTTAAGTAGAATTTTATTTAATTGCTCAAATAGTTTAAATTTCAAAATAAGCAGAAACTCTAACTACAAGGACCCAAGTGCAATTTCTATAAACTTGATTTACCCACCCTTTTAACTTTTTTTTTTCACCACAACTTTTCACCGTTAAGCCAACCCCCAATATAATGCCCTAATTTTGAAATCTAATACCCGCCAAATTTTGATGAAAGGTACTTTTGCTCGTGCGTGGTTATTGTTGGTCTAGAAATCTGTATTTTTTTGTATAATGGAACTATAAAAGATGGTGGGAAATGAAAAAAAGTGACAAAATCAAGACCCTCTGTCGATTATCAAAGTCGAGATTGCAAAATCGGATCGTGAAATCGTAGGATTTCGCAACTAGTCTTGTAGATTTGAATAGTACTGTTACGAACATTGTAACAAACACGATTGTAGTATTGTTACCTTGCGTAGTATCTCTTCATCGTGTCGCGTCGCATATACATTTGCACGTATTAGTAAAACGAAACGCGAGATGCAGCACCAAACGCAATACAAAATTCCTGAATGAATCAAACGTTTTATTCATGTAGATGTTACAAATATGGTATAATAAAATATCATTTTTTCATCTCATATCGGGAATAAACGGCCTTATTTCCCCGTTAATTATGTGTGTTGTAGTAACCTTGCAACTAGGCATCTTGAATTGGAACTAGCTTCAATTTTCCTCCGTAAATCTCGGGAAGCTGGCTTTCATTTATCTCTTCAAGCAGAGTTGCATGCAGTCTCTTGTTTTCGATAAATATGACCTGTTTTCAATCGAAACAAACCTCTTCGTACAACGTGTCTGAAAATCAAGAAAAAAATAAATAAATAAATAAATAAAAGATCCTATACCTTCTTCTTAGTATTTTTGTCGATAAACGGATAAACAATCTTCCACAGCGTGGAGAAGATGTAAGGTACGTGGATGAAGAACAATTTCCCGAGTCTTTCGGGGTAGTAATCCTGTAAAGTCGAGAGTGCTGCTAGGCATCCACGAACATCGCTGTTAGCATAACCGTAGCCTTTCAGATCGGCAATAACTGTGAACTTTTCTTGTCCATCGGGCATCCTGATATATATACACATCAACAAACGGCCATCAGAATCGGGATTTGTAAAAACAATCCCGATGTTCAATTGAATAGTAGAATATGGTACCTTGAACATAATTTGTCCAAAACAAACACCACAGCACCTGAAATGTATGAAATATATACAGTTAAACCTCTATAAATTAATACAGTCGGGACTAGCAAAATTCTATTAATTTAGCGAAATATTAAATTATCGAACTAATAATTTAGTAGGTTTTAAACCGAGTCGAGACATGAAGAAACTATTATCTAAGCGAGGTTATTAATTTATCGAGGTTCTACTGTATATAACTTGTGAGAAATTGAATTATCAGAAACATTAAAAAAGCATCGATTTTTTTTTTTTTTGAAAAACGCACGTTTGAGTTCGTCGGTTCCTCCTTTAGTGGCAAAATGTCTACCGCCAAAGAAAACTGCGATTGGACGCCCTTTTTTATCCATTCCTTGCATAAACATTTTATTTTGTCCCATATGATTTTTGATCTCCGATAATGAAATCGAGCCATTCGGGACGAAACTTCGCCTCCAAGCCAAGTACTTGATGAACATTGTAGATGCTTTCTCCACATCGAGATCACGTGCACGGAGAAAACGTCTCAATGCTTGATCATCTATTTCCTGCAAGCCATTTCAATCATATGATATTATTTTGCGAAATGTGAAACCATTTTAATTACCGAAAATCGAAAATCAATTATATTTACCTTACAAGCTGGATCTTGCTTTTCGAGTGTGGCTCTCAAACGGCCAAGCTTTCGCTTCTCCTCGTCGTCGTCGTTGCATCCGTTTATTTCGTGTTTCTCTTGAATTCTTTCGGGAGAATAAAATATATCTTCTTCTTCGTTTTCAGCCTTGAGTTTTCCCTCCATCTGGGATTTAATTTTGAAGCAAAAGGTTTGATGGAAATAAAAGAGTTTCCTTCTCTGCTTTTTATAGCTCTATACTTCAACTAGTTGCCGACTAAACTTAACTTGCCTTTATGGTTTAATTTAAGAGATTTAAGGCTAACTTTAATGAACACGAAAATCGGATGAGCCGGACCGGAATTAGTATTTTTCGGATTGATTCAATTTTTTGGGAAATGGAAAACTATTTTCACTACTATTCCAAAATATGATGGGAAAATTCATTCTAAAAATTAAAAATAAAAAAAAAATAATTTGATTTTTGGGAATCAGAATGAAAAAAGATTGTTCAAAAATTTGAAACATTTGGGTTGAAATTGGTGAAATGGAGAAAAAAAAAATTCCACATACAATTTAAAATACATAATATTGACATTAAATTTTGGAAAACAATTCAAAATTAAAATTTTAGAAACTAAACTCAGATCGGAATCAAAATCTCATAAATAATTCCAACCTCGGTGAGAAAAATAAATCTGAAAAATAGGGAAAATTTTGATGAAAAATCTTGTTCCAAAGTCGGAAATTTTTGGAGCGGAATTGAATTCAATTTTTATTTTTATTTTTTTTAAATTAAAATCGGATTGAGAATCGGAATATCATATATATAATTCCGATCCCAATCCAAAATATTTATGTGTATGAAATAATTTTTTGGGTCAGTTGACACAAGTTCACTTGTTCCAGCCGCTAGGTCATTCCTTACGGAACAATTAAATTAATTATTTGAATAATGTGAAATTGGTACATGCATGCTTAGTTATTACACTATAAATGTTGGGAAATTAATTTTCATCGAACCACATTTTCTTGTCTAGTTAGATAGATATATATAGAGTCAGCTTAATTGCTTACCAGCAAAACTACCTTAATTCAGTAATCACTCCCTTTCACTACTCATAAAAAGAAACCAAACAAGAATTTTCAAAACCAAAGTTAAAATATAAAAAAAAATGATTTTTTTTTCCAACCAATTTATTTTGGATCGAACGATTTGGAATGAACGAATTTGAAACAAGTGCGCATCGGAGGATTTGAAATAACTCCAAATGAGAAAGATATTTGAAATCCACCACAATCACTCGAAAAACAGCTAAAAATACGACTTAAGTTCGATGATAGGTGCATTGAGTAAACTTACACTCTCGTATAATAGCTTGCAGTTGGATTATTTCTCCAAATATTTAGTTGTATCTCGGGGTGAAATTAGAACAAAATGTCCGAATTTGATTAATACAGAAAATTCATGGCTTATCATTTCAATTTCCGAAATTCAAATTCTCTTACCAACAGTTGTTAAATCGTACTTGTCACACATGGTTAGTCTAATGTAATTTACGTCTCTCTTGTAAATTACAAGCTTATGAAAATGTAAGTATACTCAATGTATCTATATGATTGGTTGACCGATGTAATTTAATTACTTTACATAAAACTCCTATTTAGAAATCACCCATTCAGACAATCTCTTAGACTATCCTTATTAGATTTATCTTTATTTTGTAGAAGATTGTCATCAAACAAAAAACAACATTTTCTTGGAACTTGTTTTTAAATATCTTAATTATGACTTCACGTGTTCCATAATATCTATCTCTTTTGAAAATTTCTTTTTTCCATATTATATGTTACTTTATAATTTCAATGTTGCATTGATATATTACACATTTTCAATTATATTTTTATTAACTCTCCAACACTATTTCTACATTAATTAGTAAAGAAGGGTATTTTGATCTATCAATATCTATTTTTCTAAAAAGACATTGAGATTTTTAAAAGTTGTTGAAACATGACACCTATTTGAAAAACGAATGGGTATTTTCTTGGACAATCGTTTGTATTACCCCGCGTAATTTGGAATTAATGTGGCACTACAAGATGGTATGTAAATATGATAGAAAAAACAATTGAAAATCATTTTTTTTTGAATGTCTTAAATACCCTTTAATTATTCTAACTATTTTGCACAATTAATTTATCTTATTTTGCACAAATTGTTCTTTAATCTTATTTTGTCTATTCCTTTTTATAACGCCCCAAAAAGAGTTTGTAACAATTTCCCTTCTTGTAATATATGTATAAAGAATATCAAATTTTACATTAATCCCAAAGTAGTACAAATTGCTCACCTCATAAATAAAAAAAAAAAAAAAAAAAAAAAATCTCACAATTACAAAATTACAATTGTGATATTTTGATAGTAGTATGATAATTGTGTGCCCTCCGCCGTAAGAGGAAGAACGTTTACACATGGGTATATTTGTAATCTTACAGCTAACAAGAAAATTTTCGTAATTTCAGCATACTTCAAGGGATTATTCACATATAAGTTCATATTTTATAAATGGCCTCGAAGATAAATATATATATATATATATATATATATATATATATATATATATATATATATCCATCCATATAAATATTTGTATAAATTGATAGAGATCAAGTATCGTCAGCTAGCCATCTTGAATGGGAACCAAATCCAGTTTACCTCCGTAAATCTCCGGAAGTTGGTTTTCGTCTATCTCTTCTACGAAAGTCGCATGCATTCTCTCTTTTTCGACAAATACAACCTATTTATTAAATTCATGCAAGTTTATAGTAACATATTTCAAAAAATTACATGGAGAAAATAAAATTGAATTTTTTTTTTTTGTATTATTTGTTTTTAGTACCTTCTTGGTTGTTTTTTTGTCGATGAATGGACAGATGATTTTCCAGAAGGCCATGAAGATGTAAGGTACATGGATTACAAACAATTTCCTCAATCTTTCTGGGTAGTAATCCTGTCATTAATAAATAAAATATACATTATTGGCTCTGCTTCGGAACCCCGAAAATATTTAATCTACGTACCTTTAGTCGTTTTTTACTGAAAAAAAACTAATTATTGGAACCTGTAAAATAGAAAATGCTGTAATATATCCACGAGCGTCGTTGTTGGAGTAACCATAGCCTTGTAGATCTGCAATAATCGTGAACTTTTCCTCTCCGTCGGGGATCCTGATTTATTATGCATCAACCAATATATTGAGTGCAATAAGAGATGTAATGTAACATCAAATTGCAATTAGATTTGAAATCGGACGGATCGGATCAAAATTAGTAATTAAAAAAATGATTTTTTTCGGAAGTAAATGATATCCCAATATTTTGAAATCCAAAACTTCATCCCGATTGAAAACTATAGAAGTTATGTAACTCATAATTTTTGTAAACCAAAATCGGGTCCATAAATAGAGTTTTCAATAATTTAATATATAAATTTCGATCCCAATCTAAAAAATAAAATAAAAAATCACTGAAATTCAGAAATTCTGTTTCGATTTCTAATTTTCTCATTTTCTGCAAGATTAAGTTTTCAAATATTTCTTCAAGAAAATACAAGTTAAAGAAATGGCACAAAAAAACAGAGTAAAAAAACATACCTCGAACATAGTTTATCCAAAAAAAACAACACACAAAACTGAAATATATAGCTCGAATGTGTGAGAAAAAGATAGATATTTTTAAATAAATAAACAAAAAAAACACGCACAAAATACGCACGTTTGAGTTCATCATTTCCTCCTTTACTGGGAAAATGTCTACCACCGAAGAAAATCGAGAGCGGACACCCTCTCTTATCTTTTCCTTGCATAAACATCTTATTTATTCCGATATGATTTGTGACCTCCGATTGTGAAATCGAACCCTTAGGTACGAAACTTCGCCTCCAAGTCAAGTACTTGATGAACATTCTAGACGCTTTCTCCGCATCAAGATCACGTGCACGTAGAAATCGCCTCAACGTCAAATCATCTACATCCTGCATACCATTTCAATTTTAAATCATATGAAAATATATATGTGTGAACAAATTAAAGAATTCTTTATTTTCTTTTTCTTCTAGGCCATATATTATAGGTACATACTATATATATATACCTTACAAGATGGATCTTGCTTATCAAGAATGGCTCTCAAATAGCCAAGCTTTATATTCTCATCTTCGTCATTCACTTCGATTATTCTTTCCGGAGAATAAAATATTTCTTCTTCTTCCTCCACCTTCGTTTTTCTCTCCATCTTGGCAATATTTTGATGGAAGTATTGGGATTTGTTTCTCACTCTACTTTATAGCTTTAAGTTGTGCATAAGTTGCCAACTAAACTTTAGTTTTCGTTCTGTTATATGTTTGGTAAGTTTGATTTGATGTATTGCTAATCACGAAGACGAGTTTTTAGTATGATAGTATGACATGTACCTATTGTTTATTAATTGATAATGAAACAAGCTACGAGAGTTCGATATGGCATACTTATAAGTTACAGAGCTTAGTGAGAGAATAATCACTTTTTGACTGAAAATACTTTATTATCCCCTGATTCATCCATCCTCAAAATCACATCCACTATAAAAAAATAGAGTTTCTTCCACTCTCCCGCACCTTCGCACCAATCCCATGTCGTTGACGGACTAATTTCCGCCACAACATCGTCGGAAAAAGGTTATGTTCATCTAAATAGTCTATTTTCAGTCCAAATTCTGCAACAAAGCTATCCATTTTCAGTCAAAAAATTTCAACTAAATTGTCTACTTTCAGTATGAACGGTCTATTTTCAATTTAAAGTTGTCCAACTAAGCTGCTCGATGGACTTCTAGCAGATTTAAGTTATACGGTCGAAATGTTAGCTATACAATTTTTTTTTTTTAGTAAAGCTATTACAAATTACAAAATATTATTAAGGAAGTTTTAGCGAATTCTCCCTTTTAATACATGTGACCAAATACAGTTATAGAGGGATTTCGCCTTTAGGTGCAAGGTATTAGTACATATTAATATTTTAGGCAAGCTTAATTAATAGATCTCAAGATTTTGAAAAAAAGAAAATATGGTCCAGGCAGGCAGAAAATTAATGGCAATGCATCAATCAAAACCAAATAATTTGGTCATGGACTTGGTGGCCTTAAAGTCTTGATAATTTTCATTTTTGTAACTTTGGTTTAGAAAACAATTTGTAAATAATATTTGGAGTAATATTTACTTATTTCTAAGAATCGAGGTTATTTGCAAATATCTTGAAAATCATATGAAGTAACGGTCGCACTGATGCCCGATCAATTAAATGAAATAATATTTCACTATAGATTTGCACAGTATCACACACACATAGATATGAATGTTTGCGAAAGTGACTTGCTTTTTACGGTTTGAAAATTGCTATTTACGGTTCATAACAAAAACACTTTATCTTTCTAAAACCCCAAAACTTTCCAAAAAAATCCAAAAACCCCCAGAACGCGTAAAAGCCCAACTTGGGCGCCCGAGCCGGGCGTCCAGTGCAAAAAAAAATTTTAATTGAACGCCCATCTTGGGCGTTCCAACATGTTTTTGCGAAAAAAAAAAAGCCCTACAAATCGATTTGTAGGGCTTTTTAACGTTCATTGGTTCCGTAATCGACCTACCCATTGCATATTACACAGAAAATAGTCGAAATTACCTCAAAAAATCGAAGCCCAACCCTTCTTCAAGCTTGATTTCGAATTTTCGAATTTTTTTTTTGCTATTTGCAGTTTGGGTGGTTTTTGGGTTTTTGGAAGGTTTTGGGGTTTTAGAGATATAAAGTGTTTTTTGTTATAAACCGTAAAAACATTTCATTTGTAAAATAAAAAATTATCATTATAAGTATACGATAAAATTTAGGGGCATGCTAAATCCCACACTAAAATTTACTAAATCCCACACATAAATTAAAAAAAAAAATCTCTCTCTACTTGTACTCACTCTAACTTTTTTCTATGATGATTTTTTTCCAAGTCATTCAAAATTCGTTAATCTTTCACGTGAGTAATCATAAAAAGTGAGTTTAGGTTTATTTAATATTTTTCAATTTCATTATGCCTTTTTAATTATTTAAATTCATATCAATTCGAATTTTTTTCTCAAATCCAACTTTATTTTAGTTTGAACACATGAAGATTTTTCTCAAATTCGAACTTGGAATGATATGAACGTTTTTAGTGTGTGATTTTGTGAAAAAAATAGGGAAAAAGAAGAAGGGTGGGGAAGGAGAAGATGAGATTTTAGAGAGATAAAAAATTTCAATTGTGTGTATGATTTGGTAAAATTGGTAAAATTTATATTAGGATAAAATTCATCAAAAGTAAAATACAAACAAATGGTGAGATTACCTTAATGATCAACTTCCAAGAGGGGGAAGTGCATAAATGTCTTGCAACTATTTCTCTTTTAAGAAAAGATTGTTCTAAAATTTACCACCAAAATAAATAGTCGGGTAAATTACAACTACCTCCCTCCCTGAATTAAAATTTAATTACTAAAATACCCTTCATATTTGAGAAATCACATTCAACCCCCTGCAATTTATAAGTTTCTTACATCCACACCCTATAAAATGACGTTAATGTAAAAAATCTAATAATTACCAGGGGTGGATGTAATTATGAAAAAAAAATAAAAGGGGTTAATCGTAAATAAACCTTACCTTAAGGGGGTGATTGTAATTTAACTTAAATAGTTTAGTAACAGCTACTTGACAGCTCACCAAGACCAAAAACACACACACACCGTCCTCCAACTTCGCCTGAAGCTTTTTTCCCTGTTTCTTGAAGCAATTTAATTTCTCTCACATAACACGTAATTTCGTTTTATATTTATTTTTAATTGAAAAAATCTGACATCCCAACTATCCAACTAACCTTTGCCATTTTTATTAAATATTATTAACAATTTGTTGGAAACATATTTTCTTGATTTTGGGCTCTGTTGATTCGTTGAAGGTGTGAAAAAAAATGAGGGATTGGAGATGGGTTTTTATTGTACTTTTGTATCTCGCGATTTCTTTAACAACTGAATCCTTTGAATTCCGTAGAACTCAACGTACTGAGAGAATCTCTGGTAAGATTCTTATTTTTCTGCATTCTTTCCATTTTTTTTTTTTGTATTTAATTTGGTGGGAAATTCGTGATTGGTTGCTTATGGGCTCATTTTTAATTTCATTTAATTGATTTGAGAAACTAGGAATTTTTTGGTGTTGGATTTACTTAAGGTATGAGATTGGTCTGGTTTTTGCCAAGAAAATGTAATAATGGATGACTTGCTTTGTCTGAAACTTGTGTGTGTGTGTGTGTGTGTGTGTGTGTGGAATCGTGGTGTGAAGATTGTAAATTTCCGATTTCCCCGATTTCGGGCCGAATCCCAATTTTGGAACAATAATTGCCATTCTGAATTCCGATTTTTTATTTTTCCGAAATTGTTTTTTCTCCAAAGATTGGAATTGCAATGCCAAAATTATTATGTATTTTGTATTTTAGGTTAATAGAAAATGGAATCTCCTGAGTTCGCGAAAAAAATCGATTTTGATTTTTGGAACAAGTGTTTTCATTCAAATTTCCGAAATCCGGTTATTATTTTTTTGGAACAGAATTGGAATTAGTTTTTCACTCCCGAAAAAAAAAAATCGGAATTTTTTCGAAAATGCTAATTCCAATGCGAATATCCGATCGATCTATCCGATTTCTACCCCTAAATATAGGCATAGAATTTTACTTCTTTCACCGGACTATTATAAGCCTGTCGGTGAAAAAACTCGGTTTCAAAATTTCATTCTTTTTTATTTTTATTTTAAATTTATTTTTAAATTTACAAGTGGGTACTCATTTATTTTCGTCCCACTTCGAAAAATTTCAGGTAGTGCAGGTGATGTATTGGAAGACAATCCAATCGGAAGATTAAAAGTGTTTATTTACGAGCTTCCAAGCAAATACAACAAAAAGATACTACAAAAAGATCCAAGATGCCTCACACATATGTTTGCAGCGGAGATTTACATGCACCGTTTCCTTTTATCGAGCCCCGTTCGAACACTTAACCCCGAAGAAGCCGATTGGTTTTACACTCCCGTTTATACGACTTGTGACCTAACCCCAAACGGCCTCCCTTTGCCGTTCAAATCGCCACGTATGATGAGAAGTGCCGTCCAATTAATTTCTTCCAACTGGCCTTATTGGAATCGAACCGAAGGTGCCGATCATTTCTTCATTGTGCCTCATGATTTTGGCCCGTGCTTTCACTATCAAGTAAGAAGTTTCGTCCCCGTTTTTTTTCTTCTCTTTATTCAAATGGATTTTTATTTGCGTTGCTAGGCTTGATTCGTCTTTTATTTTATTAATCATGGTTAATTTTCATTTGATTGCATGGTTGACGATTTTGATTTATTGTTGGCCCGTAGCATAATCGAGCTAGTTGATTTATAAATGGATCAAACCAAAAAAAAAAATTGATACGGTATGGTACCGTAATAGTATTTACACTACAAATATAATGACATATATAAAAAAAAATATTTGGTAATTTTAATTATTGCATTGACAAATTTGAAAAGTAGAAAATTATCATGTCTTCTAATTAGGGGTGAAAATGGGACGGATCCGATAGGAATTAGCACTTCCGGAAAAAAAATCATTTTTTTTTCTGGAAGTGAAAAACTAATTCCAAATCCGTTTTTGAATAATTTCGGAAAAATCGGAAATTGGAACAAATCCGAAATACATAATAATATTGATGTTTAAAGTGTAATTTTGGAAAATTATTTCAAAATGTTCGGAAATATTTTCGAAAACCAAAATCGGATGGGAATTCGGAACATAATATGTATTCCAACTTCGTTCAAAAAACAATTGAAAAATTATGAATCCATAACGAAAAATGTTGTTCCAAAATCGGAAATATTGGGGTCGGAATCAGTGAAATTCGGAAATTTTGATCCAATTTCCACATATTATTCCTTTATCGATCATGTATCATCTTCAGATATATAATTTGAGTGTCGACTGTCGACTAAAATAGGCAACTGAAATTCTCAATACTTAATAATGGGTATTTGCAGGAAGAGAAAGCTATAGAGAGAGGGATTCTTCCTTTGCTCGAACGGGCTACCTTGGTTCAAACTTTTGGACAGAAAAATCACGTTTGTCTGAAAGATGGATCAATCACGATTCCTCCATATGCTCCTCCTCAGAAAATGCAATCCCATTTAATTCCTCCAACCACTCCTCGCTCCATTTTCGTTTACTTTCGGGGCTTATTTTACGATGTTGGAAACGACCCTGAAGGTGGTTATTATGCAAGGTACGTCTATTAATCATTCAATGTTTTTCAAAAAGTCGAAAACTAAGTAGCACTTTCTATTGATTTTAGTTTCCATCTTGTTCAAATCTTAAAGAAATAATTTTTTTTTGGTTTATTTTCTGAATAAAATTCAATTATAATATAAATTTCGGAAATTTTTACAGAGGCGCACGAGCATCGATGTGGGAGAATTTCAAGGACAACCCATTATTCGATATCTCAACCGAGCACCCAACGACCTACTACGAAGACATGCAGAGAGCCGTCTTTTGCCTGTGCCCGCTCGGGTGGGCCCCGTGGAGTCCAAGATTGGTCGAAGCTGTAATATACGGTTGTATCCCTGTTATTATAGCCGACGACATCGTATTGCCGTTTGCCGATGCTATTCCGTGGGAAGACATTGGAGTTTTTGTCGCGGAAAAGGATGTACCTAATTTGGACACAATTCTTACATCAATTCATGTGGACGAGATATTGAGGAAGCAAAGAGTGCTTGCAAATCCTTCGATGAAACAGGCTATGTTGTTCCCACAGCCAGCTCAGCCGAGAGATGCTTTTCATCAGATCTTGAATGGGCTCGCTCGGAAGCTGCCCCATGGTAAGAGCGTGTACTTGCAATCGGGTGATAAGTTCTTGAACTGGACTGCGGGCCCCGTGGGGGACCTTAAACCATGGTAGATAATATATATATATACATTGTGATTGCTCTGGGAATTGCTATCATTCCACTTTATTTTTGTAGCAGGAACAATTTCTTATAAAAGAAAGGGTAAATTACAACCACCCCTGAGGTATGGTCAACTTACGAAAACCCCTCTTGTTTGGATAATTACATTTACCCCTCAACTATGAAACATGTTACACCTCCACTCTTATGATGTCAAATTCAACATAATCAGCTAGATTCCGTGAAATGTGCTTTAGTTTGTACTCGTTTTGTGTAAAAGTACATTTTCTGATGCATCACAATCTGATATATACAAACCAAAAAACATATCTTATAATCATCTTGCTTCAAAATATGGAGCTCGAATGTGATAAAACGGGTACAAAAGTGATAATATTCCATATAATCAAGAAGATTCCACTAAATTTGAAACCGCAAGGGCGGACGTATAAGAAAATTTGCAGTTGATGGATTGCTGTAATTACTCAATCAGGAAGGGGGTTTTCGTAATTTTACCATACCTCAGGGGTGGTTGTAATTTATCCTAAAAGAAAAGAAAATATCCTTCTGAGACACGAAAACTTCAAATTGTTGGGGTTTTCGTGCCCTAGAGAACGAAAACTTGGCAGATTCATTTTTATTTTTTAATTTTCGATCTCTTAAAACTACATTTGTTAACTAATTCGTAAATAAATTGATAGAAACGAAGTAAGTTACTAAAAATTACCGTAACCGAGAGTCGTAAGTGATGGATTGAATGCCTGGAGTTCGAAAGATTTTTGAATGTTTGAGAGAATTTGTGCGGATTAGAGAGATTTCGGAAGGGAAAAAGTTTCAAATGATTGAAATTCCGTTACGACCAGTAAAAGTTATTTAAATTGAAAAGACTGAAATTGTGATCTAAACTCGATGCAACGAACTTGAAGGGCCTCGTTTCCCCAACTTTGTTGTTCCTCTTGTATACCTTTAGCCGACTCGAAAAGCGATGCGCTACCTCCCTTGACCTCAATCAGTTGAAGCGTCGGAATTTCTCCAATAGCATCCGGAATCTCTCGTAGATGTTCACAATGACGAAGCAGTAGCCACTTAAGGCTCGGGAAGTGGTCGCTTTCAGTTATCCAATGCCTCAAATCTGAACTCTCAATTAGCAAAAATTCCAGCTCAGGAAATCCTCCGTCGCTAGTTTTCCATGCGTAGCCGCAGTAATTTCTCAATTTGAGCACTTGAAGATTCGGCAATGAACCGATACTCATCATAGTCGACTGCCAAGGAAGTGATTCGCCGCTCAAGGACAATTTTTTCAGCGTCTGCGGAAAGTTAAGGCTCTTATTCGGAAAAGATAGATTTGCACGCACGGTTAGCTTCAAATTCACAAGGTTTTGCAAATGCACGAGGTTCTCGAGGTGGTACTCTTGCTTATATTTGTCTTCCGAGTAAAAAATCCCCAACTTCTTAACGTTCGGGATCATTTTCATGATAGTTTCAGTACATTTCAGATTTCTCACTCTGGATAGCGTTTGCAGATTTAGCAGCGCACGTGTAATTTCGCTCTCCTGATGCGGATCCGGGAGTTGATCAAAATTGAAGCAGATAAGATGTCTTAGTTGTGGCATCCTCCAAATTTCCGACGGTAAACGTACCGTACTCGGGCGGTACCTAAATTTCGTCCCAAGATAAATGATCAAGGTTTGAAGGTTCTGGAGATTTGATACGGCACGTGGAATCTCAACGGCGTAGCTGAAAGCAAGGTACCTTAAATGAAACAACTCGAACACTTGAGGTGGGAGTGAAGCAACTTCTTCGCTGTCGAACATTCGCCTGTGGTTATAAGCAAATACCAAATCCAATACCCTAAGGAATCGAAAGTGTCTTAAACAGCCTAGTGAACTAATTTCACTATGCATCAAACACAAAATAGTACGGGTGGTTGAGCCGTAAATATTTTCAAGGAAACTTAAATTAGATTGGTCGATGCACACACGGCGTTGGTTTTTAACCATAGCATGTCGAAGAAACCTCTCTTGTTGCGATTTTCTTATGCACAATTCCCGCATCAGATCATGGAGTCTGCAACTTTTGATTTTTCCGTTGAACTTTCTCTTGGAGACTAAAACAAGACTTCTCTTCACAAGATCCTCCAAATACTCTTCTGCAGCTTCTTCGACGGTTTTAGATCCATTTGGATATTTCAAAAAACCCTCACCAACCCATAACCTGATGAGCTTCTGGACATGAATCTCTTGATCCTCTGGAAAAGCACCCATGTATAAGAAGCACGGCCTCAAATGATGAGGCAAGTGCGTGTAACTCAAAGACATTATCTTCTCTAATTGCCCGTGTTTCGTAGCATTAATAGCCGATTTCACATTTCCTGCAATTTTCTCCCACGAAGCTCGAGTTTTACTCACTGTGGAGAGAAGCCCCGCAATCACCACAATTGCAAGGGGTAGTCCTCTACAACTTCCTGCAATCTCCTTTCCAATCCCTTCCAATTCAAGAGGGCAAAGTGGTCCTTGTTCAAACACTCTGTGCCGAAGAAGATCCCAACTTTGATCGGCATTCATGAGTTGCATCTCGTGAAGAAGGCTAGAAGAATCGACATAAGCGGCCACATCTAATAGCCTCGTGGTCAACACGACCCGGCTTCCATTGTTTTCGTCGGGAAATATCATCCTTACATCGTCCCAAGCCTCTGTACTCCACACATCATCCATCACAATCAGATACTTCATACCCTTTAAGCATTTGTACACTTTTTCTTCATCGCTCTCTCCGCGGTATCTTTCCGTGTTGATTAATTCTTTCATGGAATCTACGAGGCTCGAAACAACCTTTTGCGGGCTATAATCTTGCGACACAGTTACCCAAGCACGAATCATGAAATTCTCGATAACTAACGGATCTTGATAAGCATTCGTAGCGAGAGTAGTCTTGCCAATACCTCCCATTCCAACAATTGGAATTACTTGGAGCTTCGACGACTCTCCACAAATCCGCTCCTTTATTGTTAATACATCTTCATCAAGACCAAAGACCGTGACAACATCTTTTTTTGGGGTACTTTGTGCAAGTCTTGACGATGAATCAACCGTCCCGATTTCTTTGATTACGAAGTACTTATTCTTGACGTTCATCGCCTCTTGAGCGATGGAATCGATTTTCTCCGTTAGTTTGTCCAAGTCGGATGCAAGTCTTGAATAATGGTGTACGGATTTCTCTTCGGATGGTCTTCGTCCACCACATGACGTGACGATTCCGCAAAGTAGCCGTCTTTGTTCCCACATGAAATATTCGATAGTATTTTCGGCTTGATTAGCTATGTACCTTATTTGTCCTTCCAAACTTTTGTTGTTGTTGTTGTTGGCCTTGTCCGGAAAATGTTCAAGAAAAGCTTGCAAGAAAAAAACGTATTCGTGGATGGCCGTAATCTGTTGTCTCTGATGATGTGAGAGTGAATAATTATCATGATTCAGGATTTGGTCTACTGTTTGTGCAAGTGAAACAAGAGCACCATAAGCCATCTCTAGTATGCACACCTCTTCTTTTTTCTTTTTTTTTTTTTTTTAGAGGAAAATTGGCTAGAGAGAGAGAGAGATTAAGAGAGGCAATTGATTAATTACTATCATAGACTTTCTCATACTCAAAACTAGTTTTTTTCAAAGTTTATGTCAAGAAAAGGGGTACATTTGTTTGACTTAATTAATTAAGAATTAATCTTCAACGTAATATAATATGGGACGGAGGGAGTAGATGTTATGTCGACACATTTAATACATGTTGATTAGTGCGAAGAAACTGACAGTATATTAGTTTAGAATAATTGCCAAAATGTAGTTGTTGGAGACTTCTTCAATTGTCCTATTTACTGAATTATTATCATAATCATTTAGAAAAAATAACACCATAAAGCTAAATAAGATTTAGTTATAAAAAGACTTATTATGAAATGAAACAATGATTGACAAATAACATCCTATGTAATTGTGTTTCTCTCTTAAATGAAAAATTACCTAGACCTTCCTTCTTAGATCGTTCCATTTACCCCGATACACCCTCCGTTCGATTTTTGGATGAAAATTGATGACTTCGTTAAATGAATTTAAGTGAACTCCCTATTTTATCCTTTTGACTGATGCTAACAATTCTAGTATCACTAAAATACCCTTATTTGTTTCATCCCTGATGGGATGTCAAAACAATAACATAAATTTAAAAGAGGGCATTTTGTAATATTTGAAAAAAATAAACCCCAGAACAGACAAACTTAAATATATATTTACAAATTAATAGGTCAATGAATGAAGATACATAATAAGTTTGATACAATTGCAACATAGGTAAAAGACAGTGATATAGCAAATAATAAATCCACCTTGAACTTCTTTTTTTTTTTTTTTTTTTTTTTTTTTTTCATTTTACAATTGTATTTTCCAAGTTTAAAGAAATGCTACTAACAAACTTACGAATGGTTCAATTGTAAACAAGTTAGATTACATCGATGAATCGATTAAGAAATAATTAGCTACACAAAGTTTCGGCACCGCAAACTCTTGAATATCAGCTAAACACTGCAAAAATGTTGCTCTTCTATTCTTCAAAAACTCGAACGCAGTGCTAAATAGATCGATTAACCGGCAGCGATCCTTCGTTTCTTGCACGTTCTTCTGATGGTGAATCAAATGCAACAGGAATTAACGTAAATCCAAAAACTTGCCGAATTTAGAAATTTATCTCGCGCCTCTCGGCAAAAAACTTGCCACTTATAGATTGATCTTGAAGAAGGGCAAGCCAAACTGCAGTATCGGCCCCTTCCTCGGGGCTAGTGTGACCCGCCCAGCCAGTCATAGCGGTCTTCACCCAACCCGGGCAGTAGCAATTGATGTATATCTTCTGACCTTCCGGAAGCTCTGAGAATATTCTCGCCATCAGCCTTGTGTAAGCGCTGACCGCTAATTTCGACAAAGAATAGTCCGTGAAAACTTGAGGCCATCCCCCGTTTTTCCATTTTCCGTCTTTTACTTGTTCTAAGAATGTGTTTACTGTCTGGTCGATTAAATCCTCGGATAGCGACTCATCGTCTTCCAGCTTTTTTCTTAATTCGATATTTCCAATTCTCTGCATGATCAAACAAAAACTTGGTAATTAATCTCGAATCAGTTTTGTGAGGTGTGAGGGGTTTAGTCAATAAGCAATATCAATGAAATATGAGGCAGTATTGCTCTTTCTAAGTTCAATTTCTGATGGGTACGAGGGTTTCTGACATTAAATCCCCAAATACGGATAAATGAAACCCTAGTTAATAAAGCATTTCTCTTGTAATAAAGCAACTATTTTACCTTTCTTTTTTTTTTTCCTTTTCAAACCAAATAAACACCCTCATATGTGTAAAAGAGCACCGAAAAGCATAATAATGGGAGATAAAACGGAATAAGTAAACCTCTTACATTTCGCCGACCGTTCAATCTTCCTAATCTTGAACTCACGTTAACAATACGAGCACCTGTTTCTGAAGGTCTCATTAACGGTATCATGGCTTTGATAATGTTTTTGGTCCCAAAGTAATTGGTAGCAACAACTTGTTCTGCAAATTCGACAGAATTGTCTGATCCGACATTGTAATTTACTCCTGCATTGTTTACCTACACATTTTTACGTATGGTCAATGGAAGTTCGAAAAAGAACCAAAAAAAAAAGCGTAATATATTCGTAAAAAAAAATCTGAAAATTCTTGATTTAATTATGCAAAAGAATTTCTTTTTCGGTTTTGGAAGCAAAAAGATATTGTAATAAATAACAATTACGGAGAAGCCATAGTAGTACCAATATATCAATACCACCATAAATTTCCTTTATCGATTCAGTAAACGCTTCGATCGATGAAGGATCCACAATATCTAGTCGATGGAACACCACACTGAGACCTCGTTCTTGTAAGACCTTTGCTGCTTCTTCTCCAACAACAGCGTCTCGAGAGGTGAGAATAACTGTTAATCCATGCAACGCAAGTTGATGTGCAATTTCAAATCCGATTCCCCTGTTAGCACCAGTCACCACTGCAATAGTGCTCGAGGTCCACCATCTGAAGGAGTATATAATTAATAATAAAATATTCGTCCAACATCAATCATTGGGGGAATTGTGAAACCAAACGGAGCAGCTATAACGATGTTGAATTGTATGAAAAAAACAAATTATTTTATTCATCTCAAATTCAAAAGAACATATATTTCTGCTATCTCAATAAAAAAAAAAAAAAAAAACTTTAGACTTTCGGAGGAGGACCGACGTGGATAAAATGACATTAGACATTTTATATAGCCTCTAAAATCTTATGTACCTACCTTGTCTTAAACTCGGGGAATTTATTTCTAATCGTGCAATATATTCTAAAATATGAGTTCATCTTTTTTTAAAGAGCCGCATATACGTTGAACAACCACTTCATCTAAACGCCCAATTTAGTGAAGTCTTGCACATGGAAATATTTGAACGGGTGGTGGTGGGATTCGAATATATGACCTTTTCATTTGACCATGGCTCGGCTCGGATACATGGTGAATTATTCGATATAAATATCTCCAATAATATGAAGTTTCGAAAGGAATTTCGGAGGTAAACCCTAAAGGATGAAGACAAGAGTCACCAAATGTAAATGACTGCTATACAACTGAAAAACTTAATACAGAGTTGAAGCAGTAATTTTTCGAAAGCCAAAAAGATAGCAAAATATGGTAAAAATCAACAACATTTATCACAGGAACAAAAGATCAATAACTCAGTAAAAAGTTGAAATCAGGAAAATTTCAACAGTAGAAGATGATTAAACAATTCTGCGGTTGCCCTAATTGCAATTTTCATTTGAACTTACAGCCAAAAAAAAATATTGAAACCAATTCCAGAAAAAAACGACAACAAAATCAAATTAATTGGGTTTTACCTCTGGTGGTCGGAATAGGGAATCGTACGGACGAGAGAGATCTCTTGGCGCCTCTTCTCTCTTCTCTCTTTCGCCCTCGCTCTTTTGTCCATAAATGGGATTGTTCACTGGTTCAGGTGTACTATTTCACTTGTGTTTTGCTCTCTCTCTCTCTCTCTCCTCTTTCTTCTGCTGCGCTGAAGGTATAGAGAGAGAGAGTAGTGTGATGGATCGGGTCGTTGCCCGGTAAAGATGGGTCGGGTCGGGTCGGGTCCTATCAATCAGTCCCGGTCAATGTTTGGACCCCCTTTCCAATCCGGGTCAAGATAACTAATTAATATGGTAATCCGTAGATTTTCAGTATCGTCACGTAATAATATATTGTTAAATCAATGTAAAAGTATAATTGAGGGAAAATTATAATTGTCACCCCTCAAGTTTGCATAAATTTCATATTTAGTCCTCCATGTTCACAAAAGACATATTTGGTCCCTCATATTTCAATAATTTAACATTTTTTGTCATTTCAATAATTAACCGTTGGTTCGTCAGTTAAGGTAGTCATGGGCACACCCTTGATTCTGTTAGTACTAACGAAAAATTGATGAAAATGACCAAAAATGTTAAATTATTGAAGCATGAGGGACCAAATATATCTTTTGTAAATATAAATGATCAAATGTAAAATCAATACAAACTTGAGGGATGAAGACTATATTTTTTCCGCATAATTGTCTATTGAATATTGCTTAATGGGTATTCTTGGATGATGACGAACACCTTAATTATTGGAGTTAATTGCAAATACCACCCCTGTGAAATCTCTAATTGTCAAATACCCCCCTGTCAAAAAACAATTCGCTCATACCCCCCTGTGTAAACAAAGTCAAGGCATTGAGACCCCTGAGAGCAAATCGTGTCTCTCACGCGCTACTGCTGCGATTTCTTCTCAATTTTCGACTGTGAAATATCAAAAATGTCCCCAGCTCATTTTCCTTCCCTCTTCTTCATTCTTCATCGTCCCCATTCTTCATCGTCCCCTGCTGCCCACCGCTTCACCTCCGCCGCGAAATGGGGCGCCCCCAATTGGGAGAAGCGAGTGCAAACCTCGGCCCATCCCCACTCCAATTCTCCCTCATACTTCAACAACAACATCGCCGGACCCGCCACCATTTTTAGACCTGCAAAAGCGCAATACACAACCATCTACAGACCCTTTATCAGAAATCAACAAAATCGATCAAGCCGCGAGCTTCTACGCCGCCACCAAAAAAATCGGAGCTTGAAGAAGCCCAAACAATTGATGGAACGCTGGGCAAGATCAACAAAATAAGAAGCTTCGGCTTGGGGTAAAATGAAAAGGTGTTATTGTTGTGCTTCTCGACCAAGGAATAGCGGGACAGGAAAGAACATGTGCCAAATATGGATGGGTGTGGTGGTTCGTGGTGAGCGGCGACGGTGAATGATAAGTATGGTGAAAATTGAGAGGAAGAGTGGGGATTTGGAGCTGCGGCTGGGCATAGTTGCAGAAAAATGAATGGGTTTTGGAAAATTGCAATTTAGTCCCCTAAATTAAATTTTAAAAGTTTAACAAAATTCCAATTTAGCCTCTTAAATTAATATAATTTTATGTTATACTACTTAGGGGTACACTTGTCTTTTTACCTTCGGTCAACCATTAAAATGGTAATGGGTGCGGTGAGCTTCGAAAAGTATTACACAAGGGGGTATTTGCGAATTTTTTTTTGATAGGGGGATATTTGACAATTAGAGATTTCACAGGGGTGGTATTTGCAATTAACCCTAATTATTGATTGAACTGAATTATACTGTAGTGTCCCTAGTCCCTACCATCTTAATTTGCATTCTCTATTTTTTAAAAGGATATAAAATGAGCTAATAGTTTCTTAGTTACGAAAATCTATGTTGCAAGGACACGGAAATGATGATATGGGAAAACAGGTAAACGGACATAAGGAAGCGGCATGTTCCAAAAATAGGGAAAATGTATAATATATTAAAAGTATAGGTGTGTATTTATAAATATGATATATAAACATACATAAGACTTTATTTATATATAATTTTCTTAATATATTTTCGTACAAACATGTTTAAAATAATTCACCATCAACTATCAATTTGCAATTGATCATTAAATCATATAAATAATTAAGGAAGCAACAAAAATATTTCATTATTTCTCATTCAAACATATTTTTAAGAAATTGTAAAATGGCCCATATGGTGTTCGGCAAATATCGTTGGACACAAAATATATCAAAACACAGAAATGTTATAACTTATGAAGTTGAAGTTTTCGTGTTACAAAAGTTTTCAATTTTAAAGAAGAAAATTAGAAGAAGAAAAAACTCTAGGAAATAGTACCTATCAATGTGTTTATTTCGTCTACGCAATTTGTTTCTTGAAAATGGGAGGCTCCTTTTTGTAACATACATCTGTCTGCAATTCTTAGGCCAATTCTTCACAAGTACAGAGTATATCTTTAATTTTTCAACTTAACGAACATCTTATAATCATTCCTAACTTTGCAACTACTTAACTAATTCCTTGTTTTAGCACCCCCACCTTTTTTTATTTTAATTTTTAATTAATTTAACTAGTATTATTTCTTTTCGAATTCTTGTATGTGTACACACATATATGAATAATATATGTGCAACATAAAAAAAGAAATGCATGCATATTGTAAAACGCAAATTTTCGAATCAGTAAAATGTAAATAAACACGAGACAGGAAAATAGCGAACAAATAAGTTCATTATTCAAACGAAAATGGATTACAGTCTTTGGGGATTCCCCTGATTCTTATATATATATATATATCCTATGCTAAAATCGATTCAGGTGCTTAAAAGCTTGTTCTTGAACCGAATAAGTATAAACAACTCGAATTCAAATATATTATGAATTCGAGACGGAAACTCAAGACTTGAGCTGGAGAGCTCGTATATGTCTATGTGAGTTTGTCTTTACATGCACCGAAGCTCTCTTTTTATAGCTACGAGCAAGAATTACTTGACTTATAAAATAGGCCAGACATTCTAATTTCTAGAACTTAATTACATCTTCGCAAAACTTTAATGTGAACCTCAAATGAAGAAGCATGTAGATTAATGAACAAAAGAGAAATAGAAACACACATATTCAAAAAATAAGTAGGTGAAAATATCGGGGTTTCGAAGGCAGCGGCCCCAAATATTTTTAATTTCAAAAAATTGTTAAAATAAGTAAATATTTATAGATTTTAATCAAAAGAATATAAAATTTTAGTATATTAATTCCATATTGTGTAGTAACTAAAAAAATCACATAAAAGTGTGACACCATTTAAAAAAAA
The DNA here is from genome assembly GCF_000504015.1 of Erythranthe guttata. Next base: position 498,418 of record NW_012194777.1, read on the forward strand.
TATAAGGGGGGAAATAAATATTTAATTACATAGTATATAAAAGTTTTTTAAAAAATAAAAAATAAATAAAAATCCTAGGCGGTGACGACAGCCCAGTTGGTGCCAATTAATGCATGTATATGGCTATGGCTGTTATAAGTTCCTTTGTCAACCAAATTACGTAACTCAACACCCAATTTTGCTTTTAAATGCAACATCATATTCATATATATCAAATCATTCAAACATTTCATATATATACTTTCATTAATAATAACAAGATTTTTATTTTTTATTTGTTTGAAAAAATGGCTGATTATTCATGCATATTAATCTCCGGCCTGCTGCTGTTCTTATTACTACAAAGTTCACAATCAGAATCCAACGTAAAAAATTCAAATAATAATAATTATAAGAATAATAATGTAGTTAAAACAGAGGTGTTTCTCTCACCTAAGTTCGTGTTGGCGCCGGGATTAGTCTCCAACAAATACTACTACAACATCGATTTCCCACGTGGCCACATCGCAATCAAGAGCTTCAACGCCGAAATCGTCGACGAAAACGGTAACCCGATCCCCCTGCACGAGACCTACCTCCATCATTGGGTTCTCCAACGATACTACCATCAAATCAACGGCTCGGATTTCATCCTCGTCAAAAACAGCGGCCTCTGCGGCACGGGGCTCACGCAGTACTTCGGATTGGGTGCGGAAACTCGAAAGACGGAGACGCACATCCCCGATCCGTACGGGATCGAAGCGGGGGGGAATATCCCGGCGGCCGGGTACGAAGAGGGGTGGTTCCTCAACGTGCATGCGATCGACACTAGGGGGGCCCACGACCGGCTGGCGTGCACGGAGTGCGGGTGCGATTTGTACAACGTGACGGTGGACGAATACGGCGTGACTGTGCCGCGGGAGTATAAAGGTGGGGTGAGGTGTTGCCATGACGGGACTCGATGCCCCGTCAGAGAAGGAATATTCTTCTCGGGTGTGGCCGAGAGAAGTTTGTACTTGAGGTATACGGTGAAGTATGTTGAGTGGAACCCATTGATTGTGCCGGTTAAGATTTATATACTCGATGTCAGTGATGTGTGGACCACGGTCGATGGATCTAGAGGGAGCGCCGAGACGCACAATTGTGTGGTAATTCATGATTACAAGTTAAACCTCTATAAATAATTAATACATAAATAATTAATACAGTACGAACTAGAGAAATTCTATTAATTTAGTGAATTATTAAATTATCAAGTTAATAATTCAACATGTTTTTACTAAGTCGGGACCGAGAAAAACTATTATTTAATTGAGGGTATTAACTTATCGAGGTTCTACTACAATTTTAATAATCTTGAATGAAATGTTTTATTGCTTGCACATATATAGGGAAGCTTGTTCTGGTAGTCTTGATTTCATCTTATGTAACATATATTTGACCTTCGATTTATGTCTCGTTTAGATTAAATAAGAAATAGGTTTTGTTTTTAATGTAGGTCGAATATGATATCGAGCCTTGTCCGAATAGTGTGGCAAACGACGGATGCGTTCACACGAAAACGCTGAGTGCGAGTTTGCCGAGTGGCGGCGATGTTATCTATGGAGTTGGACACCAACATGCTGGAGCAACTGGCATTGCTCTGTATGGAGAGGTACTAATTTTAAACATTAATTAATTTTTACACCTTTTTAATTTCTCTTACCTCAAATTAATTAATAGTCGTCATGAGTTTTCTCTGTTTATTTTTGAAATCATTTTCAAATTTTACAAAATCACAATTGGAAATTTTGAAAATCGAAACGAAATAATCGTTGTAAAGTAGAAAAGTTTCGCATCATAATCGACAGAATTCAGAAATTCTACCAGATACCGTTATTTTATTTCACAAATCATTTAAAATTATTGAAGGGAGGAAGATTGATATGCTGGTCGAATCCAATTTACGGGACGGGGGAGGAAGCTGGAAACGAGGCCGGTTACGTAGTGGGAATGTCGACATGTTACCCGACACCTGGATCACTAAAGATTTCTTCTGGGGAGAAACTCACTCTTGTATCCAACTATAGCAATGCACAAAGTCACACCGGGGTTATGGGTTTCTTTTACCTCTTAATCGCCGACTCATCGCCAAAATCGAACCCTCTTCGCCTCTATGCTCCATCCGATGAAGTAAGATCGCACCGCACCCTCTTGTTTGAATTCTAATTTTCTTGTATAAGATAGCAAACACATACTTTTTTCAATTTTTTTCGTACGTCATTTATGTCATTTAGGTAAATATATAGTGACAACCGTTCATTTGCACGTGATTCGTGAAAAATCTAATTAATTTTGGCGAAGAAGACGAAAAATTGAGAACGAAACAAAGACGAGTGCGATTAAAAAAAAAAGACATAAAACTAGTAGTATATTTGTGGCATGTTTGAGGTGATTCGAGTTTTATCGATGTGCTCGTTTCGTTTTTGCAGGTGTGGAAGAATGCGAAGCTGTCCGATTTCGTTTGGCCTATTGTTGTACTCGGAGTTGTTGTTGTTGCTGCAGTTGTTGTCTTCGTGGTGTTGAAGGGTCGGAGTGGAAGAGGAGAAGACTACGAAGCTATGTTATAACTTATAAGCTAAGCATTGTTTGTGTTCATTTAAAATTAGCAAAAAGAACTTGTCAAAACTTGTAAGTGTTGGATTATATACTCATATGTCATAAGTGTGAAATTTGAATTTAAGTAGGCGAATCGGAAAGGAAATAGTTAAGAGTTTATCGACTTCTAAAATATATTGTCAAATTTATGAGTGTACAAAATGTTTTAAATAAGTTTAGCCAAACGGATCCTTAATATTAAATTTCTTGTCGCTAACCGCTTGTCGAAATAATGAATGGAATGTGAATACATGTTTCCGTCTATCGTCTATCGCAAATGAAACTTGCATTTGGAATATCACTTGGCGTCTCGACCATCACCCTCCTCCTCCACCCCGACATGTTGCAAGGAACCCCTTCCTTCATTTCCAACTTACATGATCTCTTAGACAAGTTTCTAAACAACAACAAATAATCGAAAATTAACACTTCTGTAAAAAATTCGATTAAAAAATTGAAATAAGAAAAGAAAATTGAATTTTTAAATTAGAATTAACAAAATTTGTTCGAGGATTACTATTTTTTAGAACGAAATTGGCGAAAATCAAAAGTTTCATCTTTTTATTTGCATACGAAATCGAAATCATCTATTATCAACACACTCTTATAGATGCTATCAATTTTTGATGAAAATTTTGTTTAATAACTCTATATATGCAAGTCTAAATAATTACATATTCGTCGAACTTTATCCAATATAACGTAATACCAACACTTCACTCAAATTTTCGAGATAGCATAGTTAATATAATATATGGATTATGTATTTTCTTCCAATCATCTACACAAATATTGCAAATCTAAATAAATTATTGCAAATCTAGTGCAATTTATGATAAAAGGTTTCACAATTTCTATGAATCAAAAATATTAATTAAAGAAAAAAAGAAAAGGAAGATCGAGTCAACGTAAACGGGTCGACCCGTAATCCCGAACGGCTCTGATTCACCGTGCATCACAGCCAATGCGGATCTTTCTGCTGGAGCTCGTCACTCCTTGCCACGCGGCGCAACCTCATTGGTCCAGTTCACGTGTTAGTAAATATGATTGGTCGAAACAACACAACTCCCAATTTGCACTCTCAGATCTATAAATATAACCCATTGAAACGCTCTCATTTGATAGAAAAAGTATTCATCACTACACAGTACTTTCTCTCTCATCCCTCTCTCTCTCTCTAGAGTTTCTTCTCCTCTCCATCAGATCCGTATAAATTTGAACTCGTCAACGTTTTACATTTTCATATCGTGATTTTTTCATCTCTGGTTTTTTTTTTTTGGAGTGTTGGATTTACAAATGGAGGATCCGAATCGGAAGATTTGGATAATGCAGTATCTGCTGCTGTTATCGGCCGCGTGCTTCATTTCTCAGCTCTACGCTTCCGATGATGTGGTATGATTTTTTATTTTTGATTTTTGATTTTTATTTCTCAATATTGTTCGATTTGTGACTCGTTTAGTTCGGTTTTAAAAAAAAAATCAATTCTTTTTTCCAGATCTGAGGTTCTTAATTTGTGTTGTTTATTTTACCGTTTTGATGTTTGTAGCAATTGTACGAGTCGTTCGATGATAATTTCGAGGGGAGATGGATTGTGTCAGAAAAGCAGGATTACACAGGTCAGTTTTATTGAATTTATACGAGTTAATCTTTCTGTCACTTGTTTATGTACTGATTTCAGTCTCAGTTCCGAAAATAACCATGGCTGATTATATTTTTCATAAATAGTTACATGCTGTGGTTATATATTTCTTGTATTCAGTGTAATTTCAGTGGGTAGCTTTATATAAATGTATTGAATTAATGGCTGCTGTAGATCTGTTTGCGCCTATGTGTTGAATTTTTCAAAATTAACTCGAATTAGAAAAATGTGAGTCCGATTCAGTTCTTCTCAGATCACTGTAATTTGTACAGTATGAAAACAAACACCGTTAATTGACATGATCACAACATCTGCAGATTTAACTGTTGGTTTAAATTGGTTCCATGTAATGTTGGTGTATGCTAGAATGATCGAAATTCCATTTAGCTCTTTCGTATTTGAAAAAAGTGATGATAAATGCATTTGTTATTGATAGTTACTTTCAGTAGTGGTGATTGCAGTACATTTGCATACATAAATCACTGGTTGAGAAGAATGGGTGATCTATGCATTGTTATTTGATAGTTACTTCTAGAAGAACTGGTTTTTGAAAGTACCATTTTGTTCATTTCTGATCACAGGTGTGTGGAAACACGAAAAGAGCGAAGGACACGATGACTATGGACTTG
>NW_012194777.1:503401-566415 GCF_000504015.1 Erythranthe guttata
TTAAACTTAATGTGGCGTACAACGAGTCACCCTACACAATAATGTTTGGTCCCGATAGATGTGGTGCCACAAACAAGGTCCACTTCATCCTCAAGCACAAAAACCCCAAGAGTGGAAAGTACATCGAACACCACCTCAAGTTCCCTCCATCTGTTCCTTCAGACAAACTCACCCATGTCTACACCGCAATCTTGACTCCAGACAACGAGTTGAGAATCTTGGTCGACGGTGAAGAGAAGAAGAAGGCTAATTTCTTAGCAGAGGATGATTTCGAACCCTCACTCATTCCATCAAAGACCATACCCGACCCAGATGACAAAAAGCCCGAAGATTGGGACGAACGTGCCAAAATACCCGACCCAGATTCCACAAAGCCTGATGACTGGGATGAGGAAGCTCCAATGGAAATCGAAGATGATGAAGCTGAAAAGCCCGAAGGTTGGTTGGATGATGAGCCAGAGGAAGTTGATGATCCAGAGGCAACTAAACCAGAGGATTGGGATGATGAAGAGGATGGTGAATGGGAGGCACCGAAAATCGATAACCCTAAGTGTACTGAGGCTCCTGGTTGTGGGGAGTGGAAGAGGCCGATGAAGAGGAACCCTGCTTACAAGGGAAAATGGCAGCCTCCGTTGATTGATAACCCTAGCTACAAGGGTATTTGGAAGCCGCAGGAGATTGATAATCCGGAGTACTTTGAGGTTGAGAAGCCGGATTTCGAGCCAATTGCAGCTGTTGGTATTGAGATTTGGACGATGCAGGATGGTATAGTGTTTGACAATATCTTGATTGCTTCCGATGAGAAGGTTGCGGAATCGTACCGTGAGAGTGCATGGAAGCCAAAGTTCGAGGCTGAGAAACTGAAGCAAAAGGAAGAGGAAACTACCGAGTCTGACGGGCTTAAGGGTGTCCAGGTAACTAATGAGATATTACTATATTAATTTATATATACCAAGTTTCTGCAATTTGCTTTTTAAATTGATGCTTGTTCTGAAATCAATCCTTTTTTCTTGTGTGTGTTTGTGGCTTCAGAAAGTGGTGTTTGACAATCTTTACAAGGTTGCCGATCTCCCATTCTTGGGTGAGCACAAGGTCAAAGTATTGGTAAGTTTGCTTTCTTGGAAATTACTATACACTTCTATTTTTGGGCTTTTCTTTTACATTTGAACCTTATTGTTTGAGTTGTGTTCTTGCAGGACTTGCTTGAAAAGGCTGAGAAACAAGCAAACCTCACAATTGGAATACTTGCCTCCATCTTAGTCATTTTCTTCTCGATTTTCTTGAAACTCATCTTCGGTGGGAAGAAGAAGCCGGTGAGTGCATATTCAAGTTTCTTTCTTGATAAATTACCAATGTTTCTTTTCGTCTCACATTTAACTGTTTACTAACTCGCTGTTCTCAAACGCAACTGTCGAATACAGGCTGCTGTAGTTGCAGAGACAAAGAAAACAGAAGTTGCAGAGTCTTCAAACAAGGAGGGAAGCTCAGAGGAGAAGGAAGAGCAGAGCGAGGATGCTGCTGCTGCTGCTGCACCCCGCAGAAGGACCACAAGGCGTGACAATTAAAAGTAACGGAGGATAGAGACACGAAACGAGCTTTCTATGCCAGTTGGTAGTTTTTTTTGTGGGGGAGATGCTCTAAAAATGTTTAAATTTTCCGACTTTTTTTTCCTTTTTGTTTCGTGAAGTAGGTTTTGTATGACAATGTTTACTATAACCATTGATTGAGATGTGGTATGTGCCCATATACAATTTAAGGAACTCGTCGTGGATTCGAAATTGAGGGAATTTTGTAGTTTATCATTTGCTTGAAAAATTATAGTTGATGCAGCAGTACTTGATAATATAATACATCATACATACATGGGTAATTTCTGTTTCAGATGAACACCATTTTCTATAAAAAAAAAAAAAAGGTTAACAAAATTGCCATCATTATGAATAGTCAAACCGGAACTCAACCAAAACTGAAACGAAACCGGACTGTTTTATATTGATAACATCTTTCGCATACAAACTCAAAAAAGAAGAGACCAAGTTCTACGACTTATTTTGTGTTTGATGATATTTTATTTGATACTAAAATTAGTATTCATACGATCATAACTTTTGCATACAAATTCCAATTGCATTGATTCTAGTTATTGTAAAACGAAGAGAACAAGTTCTATAATTTTCATATATTTCTTGTTTATGACTTGTTTACCCGAGTAAAAAAATGCATTCAATATTGTTGCCACAATCTTATTGTCAATTCGACAATAGGATTGCTTATTATTACTATTTGTTTTATTTTGTCAAGAACTTTTGCATACGAAATTGGATTGCCTTGATTCAAGTTGCATCAGAAAGACGAGAGCAAGTGGGACAACTATTATTTGATATTGTTTGAAATTGGATTTGTATCTTAACCGTATATTTTATGTGATTGTATTAAATACTTTAATTATTCCGAGTGACAAATTCATAAAAGGTTTAATGATCATCCTACAACCCCAATATTACATCCAAACCATCCTACAACTTCAATTCCACTTTTAATTTTTCTAATTAGGAAATATCGTGTTCTCTAGAAGTAGATTTCACTCATTCTTTAATCCGTCTTTCCTACTATATATTTTGTTCCATAAAAGTATTTAGCACAATTGACTTCTTCAAATGTCTCCATGGAAATTAGGGGTGAGCAAAAAAATTGAGAAACCGAAAAATCGAATCGAAAATCGAAAAAAACTTAGCCGATATGTACCGTCCCGACTTAAAACCGAATATACGGTAATTTAGTTTTGAAAAATCGAAAATATCGATTTGTGTATGGAGAATAAAAAAATTACCGAAACAATTTCCCGAACCGAACTGATTTATACAAAATAATGTCCTTTTTTTTGAGGAAAAATGAGCTCTTTTTGATATATAGTATAAATACTTACCCTATCGTGGATCTATTTTTCGATCGCCTCTATGTGACATATTTTTTTATTAATTAATTTTGGGTTGTGACGTGTTTTTTATTAGTTAATTTTTGGTTGTTATTTGTTAATTTTCTCAAATAAATATAATGAAAGTCCACATATATTGGTTTTATGCCGAACCGATTCGAACAAATGGACGAAATCGAAATCGAAAACAAATCGAATTGATACCGAAACCAAAACCGAAAGACTGATTAACACCGAACAAAAAAAACGACATATTCGGTTTTTAAAATATGAAAAACGTAACCAATATTATCGGTACGTGTTTGATTTATCGGAAAAAAACGAGCCGCACCGACCCGTGCACACCCCTAATAGAAATAGGTAGGATTGTAAATTAGAGCTCTAGAGTTTTCTTAGAGCATTCTAAATACATACTAGAATCATCAATCTTGTACATACTTTATAGCAAATTTTTGAAGTGTTCTAGAGAATAAGTCGGATGAAAATGATCATCACCATTCATTGAGGAGATGAAGTTGTATTAATAGGAATATTTAATTTATTTGTAACCATGCAAGAATTTGTAAGCATTCAAAAAATACAAGTACAAGATTGATTTAGTTTGTTATTCGGTAGATATATTTTGTAACGTGAGTCTGACATAAATCTCAACCCAAGCCTTTCCCAAGACCCAAGCGCTAGCCGAGCTGAGACGTGACATGCCGCACTGGTCCGAATGTGCACGTGCACATGTGGCTTTCGCTAATGTAAACCACTTCGCCTTAGTTTCCTCAAACAACTTGATCCCTCGTGGGGATATCCTTAGCTCACCCACTAACACTATATAAAAGTGTGTTAAATGAGGTCCATGTTTCAATTGGGAACGTTATTTCACCTTCCAATTCCCATAATAAATCAAGTCAAGTGGACATCTTTATGTATAGATTTCTGATTTACCCATTAAAAAAAATTAACTGCATTAAATACACATACTCAAAGGCCACGAGAAACAAAAAAAATTGAGGGAAAGAGAAGAAATGACCATGAAAATAGGGCCCATAAGTTATTTTGATATGAAAAGACGAAAAAATTCATGCACTTAGTCATGTGTGTTGTGCGTGCGCCGGAAAATGAGAAGATCGTCAGAATATTCGCCATAGGTGGTTATATGCATAAAAAAAAGTTGGTTTGAGTGTGCCCGTGCAAACCTATTTAGTTAAGATGGCAAAGTCCAGGGGTAAAGTACGTGTGGAAAAATACTATTAACCCTATTACATAAACTTACTACTTGTTTTGTTTTGATCATAATTTTTGCATACAAACTGTGATTGCACTTGTTTAAGTTGCATTAAAATAACGAAAACACGTTCTACACGTTCTACAACGTTTATCTTTTGTATTTTCTAAAATGTGGATGATAATATTTTTGGCAATAACTTTCACATGTTTTTTCTTATTCGCAGGAGGTTGAGATTTTTTTAAATTTAGCTGTTGTTTTAGTTTCTGAACATATTTTGTAGCAGTATTCAATTTGAACAAGTACTTCTTTATCTTTCTCGAGCTCAGCAACCTGTGTCTTTAAGGCCTTATTCATTTCATCTACAGCAAGACATGTTTTGAGCAATTCATCTTGTTGTTGATGAATCATTTCTGCAGTAATCTCCTCTTCATCATCTGAGCTGGTTTCACCTGTATTAACAGAAGAGTTTAGACTAACAAGGTGATCAGACAAGGAATGTTCATACCTGACGGATGTCTGCACAGGCACTGTAGCCTCAGCTATTGGTTGAACAATCGTGCTAGTCCCACAGTAAATGTTTCCATCATTTTTGTCTTCCTCCTCATTGGAGTATTTCATGTCATCACTCTTGGCAGTAGTAACTGATTTTTCTCGTTTTTTTAGTCTATTGGTACACTCGTAATGAGTATGACCAAATCCTTGACATTATTTACACTGAATTTGATACGATCTGCACAAGCTCCAAGACAAAGAATTGGAAGAAGAGAAAACAAGTGAGATTAATGGAGCCGTTCGTGTTGGGATTGAAGAATAAAGGCTTGAATCAAGCCTTTGAAGAGTCTATGGTTTGGAATTGGAAGAAAAGAAAGAGAAGAATTCGTTGGACAAGTCGAATTCCATGCATCCGAGATTCTCGCCTATTCTGGCAAAGTTTACCATTCGGCTTATAACTCTCTCATATGACGTCCAATGTAGGTGATTCAAATTGCTATGGAAAGCCAACTGGAAGTTCTACAACTTTTATGTTTTGAGAGGAGAGAGATTCAAAATTTAACAGTGTCTTGAGCATGAAGTTCATGCACGTGCACAACCAATTGTCTACGCGAGTTAGGAAGGGTGATCGAGAAGTCGACTTGAAGATCAAGTTATCTAATTTATTTATGCACATTTTTAATTTAGGATTTATTATGTTTTTATTTTTTTAGAGTCTTTTATGGTTATGATTTGCTTATTTAATTATTTTCTTATTAAAGTTTAGGTAGGAGTCATTTTCCTTGTGAAAAAAGAGTCTTCTTAGACCTTATAAATAGGTTGCCGATTTGGCTTATTTTGATAGGACGAAGTTTGAATAAAATAATGAGATTATTCTCTTTGGTTCTTTAAGAACTCTTCGAACATATCGGTGGATTCCGTTTGTTCACCCCGACTTATCAATCGATCTTTCACAATCGATTGTGGCGTCTTCACATACCAAGGTTCTTGCCTCTTTATAGGCAACGGGTCGCGGTTCCACCATTTGAATCTTTGTTTTTGGATGTCTTCGATCTTGCTTTCGCGTAAGGTATTTGGGTCCCGTAACAAGTTCTACGGGGTTCGTATCAGAATTCTTCTTTTCTTGAGGCGTGTGTCAGCCTTTGAGGGATTCTCATTTACTTTGACCATCTTATCAAAATTTTCAGCAATATGTGTCATTAATTTGATAAGTTCTACTTCAACAGCAGACGTTGTTGGGACAGGAGGATTGGAAACAACAGTAGTCAGAACAACAGAAGTTGGAACATTGGTTGACTGCAGAGCTAAATTTCTTTCTTTGTCCATTCTACTCATACTCAGCTTGTTCTCAAATGTCTTCAAGTTTTCTATGAGCTCGTCAAGATGGAGTTCATCAATATTATTAGCCTCTTCAATTGCAGTTATCTTGTATGCAAATCGATCTGTAAGAGATCTCAGAACTTTGCGCACAAGTTTCTCTTTAGGATATGTTTCTCCAAAGCCATGAGCTTCATTAGCAATGTCGCACAACTTCGAATTGAAGTCAGCTATGGTCTCATCTTCTTTCATTCTAAGATCTTCGAAGCGAGTGGCAAGCATCTGGAGTTTTGACAGTCTTACTGGGGTTGTTCCTTCATACGCAGTCTGAAGAATATCCCATGCCCTTTTGGCACATTCACAACAAGATATCAATTTAAATTGGTTCGTGTCAACCGCATTAAATATAGCATTTAAATTCTTTGAATTGATATTTGCCACTGTCTGTTCTTTCTCGCTCCAGTTTTCATTGTGTTTTTTCATACTCAACACCTTCTCTGGTTTTGGCCACTGGTCTCGTCCACCCTGTTAGAACTGTACGCCATGAATCTGTTGGAATTTTTAATTGAATAAAATAATTAGGGTATTTCAAATAGGTGCATGTTTGGAATGAATGGATTTCTTTCCAAACAACACATCTATTTATGAAATAACTCTTTTCGAAACAACATATCCCTTCACAAAAGGACTCTTAAATTTCTATAAATAAGACAAAACCTGATCAGTTTTGCACAAGAGATAATAAGTCGTTTGTGAATTTCTTCCTAAAACTCTACTGTCAAAATTTCGTTCTTACGTCTCTAGTTCGCCGTGGGCTTCGAGTTTGTGCAAATATCGAAGTATCCGACTGTTGTATCTTGGGAGACTACCGAGAGTGACTGTTGCACCGTAGACAGCCCGAAAATATTGTCTTAAGGACATTGCTTTTGCAAGCCCCAGTCGATTTTTCGTTCTTCATATTTCCGGTTAATTTCTACTTCCAAGTAAGTGTAATTCTTATTTAATTATTCACGCAGATTGTTATAATTATACCAACAATCTTAAGACAATATCTTTTTCTGCTTTATGACATCTGCGTAAAATCTTTTTGTTGTCAATTTAGTTTGTGACAGTCTGTTTTGGCCTTGAAAACCAATTGGTAAATCTGGTTCTTGTTATTTACACTAATAAATTCATATATGGGTAGATATATAGTATTATAATAAAGGTATATGTTTGCAAACTGTTTATATTCGTATGAAAAATGACTTATCTGGTTTTATATAAATCTTCTGCGAAAACCATCCTCCCCTTGGAAATTGGTTTGCTTGTGTAAAGGCATCTATGAGTTTCAATACATTTCATATATCAATCTGGAAGGATAACTTTGATTTTAAAAATTTATATTTTCAAACATATGCAAAACGGCAGTGACAAAATATTGGAAGATTGTGCCTCTTCTAATTACTAGGAAGGTGCACGTGCGCTGCACGTGTGTTAATATTTTTCTATGTCGTTTTTAATTTGGATTTTTATGCATAGTGTTTGGCTAAGCTTATTAGATGCTAAAATGAGCTTATAAGATGTTTTAGAGCTTGTAAGCTCTTCCAAAGTGTTTGGTATTTTTTTAAGAAAATATCTTAATTTTTTTTAAATAAGCTGTTGGAGAGCAAACAAGATCTTTTAAGAAAGTACATCTACCCCACATTTTTATTCAAGATCTTATATTGAGTAAAAAAAGGAAATAAATTCATTATCCAAATACTCTAAAAACTAATCCTAAAAATAAGATGTAATAGCTTATCAACTCTTAAAACATCTTATCTGACATAAGAGTTTATCAGCTGTTTAAAATAAGCTTAGCCAAACACCCTAAATCTCACACTAACTATCTTTATTATTTTAGGTTTAGGGGTTATATCTCTTTCGGCAGGAATGAATGAAAATATATTTTAAGAAATTAATGAACTAAAATAAATTTAAATACTTAAGATTACTATTATTTATGTATTGATTTCTTAAAATTTATTGATATGAATATATTCGATTAATTGGTCCGATAACAATTAGATGTTATTTATTAAATATTTACCCAACAGTACAAGATAATATTTTTAAGTTTTAAAATATTGCATTTTCCAACATATATTTTTAGTTGTATAATTTAATTATTCTTTTATTTATTATTTTAAATATTTTTTTTAAGGTATTAGGAATTAGAATACAAATTGAATTAAGCTTGAGGGGTAAGTGTTACGTAGGCTATACTTCAGGGGTGTAAAGTGTATTTAGCCCTATGTATTATAAATAAAGGCATATTTAATGTATATGACAAAATTACCCTCAACCCTTTAAACTCAATTCCTAATTGTAATTCCAGTTTAACTTCAATTTCATCATATGACAACAAAATTCAATTTTGACTTTTTTCAGTCGGTTTCCGGCGTTGATTTTTTTTTTGTTTTTTTATTCTGACAGTTTTTTACGCTGCCGGTTTGAGGCGTAGAACGGCGTTGACTTTTTTTTCTCGAAATTTTTTACCCATTTATTTTTTTACGCATGCCGCTAAACGATGACAGTAATTGTAGTGTCGTTGACAGTACAATTGCTGTAAAACAGTAATATTAATGTCAACCACATTAATATCATTAATTTTTTTTTTTTTGGCTTTTTTATTTTGTTTGATTTGTTGACCAGTTAACGTAATAATATTACTGTCGTTCACAGTAAAATTACTGTAAACACAATAATATTACTGTCAACAACATCAATATTATTATTGTTTTAGGTTTTTTTATTTTGTTTGATTTCTTGACTTATCAACTTAATAATATTACTGTCTACTATTGTAATATTACGGTAAACACAATCATATTACTGTAGTTGACAGTAATACTACCGTCGTTACAGTAGTATTACTGTCAACCACATCAATTATTAATTCTTTGTGTTTTTATTATGTTTGTCTTTGTTGAACGGTCAACATGTTAATATTATTGTATTACACAATATAGTGATTTTTGTTGTGTTAATACTACCTTGCTAGCGAGTAATATAACAATATTACTGTGTTAAACTGTAATATAGTTAATATTACTGTCAACCACAATAATAATACTGGTTAAACGGGCCAAAAAAATGTTAAGGGAAAAAATATTTTCAAACATAAAATAAAAATAAAGTCAAAGCTCCTGGAAAAAAATCAACGCCCTGAGACCGGCAGTCAACGACGGCGACGGTCGAAATTGGAGTCAAAATTGGGTTGGTGGTTAAATTAAATAATTGGTAAAATTTGGGGACAAATTGAGGTAACATTAGATTAAATGAAGAAATTGGAGCATATTAAAATGTGAGGGGTTGTTTTAGTCTTTCGCACACCTATGAACATTGTCTAGATTTTTTTGTAAAGAGTTTTTGGTCTAGACTCCTTTATGAATAAGTAGTAGCTCATAATGAGCTTATTAGTAATAAGCACTTCTTAATTATGTATCATGCATGCTCTATTTTATCAAAATAATATTATTACATTTATTAAATGTATAAATATGTCGTTACATTGTTAATTTTTTGTATTATAATCAAATTTTATTTAATAACAAAATACATTAACAAATTTGTATATTGTGTTCTAATTCAATTAACAATACTTTTCGTGTTTTGTTAAAAACGATTTTTTTTTTGTAGCTTTCTTTTTTGACTCTTCCACTAATTTTCTTCATTGTTATGATAACTTTGGATCATATTTACATGTTTTTTAAGTAACTATCCTCTATTTTGCATGCAACCTATTCTTTTTTACTTACCTACTTTTTAACTTCAATTATCTTAGTTGTTATAACCACCAAACCTTTGCGTGTGTAGAGCCGATGAAAATTATAATTTTTTTAGTTCTTTTTAAGAGTAATATTTCTTCTGTTTTTTTGCAATTATTAAAGATTCCTTCCATTTTGTATTCTTATAAATCTTTTGTACTTGATTTTTTTTTAATATTGTATAGTTTTTTTTATGTAAATGTTTGTAGATATTTTATAGGGGCGTGCTAAATCGTACACTAAAATTTACTAAATCCCACACATAAATTAAAAAAAAGAATTCTCTCTCTACTCAAATTTTCTCTAACTTCTCTCTAAAATGATTTTATCCAAGTCACTCAAAATTCATTATTCTTTTACGTGAATAATCATAAAAAATGAGTTCCGTTTTATTTAATATTCATTCAATTTCATTAAGCATTTTTAATTATTCAAATTCATATGAATTCAAATTTTTTTTCCTCAAATTCCAACTTTATTTTAGTTTGAACATGTGAAGATTTTTGTCAAATTTGAACTTTGAATGCTAAGGATGTTTTTAATGTGTGATTTTGTGAAAAAGTTAGGGAAAAAGAAGAAGGATGGGGAATGAGAAGAGAAGATTTTAGAGAGATAAATATTTTTAGTTATGTGCGTGTGATTTGGTAAAAATAGTGTGGGATTTTAGGATTTCAGTATTTTATATTTTCTATTAAGTTTTCTACGATAGAGAAGTTTATACTACTACTATTATATGAGGTTTTTCCAATAAATAGACTGAACATAGAAACACCGTTGCCGATGAAAAATGAATGGCATAAATATGACGTAAATTTGCTTTGAGTATATATATATATATATATATATATATATATATATATATATATATATATATATGTGTGTGTGTGTGTGTGTGTGTGAACACCTGCTTGTAGAACTTGAACCAATGCATCATAGCCTCAGCTTATCTTTGAAAAATTATGTAATTATTGGTACTTCATCTTTGAACATGAATCACCTTGTAGAAGAGCAATATAAGATAAACAAAGAAATTTGTACTTTGTGGCTTTGAAAGAGAAAATGTTATACATAGAATGATAGAAATAAATAACATAGAGTCCGAGCCCTATGAAAAGTGTAAGATAGGAACTAATTACCTTTTTTTTTCTATTCTTACTCTTCTACCGAGGCTTAAAAACATTAGAAATGTAAAACGTCATAATTCTTCATCGGGGGAGTGGAACATTTGATTTCTCAAAAAGAAAAAAGAGAAAAAAAAAAGAAGAACATCAAACGTTTTATTGATGAGTTCTCCCAATTGTTTTCATTTTCTACAATGCATATTCACGTAATTCTTATGAATTATGAATAATGAGTTATTAATGATATAATTATTTATTGTGTTAATAAATGGTCATTATTTCCAAATGAAAGGTCAATTCACGAACCTATGAAAGGTTCATAAAAAAAACTTAACATAAAATCATACCAGTTCATATTACATGATTGTCCTTTAAATCCTACATATTCAAAGGATATTTTAGTCCATATAAAAAATGGAAGAAACCCCCAAGGATTCATGCTTTTATAAGTAGTATAGATTAGTGTTATTACATATTATATGCGGCCACTTGATGGAACTTGGTGCAAGAGTATTTCTATTTTGCACCACAGATATATTTGTTTCGATAGTTCCTAGGTTATAAGTTTCATGAAGAGATTCAATTTTCTCCATTGCGTAATGTGTGTTACATGTGTTGAGAGCCTGTAAACAAGACTTTGATTCCAACGAATATGTGTTAAATCACTCTTTCAAATATTCGAGTTTGTTCTCCTAAAGGATGCGTTGGTTCAAATATGTATAAAGAGTTTGGTTTAAATTGTGAGTTTAACCATATTATTATTTATTTATTATACGGTGTAGTATATGTTTCAATCTACTATGACAACAAAATTGGCGTGACATAATCTTCAAAAGATTTGGGAGAGTTAATTATGTGAAATTAAATATTTTTATATATGGGAAAATAATATTTCTTTAAACTATTTTGTTTTAATTTCCATGTAATTAACTAAATGTGTGTTCGATTTAAACTTTTGTCTAATTAAACATTAGTTTGAATAATCGAGTATTTTAAATATGTTAAAGTATCTTATATATGGTTTCAAATTGTGACACCTTTAAAGGTGATGATAAAGAAAAAAATCGAACAAGTTCGAGAGTATTTATTTTGCAAAGTGGCAAATTCTGGCGTTGCTTTATTGTGTGATCTTCAATTAAAAGAGCAGGCACACATAAGACTGCTTGTGTAATGACCTAGTTAAGGTTAATGTGGTTGTTATTGGCAAAAATGAAGCTATTAATGAGAATGCTTCGTATGCTTTCGATTCAAGTTTACCGGAGAACTTGTGGGGGGAATTCTTATATGTGTAATCACATATTAAATGTAATTAATTCCACACAAGAAAAATGAAAAATGATATCTACCATAATGAGTTTATGAAATGTTACAAAGTTGATTACAAATACCTCAAAATGTGAGGGTGCTTAACTATAAGGTAAATATGTTAATATATATCTTTGAGGGATATACTTATGCAATTGAATTTTCGATTTAAAGATAATCAATCAACAATGCATGCATAGAGCTCATAAATTTAAAATATAAGTCTAGACATATTTGTCATAGACATAATTTTGTGAGGCATTTACTCTCTAATGGAATATATTTCATTGATTTTGTGAAATCCAAAGATAACCTAGCGGATCCATTTACTAAAGGTTTATCTAGTGAGAGTTAAATGTGCATCGAGGGGAATATGTCTAAAGCCTAAATAACTAAGTTACCCTATACGGAAACCTAACTTGGCGACTGGAGATCCCACGGACCAAGTTCAATAGGACAACCAGTTCTGTGTAACTTAAACAATCGTAGCACTTAGGAGTTTTAACTTCATCTTATTCCTATGATGCAATAAGTGCAACCTACGACGTTTAAAAGGTTAAGCTATTGCTTTTAATGACGTCTATATCTTGTCAAGTACAAGTGGGGTATAGTAGGATACTCTTTATAGATGCGGTCACCTATGTTAGTGTGAGCTGGGTCGGCTCGTTGAGAATTCTTATAAAGGCTTAAATTCTCTAAAGCACTCGCAAAACCCGAGAATGTTCAGGGCCGAAATGGACACAACCGAGAACTTGAAACACGCGTGTTTAGTACGGTGTTAAGTTTATTGTCTTGGTTTACACAAACAGCCGACAGTTCAAGATGAAATAATTCACTGATTGGCTAAGTAAATCCGATAAACTTTAACTAGGGAAGGTTCAAGATGAAATATTTCACCTATCCCGATGCCGTACTATTCCTAAAAGATTTTTTTGACAATATGGTCTCATGAGATGAGGTTGGAAGAATAATTTTATTCATGTGGGGGATTGTTGGAATTTTTAATTGAATAAAATAATTAGGGTATTTCAAATAGGTGCATGTTTGGAATGAATGGATTTCTTTCCAAACAACACATCTATTTATGAAATAACTCTTTTCGAAACAACATATCCCTTCACAAAAGGACTCTTAAATTTCTATAAATAAGACAAAACCTGATCAGTTTTGCACAAGAGATAATAAGTCGTTTGTGAATTTCTTCCTAAAACTCTTCTGTCAAAATTTCATTCTTACGTCTCTAGTTCGCCGTGGGCTTCGAGTTTGTGCAAATATCGAAGTATCCGACTGTTGTATCTTGGGAGACTACCAGGAGTGACTGTTGCACCGTAGACAGCCCGAAAATATTGTCTTAAGGACATTGCTTTTGCAAGCCTCAGTCGATTTTTCGTTCTTCATATTTCCGGTTAATTTCTACTTCCAAGTAAGTGTAATTCTTATTTAATTATTCACGCAGATTGTTATAATTATACCAACAGAATCTTCATTCATTGATTTGATGAACATCTTCATCTTGGTTTTCCAATATGTATAGTTCGTTCCATCTAACAATGGGGAACGTGTAGTTGAACTGCCTTCCTTGTGAATACTCATCCTACAACAAGTAAAGCAAATAAATCAAATTCCCAAAATCAGACACTAAGTATATCTAGTGACCGGCTCTTGATGCCAATTGTAGATTTTAAAGGCCTATGAAAATATGTTAACTTAAGTTGTAACAGTTGTTGTGGGAACAGTATTCATTTACAACTACAATTCTTGTGTTAACACAGTTATAAACTACTGAAAGCGAGTAAACAAACACAAGAATTTAATGTGGTTCAGACACAAATGTGCCCTACATCTACGTGGACCTGCAATCACGATTTCACTAGTTCAGATTTACAGTGTACATTAATAGGACTTATTAAAATAATTAAGACCCCCTCTTTAATTTTTTATGTCGTTCTTGTGCACAACTTGAACTTCGTGTCTCTTCCAACAGCAGCTCCACACCGCGTGCCTCGAACTCCCTTCAGGCCTGAACTCCCTTCAGAAACGCGGTTGATCTCCCTTGAGATCTATACAGCAGATATGTATATGTTGGCACACACAGTGATGGCACAGTGCAACGATGACACAGTCCTGCTCCGCCGAACGCCTTAGCAAACCTTCGATGCTATGAAGTTATTTTTCTTCCAAATAATGCACATAGTTCTTGTATGTCTTGGAGGCTTATATAGCCACGAAAATAAGCCCTAAGACCTAACTTGAACCCCAAGAAATCTATTTAACTAGGTAATAGAATTCTAGTTGATTTCTACTTCTATTATAGATAAGTACAAAAGATGGAAATAAAATACATGGAAATAAATCTAAGTCCGAATAGAAGTATTATAAGAATAGGACTCTAATAAATTCCAAAACAAACATGAAAAACAAATATTTGCCAATCTTTTAATTCCAAAAACTCGGCGGATTTCCTCAATCTTCAATAGTCGGAAATCTGGCGCCAGCAATAATTATACTCGCAATGCGCTTTAAGGGGTGATATAGCAAAGTAACAACGCGTAATACCTACGTCTTGTAAAAGAAGTGACGGGGATAGAGTTTCTAGGGTTCGCACTCAGACGATCAAGTTAGTCGGAGTAACAACACTGGAAAAATATGGGGAAGAGACTGAATGGGCAATGTGTGCATGAGCATATGAAAAACCTTAACCTACTCCACCTCAAAGCTCAATTTATACTTGACATAAAAGTGAGGTCGCGGGCCCACAACTTATCTATCTTGGGGCGCAAGTGGAGGGTGATGTGGCCTCAAAGCCAATTTTTTTTTGTAATTTTGAAAACTTATTTTTGCAGATTTGAATATCAAATAAATAATCTCTAGAAAAACAAGATGGAAACAATAAATATTTTGCAAACTTTCAAGTCTAATTTATGGATTAAGTTCTAGCCCTAAATAATATATGAATGCGGAAACTGAAAAACGATTAAATACAGTGAGTAAAGTAAATAACATCAAATTTATAGTGGTTCGGAGAAATTCTCCTACGTTTACTCTTCCAAACCCTTGAACTTTAATTTCACGTGCCTCCTGGAGGATCCTCTATACGAAAAAAAAAAAATAATAATAATAATAATAAAAAAAGATGTGCTTACAAGGTTCTAATTAGTTACTACTTTTCGCGTTTGCAATTTGCGAGTTCCGAAATGCACTAGGGTAAAATATCACCGTTGCAAAAAAGTATGGTGGTTTTAGCATATATTACTAGCTAGAAATTCGATTGTATAGTTCGCATTGCACAGGGAAAGAACAACATGACAAATTTTATGTTTTCATTGTTCGAAGTTCAATCTATATCGTAAGGGGTAAAACAAGTATGCAGGTAAGCTAACACGATTATCTCTCATTTGAACTTCGATTTCATCGATCCAATTTGCAAGATAAAAGAACATCGCGACAAATTTTGTGTTTATAATTTTGAAATATAATCTAGGACAAATTACAGCCAATCCCCTGAGGTAATGTCAAATTACGAAAACCCCCCTCCTATTTGGGTAATTACAACTACCCCTTCACCTATGTATTTTCTTACGAAAAATGCCCTCCTTTAGTTGGTAAATCTGACACAATAAGAATGGATGTGTAAGACAATACATAGTTGAGGGGAGTGGTTGTAATTACCCAAACATGAGGGGAGTTTTCGTAATTTGATATTACCTCAAGCGACCATAATTTGCCCTATAATTTATATCATCATTGGTCAAAACAAGTATTAAGGTAAACTGAAAGTGCATAAAATAAGCTAAAATGAGTTATACCGAGTGTAAAATAAGTATGACTGTAAAACTACATGATGATGCTAAAATGTAGCTCACCTAGGGTGGTGTAGAAAATGAACTGGGAGAGCAAAGCAGATCAGTAGCTTGACAACTTGATGATCCTGAGGTACCTGCGATCATAGAATACATGAACTAAGCCGGGGGTTGATCCGGCGGAAACCCCTTCCGACGCTCAAGTCAGACGTGCTGATCATAGAAATAGTCCAGAGAATACGCGTTTTTGTATTGCTCAGTTAATAGGACGTACCTTAATAAAATGAGTAAAACCTCTATTTATATGTCGTTTATTGGGTTGGGTTTGCTTTGTTGGGCCCAAGTCTTACTTGAAGGTGTTTGGGTCTCGGTGATATTGGTCTTCGATATTGGGCTCGTAGCCCAGTAGGTAAAGAAATTGTAGGCCCATTGGGTTGGCCCAATTAGGCATATCATTAAGCCCCCCACTCTCGAGTCGATGTGGGGGCCATGTTGTGATGGGTCTCAGATCGTGTCGAGAGTAAAAATTGTAGAAGTCGATCGTTGGCGTATGGCCTAATGGTATGCGAAAATGCGTTGGAGCGTGTGTCGGAGGGGTGTGAATGCGCGTTGGCGCATAGCGCGACAAAGTTGCCGCGATATAAATTAATTGAGTCGTCGGTTTTGTCCCGCGACGATGTAGTAGCGATTTATCTCCTCGTGGGAGTTATCTTGTCGCGGGGTAATAGTGTTGATCGAGTTATCTCCTCGTGGGAGTTGTCTCGCGATAATGTAGTAGCACGGATCAAGTAATCTCCTCGTGGGAGTTGTCTCTGGGGTAATCGAGTTGATCGAGTTACGTCTTCGTGGAAGTTGTCTCACGATAATGTAGTAGCACGGAGCTAGTATTCTCCTCGTGGGAGTTGTTATTTGTCGACGTTGTCAATGTTTTGACGCGTTGCTTGTATGTGTTTACATATAGCCTTGTGCGTGATGTACTTGAGGAGGGGATCAGGCTCTCAAGAGTTTTTTTTTTATGGGGATCGTGCCCCTTGTTAGACCTCGTGGGTCGTAAGTATGTTTGGACCGTGGCCACGTTTTAATGAAGGACCCATCGAAAACAAGTAGATAAATTTTGAGTAATCAAGCTGGCCAGGCTATATAGATTCTCATAATATCTCTAAGTGTTTCTAGGGTTGTAATCGTGCTAACTTGAGCTTGCGATTATGTAGTGCATTGCGAGCGAGTTGTCTCTTCAAGAGAGTTGTCTTGCAGCGAAGTTGTATGAGCATTGGATGACGCGCGATTGAGGAGCGTGGGATTGAGGTTGCTCTGAGCGAGTTGTCTCCTCGTGGGAGTTGTCTCGCAGCGAGTCTTATTATCGAGCGAGGTGGTTGTACGTGGGAGTTGCCTTGCAACGGATTTGTAGTATCGAGCGAGTTGGCTCCTCGTGGGAGTTATCTCGCTATGGGTTCATAGTACCGAGCGAGTTGGCTCCTCGTGGGAGTTGCCTCGCTGCGCGTCGTAGGATGGAGCGAGTGGTTTCCTTGTAGGAGTTATCTCGCTGTGGGTTCGTAGACCAGAGGGAGTTGACTCCTCGTGGGAGTTGCCTCACAACGGGTTATATGACTGAGCAAGTTATCTCCTCGTGGGAGTTGTCTTGCTGCCGGTTGTAGTACCGAGCGAGTTGGCTCCTCGTGGGAGTTGTCTCGCTACGGGTTGTAGTATCGGGCGAGTTGGCTCCTCGTGGGAGTTGTCTCGCTGCGAATTGTGGGACAGAGCGAGTGGTCTCCTCGTGGGAGTTATCTCGCTGTGGTTATGAGACTCGAGGGAGTTGGCTCCTCGTGGGAGTTACCTCGCAACGGGTTATAGGGTGGAGCGAGTGGTCTCCTCGTGGGAGTTATCTCGCTATGGTAGACCCGAGGGAATTGGCTCCTCGTGGGAGTTGTGTTGCAAGCCCCCCACTCTCGAGTCGATGTGGAAGTCTAGTCGAAAAAGGGTACTGGATCGTGTCGAGAGTAGATCGATGTTGTGGTGTACCATTAATTGTTGGCATGGTGTGGAGAAATAATAATTTTTATTCATCCGTGTGAGAGCATGCGCGATTTGGTGAGGCGCGCTGAAGAGCTCGTGAAATTTGGTGGAGCGCGTTGAAATTCTCGCGCGATTTGGTGAAGCAAGGTGAAAACCGCGCGTAATTTGGTAGAGAATAGCGAGAGTTGCGCGCTCCAAAGTAGGAGGCGGCGCGCTTGGAAGAACGTGCGCGCGCGCATTCAAACGCGCAGCGCCTTGGGAAGGCGCGCGCTATTAATGATAGGAGAGAGAAGTTGTGCAAAACTTTATTGGGGGTTGTGCCACATTTTATTTACGTAGACATAGGTTGAAGAGCTGCCAATGCTTTATGGGGGGTCATGCATTTAATTCGGAGAGAGAAAGATGACGTGATGGCGATTTGACAAGGTGGAAAATGCTGCAGGCGCGTGTCCCACACGCGCGAATCACGTGTAAGCGCGTGGCTGCCACGCGCGCAGACTGTCAGGACTTTTCCGCCTTTTTTTTTTTTTTTTTTTTTTTTTTTTGTTTACCCGCGCGTGGACTGGGGGCCGCGCGCTTGGCGCGTTTCCGCCACGCGCGCACGCTTTTGCTGCGCAATTCTTCTTTTTTTTTTTTTTTTTTTTTTTTTTTTTCTTTTTATCTAGAAATTGATGCGCGCGCGCCTCGAGACTTGGAGGCGCGCGCACGGCTTGGGGGGGGCGGTCGGCTTGGCTCGACTTGTTCTTGTTTTTTTTTCTTCAACTTCTTCTAATTCTTCTTATTTTTTCACCATCTTCTTCTTTTTTCTTGTTTCTTTTTCTTCAACTTCTTCTTCTTTTTTCTTCTTTTTTTTTTTTTAGTCTTTTTCTTTTTTTTTTTTTCTTTTTTCTTCATCTTCTTCTTTTTTCTTTTTTTTTTGTGGTTGATATTCACCCCCTTGGGGATGTTCTATTTTTTGAGTAGGAAGATTATCCTCGTCTCTTGCGATGTGATGTGAACCCCCTTGGGATGTTCTATTTTTTGAGTAGGGAGATTATCCTCGTTCCTTGAGATGGGATGTGCACCCCCTTGGGGATGTTCTATTTTTTGAGTAGGGAGATTATACTTGTCTCTTGAGATGTGATGTGAACCCACTTAGGGTTGAAAGGTAAGGGTGATGCACAACCTTAGGATGGGGATAACTGCCCACTGTAGGATGAGGCGTTCGAGACCTATGGTCTGAGGTGGATGCGCATGGTTGTGCCATTGGTTCGCGCGTGCGCGTCATACCATTTTTTCTGTTTTTGAACTAGGGACGTGAAACACTTGATGGGATGTGAAACCCCTTGGGGTTGAAAGGTAAGTGGATGTACCACCATTGAGATGTGATGCCCAACTTTAGGATGGGATAGCCCCCCATTTAGGATGAGGCGATCACGGACCACTGGGGTGAGATGCCCCACCTTGGCGATATATGGTGCCACTGATTCAGTGGCAGCACGAGTTGGATCTTCCGTGATCATACGCTGAAGGTCTTCTTCGGTTATCTGAACCGTTCGAGAATTAAGTAGAAATTGATCATGTTGAGGACCCAGTGGGGCCTCACGAGGAGGAGCGTTGGCTCCTGCTGTGACGAATGAAATGTTTTGGGGGCGATGTGACCCCCAGGGAGTCGATAACCCTTGGCGAACGAAATATTTTGGGGGCAGATGTAAGCCCCCAGGGAGTCGATAACCCTTGGCGAACGAAATATTTTGGGGGCGATGTAAGCCCCCAGGGATTTGATAACCCTTGGCGAGCGAAATATTTTGGGGGCAGATGTAAGCCCCCAGGGAGTCGATAACCCTTGGCGAGCGAAATATTTTGGGGGCGATGTAAGTCCCCAGGGAGTCGATAACCCTTGGCGAGCGAAATATTTTGGGGGCATATGTAAGCCCCCAGGGGGTCGACGGCGGTGGTGCCATAGATGGCTCCACATGTGGAGCAGGTGCTGATATCGCGTTGGGAGCATTTGCTCCCATCGTGGCGATATATTGGGTCACGGCCTCTATGGCAGCGCGAGTTGAAGTTTCTGCTATCATGCGTTGAAGCGCATCCTCGGTTATTAGAACCATTCGAGGAGCAGGGAGCGGTGGATCGGCGAGTGGTTGGTCCCCAAGGGGGATCACCTGAACCTCGCGAGGCGGATCCATGGGATGTGGAGGAGGTGGCAAGCCAGAGCCTCCACGAGGTGGGAGGTCGTTTGCTGTGTCCTTCTCTCTCCGAGCAGACGCCTCAGGAGGATCTTGTTGGCTACGTGATCTGGTTTGCATCGTTCCCACAGACGGCGCCAAAATGATGATGCTAAAATGTAGCTCACCTAGGGTGGTGTAGAAAATGAACTGGGAGAGCAAAGCAGATCAGTAGCTTGACAACTTGATGATCCTGAGGTACCTGCGATCATAGAATACATGAACTAAGCCGGGGGTTGATCCGGCGGAAACCCCTCCGACGCTCAAGTCAGACGTGCTGATCATAGAAATAGTCCAGAGAATACGCGTTTTTGTATTGCTCAGTTAATAGGACGTACCTTAATAAAATGAGTAAAACCTCTATTTATATGTCGTTTATTGGGTTGGGTTTGCTTTGTTGGGCCCAAGTCTTACTTGAAGGTGTTTGGGTCTCGGTGATATTGGTCTTCGATATTGGGCTCGTAGCCCAGTAGGTAAAGAAATTGTAGGCCCATTGGGTTGGCCCAATTAGGCATATCACTACACAAATTTTTTTATAATAGTTGCAATAATTTTTCCTCTCTCACACGAACTCTAGTTGCATCAATTCAAGTCGCATTAGAAAGCCGATAGATGGCTACATAATGGTGAAATAGAAAGCCGATAAATGTAAAAAAACAAAATAATGTGACCCCGATCACATTGATTTAAGTCGTGTTGAAAAGTCGAAAAATATGTTACCACCATCATATTTTATACACCCGATATTCGAGTTGCATAATAATTAGAGTAAACTGCAAAAACTACCCCTGTATAATCTCGAAATAGCAAAAACCCCCCTGTGATAAATAAACTAGCAAAAACCTCCCCTGTGAAATTATTTAAATAGCAAAAACCCCCCTATGGAACTATTTGAGGGTTGACTTGATATAAAAAGACACAAATACCCCTGGAGTCTTGCAATTAATAAATTCTTATATTTTATAAATATTTTAATTATTTTATTTAAAAAATAATCAATTTAGTTGTTTACTATTTTTTTTAATTTCTAAACAAACAAATTAAAAAGAATAAATATACATATAATATGTATATATATAAATACATTTTGAGGGACAGTTTTGTCATTTCAAGTCTAAAAAATCAGCTAGGGGAGATTCTGCCTTTGACTAAATTTCACAGGGGGGTTTTTGCTAGTTTATTTATTACAGGGGGGTTTTCGCTATTTCGAGATAACACAGGGGTAGTTTTTGCAGTTTACTCTAATAATTACATACAATAGTAAAACAAGATATATTGAACGTAACTCTCTCATGTAATAACCGATTACATCGATCAACTTGTGTTCTTCAATTTGAGTTGCATAATTCTCAAATATGGTAGTAAAATATGAAACGCCACCAAAATAACAATGAAACAGAAACATGACTACATAGCATAAAATTCAACTTCCACCACAGAAAAAATATTGAACTCAAGCCACCTAATATATATATGTAAAAACATGCAAATTAAACAAAAATTCTTTTCTAATAGATAAAACAACAAAAAGTTCAAGACAAAGTTGTAGGCAGCTGCCTTATTAAGATCCAACTTTAAAAAAAAAAAAAGTAAAATAAATAAAACAAAAATGTTTCCTCACCTACAAACAACCAACTTATGGCCGAGTTTTTATAAGATACAAGTAAAAATCGAAACAGTATCGGCCTTTTAAAAGTTCGCTCTCTATAATTAAAACATCTCTACCTGTAGTTGATTTCAAGACCGGCTCGTAATCGGACCGATGTGGGGCCCATAAGTTACTACCTAGTAATGGTACAGGCTGGAATTAAAAGCAAAGTTCTGTCTTTTTTTTTATTTTTTCTTGATTACCGTTTTCCAGCAGCGGGTTTCCTTGCAGGAGGACCGTTATCCTCGTCATCAGAAGCAATATCACCGTACTCCCACATACCAAGCCTCGCCTTCTTAGCTGCTTCTTCAACTTCAGTCAACTCATCCAAAGCTTGCTGCTTGTCCTTAGGCTCCCATCTTCGCCTTTTCTCCAACCTAGCAAGTCCCTCCTGCAATTTAAATAAAAGAAAAATTAATTAATTATAGCTGATTATTAATCATTAAAAACAAACGGGTTATTGCATTTGCCACCCCTGTATTGTTTCTAATTGTCAAAAGATTCCCCCCATGTTATTTTATTGGCAGATGCCCCGACCCACGATTCAATTTTTTCTAGCTTACTACTCTAAAACTCACTATTTAGGGGGTTGCGTGCTAAAAAAATATCATTCCAAGGAGGGCTTTGTGAATAAAATAACATGTGGGGTCTTTTAGCAATTCGAGACAACACAGGGGGTACTAAATGCTATAAACTCGAAAACAAAACAAAAAAATTCTTCAAAGAGTTTGTATTCGATAATATACCTGTATCAGAATTGCATTGATGCTTGTCTCAGCTTCAGTATCGATCAAAGTGACCAAAAACACGGTCCCGGTTCCTTGTCCTTTGACTTTGCCAGCTGATGTGTCCTTCTCTTCAATCACAGCCTTAAATTCTTTTGCAGAACTTAAAAGGAGTTCGCTCAGGCGAAAAGCTGCCTCCTGTCCATAATCGTCTTCCAAGCCAGGAACCTTGATGTGTGCTAGACTGCAAAGCTGGGCAAGGCCGGGTGCAGATGACACCGAAGCTTCGAGGGGGCGAAGTTCGCTGAAGGGAACGAATTCTTGATTCCCATAGTCTATGTAAAACACCTCAAACTTGTCGTTTCCAGATTCCACAACACCACGTGGTGTGTTCACAATCTTCAAGCATAAAAAATAAAGTCAGAACGGATTAGAAACATGTGACAATGTTGTCTGAAACTAACGTCTTACTCATCTTACCATTGCACGGTTCCAAGATTTATCTGCACTGAACTGAGCCAAAACAATATCCCCCTTCTTGGGATTGAAGGCACCAATTAAAGGAGTGTCTTGAAGGCTTAAAGAAGAAAGCTGCTTCTGTATAGCGGACACTTTCTGGTCGGCTACTGACTGAACGTAAAATTTTCCACCTTCCAGCACTTCGGTAACCACAACCTGAGAAGAACATATGATTAATTTTATAAACGGAAAAAAAAATACCAAGTCAAGAGCACCTCTAGTAATTCACATACCTTCAACTCCTCTTTTTTCTGTCTTCTTTCAACAGTTGAACCAGAATCGTTAGGGACATCCTCTCCCTCGACATAGTTCTCCCATATCTGAAAAAATATGTAACGATAAGGAGAAGAGAACATAACAAGAGTGACTGCAGAAAAAGAAAAGACTTCAATATTAAATTCACCTTCAACTTCTTCTGTTTAGCCGACTGTTCAGCTTGAGTAAGAAGATGAGCATCTTGGATCCTATCCAAGCCAAAAGTTTGAAGCTTGGCCAACCCGGCTTCCAAAAGTGGTATAGCCACATTGGTTTTGTTGTCCCATAAGGTTCCCAAGAAAGTTCCAGTTCTATCAGCGGTTTCGACTTCAATCTGTTGCATGTAAAAGGTGCGTACCAATCAAACGCTGACACACGAGTACAAACAACAAAGAACTAGGATAAGAGGGGTAAAATAGTACCTCAACATCCCTCTGCATTATTCTCCGCCTCATAAAAGCGATGGCTTCTTCAGAATAAGGTTCACCACGGCCTGGGCATCTAACACCAGATAACGAGAAAGCAACACTGCATGTTGCCTTGGGAATATCAATCTTAAAACGATGACCGCTGAGTACGTATTCAACAACAGCTGGCATCCTTCTACTGCGTTGCAGAGACGGTAAGAAGTCTTTTGCTCTCTTCGCATTAGCCTTACAGAACAGACAAAAAAAAAATTAACAAGTGTCAGTCTTTTAATATTTATCACCCACAGGTCACAACAATAACACTTAGAAGAAAAGACTAACCGTTAGAAGGTCTGTCACATGTCTCACAGGTGGGTCCTTGGCAGAATGCATGCCCTTCTTCCCAGAAATTGCACGTGATTCAGCAGAAAGGAGGGCGTCGTAGAAATTTGATCTCTCCTCGAAATCTCGGTGCCTAACAACAGTTGCAAAACCACGAGCAACTAAAAGCTCGGCAATGTTTGCCCCGGTCTGTTGGGCAGCTGCACCAGTTGCCGCAGCATCTTCACCATCCTTAGGCGGATGAATAAGGAAAACAGATCCAAAATCCATCACCCTTGAATCTGCGGGGCCCGCAGCAGATGCTGCTCCATCTGCGAAGGTAACTTTTCTGGAATACTCCATTGAAACATTCACCTGCAAATATGAAAGTGAATGTCAACGTTATAATATTATTTTTTCAGTACATGAAATATCGTTAAAAAAGAAAAATCAAGAACCATACTTGACGGCCAATTAAGCGTGTTCTAAGAAATTCCTTAGCATCACGGGCATAAGGATCGGGTTTCTGATCCCTACGAGGATTGCCCATTTTAGGGCCCCTTATACTTGAGAGATTGATTCTTCGCTCTGCGTTTGGATCTCCAAATGGCAAGGAATCATCAGCGACAACAATACAATCTGCACTTGCAACTTCAATGACCTGCATAACGATCAAAGGTTTCGAAGAATGAATAGAGTCCAGAATACAGAAGACCACTGAACACTAAAACCAACAAATAACCTACTTTTCCAGTGAAGTTCTGGTCATGAATGGCCTTCGAGTTTGTTTCTGGGGGAACGTAATTAGTCCAGATTCTTAGTCGGGTCTTCTTTGCTTGAAGTTCAGCAGTCTTCAACTTCCGTCTAGCATCATCTTCTAGCA
Source organism: Erythranthe guttata (assembly GCF_000504015.1). Next base: position 528,363 of record NW_012194777.1, read on the forward strand.
AGCTTGCGCTCCACTCCACATATTTAGCCAAACCCTAGAGCATCAAAGGTAACTAGTATGAGAAATAATGATATAAAGGAGACAGCAGTAGAAAAAAAAAAAAAGAGAGCTAGAAAGAAAAAACTGATAGCAAGAAGTTGCAAGTATATTTGAATATGCCAAAACATTTGAACACACAATTTGAATGTAAACAAACAACTGTTCGAGTCCGATTTCATTGACAACGATAGAATAATTGTATCGAGAAAGCCTATATGCCCGATTTTTAGCACAACGACAACTCTCAGTCCAGCTGTATTTTAGTTTTTTACAAACAAATTATGGGATCTTGAAGAAAGGAAAGGTAGATGGAAGAAAGGACTCATTTGATTCATAAACTAATTCAACAAAGACTTGAACGAAAAAACAGATTCTCAACTCATGTTAAAGACCATTTTAATATTATGAAATAACTCACATTTTCAACAAGCTCAAATGCCAAGTCCTTTGCTGATTCTCCATCAGGATAATAGACAGAGCCCGTCAAATTGCTGAATTTATCAACACCCTCCAATACAATCCTGACCTGTAAACGACAACATCACAGATATATCATAGAGACCTAAGCATTTTTAAAGTGTAAAAATATCAGTGAGACAAAATAAAACTCACATCTCTGTGCAATACACGAATCTCTGTGAAATGTTTTGCTTCTCTCCCATATGGATCTGCGGGAACTTCAACCATATTTCCTGTCCCAGCAGCAAGTCTCTGTGCAGATGTTAGTGGACCACGAACTTCAGTGGTGGAATCTCCATTTTGTTCACCAGAAGGCGACTCTGTAGCAATAACAGATTCCGCTGCAGCCCTTCTGCCAGCAGATGGAGCCTGGTTGAAAAAAAAATTGAATGTATGATGAGAAGGGGAAATATATTATTGAAAAAAAAAAAAAAAAAACCTCTGGCAAAGCTCTTCCCAAAAGAATTCATATATACCTGAATCCCTGCGACGAACACTTGGACATGCTGAAATTCCGGAAGCAAATAAACACGAATGGTGCTTCCATCACGAACCTGGTCCACAATAGCCTCCAAGGGGCTACCTTTCTTAGCGTCCAAAAGAGCCATAGCATCAAAATTACCACCATCCCCGACAGCGGAAGGCGGCAGGTCCCTAATGGCGGCCTCAGAAGCACCTGGTTCCTGAAAGAGAGTAACAAGCCATGATTGTTATTTCAATTTTCTAAATCAAATAATATATAATACCAAAATGCAGCACATGAAAGAAACATCTTGAAAACGATCAATGTTAATGAGACTGACCCTGTTCCAACGACCAAGGCCTTGCTGTTTGGCCTGTTCTTCAAGACGTAGCAATTCTGCCAAGTAAGGACTGACGTCTCCTTTCTGCTGACCTTGGTCCCTAACCTGCAGTAGATGAAGGGAAAATGTCAGATCAAATCAAAACATTAACGCTTCAAAGGAGATAATATTTCTGAACTAGATTACCCTTGCCCAGCCTGCAGCAACAACAAGGGAAGCCACATTCTTGTTGTCAAGGAAAACAGAGCCAAATTCCCTATTGATAGCAGGTACAGCGTAATCCACTCTGAATGTCACCTCCTAAAACACAAAAAGCCAAATATATTCAAAACATGATGTCTCGAGAGACACATTTCATATGAAAAAAATAATTCTTTCTGATACAAACAAAGAAGAGTAATTATCACCTTTCCAATAGAAAGTTTCCTCAAATATTCTCTGCTCTCCCACGCGAACGGCTCATCAGAACCTCCTCTGCGGGGGGCCTACAAATGGAAAATAAAGAATAAGCCCCACCAAGTTGAGAGTAAAATAAAGGCATGCTTTTATTATCCCAAAAGCCTCACAAAGTAAAAAGGACAACATGTTAGCGACTTAGCAATACCAATAAAAAGAAGTAAAGAAAAAGAAGTAGAACAAAACAGTTTCTTGAATAAATAACATACCAACTTAGGAGCCATTAGGGATGACAAAGTGATAGTCTTCTCTTGGGGAATTCCAGTCTTGGTGTTCCCCATTATGACCAGGCTGTCGCCAGATGGAACAGCTTTAACTATTCCCCTCAACCATTGCGGAGCTCCAGCTGTTGATGCCATTTCAACAGCAAAGTCTGCAAAACGCACATTTAACCAAATATTAATTATGATACCATTTCAATACATAATATCTCACACCTACGGAAAACCGTTATTCACATGCAAAACAATAAAAAGTTACTCGCAAAAATAATAATAAAAAGAAAGAACCTTTAACTCACATTCCTTATATTAAAACTAATCGTCTACTTCTCTCATCGTTTAGTGGTTTAAAAAAAAATCATTAGAGTTTCCTGTTGGAGCTACACTCGCCACAATAAGTACAGAAACATGCAATCAATGCCAGCTTTAATTGCTTTAACCATCTACGTCGATACACGACAAACAATCTAAATTCACGAACTTCTACAGACATTCAATTTTACCGTTGGTCAACAACGTGGCAAAAAAGATCAAATCTTGATTTTAAACTACATCTAATACAAATTCCATAAATCCGCATCTTTTTATATCATTGTAAAAACGGTATCTTCAACGAATAATAACAACCATGAAATAAGCAAGGAGATTCATCTATTACTTTGAATCATCACCACATGCAGAAAACCATTAAATTAGATAACTCGAGACCCATATCTAAATCAAAAACACCAGAAAATTGCAAAAAAATCACAGATCCACATGTTCTGCAAAATCATAAGATCCAATCACTCAGAAATCAGAACCCCTGATACATTAAACAAGAAAATTAACTCCTCCAATGAATCAAACTCAACAAGACATAAAAAAAATCTGTGATCTAACGAAAACATAATGCAAGTGGTTAGATAAACGAACAAAACATCATAAAATCAAAATTCACATACAAATAATCACATGCAAACACATACACATTCAAATTAACCTAAAATAAGATAGAGATCTGAAAATCAAACTCCAACGATCAGCACACACATAAAAACACACACCTAAAACGAATTGAAAAAGAAAAAAAACATCAATTCAGCGAGCACAAAACAAATGTATCAATCCAAACAGCTTCAAAATAACCGAGATCTGGAAAATTATACCTATTAAATCAGCAAAAAAAACAAATCCGATTAGCTCGAGAACGAAGAAGACGAGATCGACCGGATTTCCGTATCAATTACGATGAATTCATCAAAATTGAATCAATTGATTTCGAAGAGAATAGATTGAACAAAATTGAATTTTTTTTTTTTTAAATTCGGACCGGAAATTGAGAATGGGGTGTTCGTAAGGAAAGAGTTGTTCTGGACGGCGGATCAGAATTTGCAATATATATCGATGCCCATGGAAAGAACGGATATTTATATATATATATAGCCGGGGTGGGGAGAGGGGGTACAATACGTAACCGAAAATCACCTCAATTTTGTCAAAAATTACCGAAAAGTGCCACCGTGTGTACAAATTTAAATCTGCTGAAAATCTACCCAAAAATAACATTCAATTTTTCCGTATTTAGGTTTATTTATTTTATTATTTTATTTTTGTAAATTCAATTTGGTTCACTTTGAATGAAGTAAAGTTCGCCGATATGGACAGCGGATTTTTGGTGGCAATGACGAGTATGAACTGCAACGTGGACTCGTCGGCCAATGAGAGTGTGACATGTGGACCTGGGTTTGTTAGTTTTCCACGTCAGAGCCATGCTTTTTCAGTTTTAGATGTATTCTTTTTATTTTGTCAGACTTGTATTTAGTATAGAACTAAAACTGTGATTATGAGAAATATTCTTTTTATCAATTAATAAAATTAATATCTTTTAATTAATTTATTTGTTATTTAATTATGAAAAAAAATAGCAACTCGATTATTTAGTGTATATATATAATATACTTCTGAAAAGTAATAGCAATGAAAGTTGAAATATGTTTTATGACTTTCTTTCCTTGGTTTTTGGATGAATGACAATATTTATTATTTTAATACCATATAGTTTCTTTTTATGAATTAGATAAACTTATTAAATTGTCTTTATTTTAATACTACAATTAAACCTCTATAAATTAATACTGTTGGGACCATCAAAATTTCATTAATTTAGCGAAATATTAACTTATCGATAAATTAATAATTATCAATTTATGCATTAATTAATAAATTATTAATTTATGAAATTACTTTTATCATTATTTTTAATAAATACATTTTCTTTTTATTTTTTTACGTGTATTATTCATTGTACCATTAGTTCAATGCATTATAGTGCCTGTTTCACGAACGGAAGCTCTTAAAGCAGCAATGGTATATAGCGATTTTATGTTGATTATGACAAAACAATACCAAAAGTTCTACCCATGTTAAGAAAAGTGAGGGACGAGATTAATCAACAATTAAATTATATTGTATTAAACTTTTATAGATCTATAAAATATGTACTATACCATGTAATTTAAGAATTATTTTAATGCATTATTAATTTATATATTATATGGGGCTTCTTAAATTTTTCGAATGTGTATTATCTTATAAATTTAGCGAATTATTAATTTAGCATGTTGTCCCCGAGTCGGGACCGGGAAAATTTATTATTTAAGCGAGGTTATTAATTTATCGAGTATTAATTTATCGAGGTTCTACTGTATATAGTCCTTATTTTAATATTTCCTCTCACTTTAATCGTTCGTGTCTCATTTGTATCCTTCATCTTTATAATTAATCTCATTATAATTCTTTGGTGTATAAATTTATTAACTTTAAAGAAATTTCCTTAAGATTGAATGGAGTATAACATTGCTAACTTTTTTGATAAAGTATGAAAATACAAAATACTTAATAAAGTTGAAAAAAAATCTGAGTTTTGACAAATGTCTTCTTTGTTCTATTTATCACTTTATGTTACGGTAAAGTTGAATAATAAGGCATTTTTCTGCTTTAAAATTATTAAACGACACTTATATGAGGGGAAAAAATCTATTTCAAACTATTTCTCATTTCCATTCCAAAATATTTCAAACTTCTCATTTTTATTTTTTATTTTTATTTATAACTAGTAATTGTACCCGTGCGATGCACGAGACAACAAATTGCATTGTTTCGATGTTGTAAGAATATAAATAAATGTTTGATGCATCGTATGATCCAAATTCTGTTATAACCATTCATTAATAATTCATCGGTGGAACATTACTAAGTATACTACACACAAACACACACACAAAAAAAAAAAAAAAAAAAACGAACAACTTTACTGTTGAATAATTTTCCAAATGAATTGAATCAGCTGATACCAGTAGATTGAAAAATTGAACCAGAAACAAAATCATCAATTATGTCTTTCATGTTGAGCTTAAAAGTAATTAGATATAATAACTTAGAGGGTGTTTGGCTGAACTTATTTTAAACAGCTGATAAACTCTTACATCTGATAAGATGTTTTTAGAGCTGATAAGCTGTTACGTCTTATTTTTAGGATTAATTTTTATAGTGTTTGGATAATGAGCTTATTTCCTATTTTTACTCATTCTAAGATCTTAAATAAAAAGGTGGGGTAGAGGTACTTATTTAAAAAGATCTTATTTGGTCTCCAACAGCTTATTTTTAAAAAAATTAAGATCTTTTTTAAAAAATTTACCAAACACTTTGGAATAGCTTATAAGCTCTAAAACATCTTATAAGCTCCTTTTAACATCTTTTAAGCTTAGCCAAACACCCTCTTAGTTAACATAATCAAAATTAAATTATTGACAACATACCAACGTAAAAGGCCATCTATACATCGTGCATCGTAATTAAGCCCTTCTCAACTGCCTCGCTTGGGTCCTGTTTTGCCACTGGAATTAACAATTGGAAAATTAAGAAACAAAAATAAATATAAACAATAAATTAAATATCGCATACACACAATAAATCTTGAAGGCCGACTTTCAATAGCTTGTGACCCCGCCCATTTTTGCTTAGTTATCTCCAATCACCCATTTCAATAACATGTCCAATAACATCTAAAAGGAAATAATTGTTATACACAAAATTTGAAATCTTTGGTATAAATTAACGAAACACATAATTTAACAAAACGAAATTACCTATAAGCCATGATGGAAAAGATGCAAACTAATTACCATACAGTCAATAGGATGAAGAAGAAAATAAGACAAAAATTCTAAAGTCGGGTTACCAAAAGAAGAAGCCTTAGGTAGGATGAAGAAATAAAATTCAAATATTGCAGAAATTCTGTAGAACGATGTCAATAAATTCGCTAGGGAAGAAAATCAAATTTATTTACCATTTTTTGTAAAAATCAAAAATCAGATTTATTATGAACTATGAAGAGATAACAAATTGCAAAATAGCTAACCTCTTATGAAGCCACAAACATTTTGTAGAAACGGGGAGAGATAAAACTGGGGTGGAGAAGTTGAGAGGTGGGATATAAATAAGAAGAGAAAACACAAACGTGTTGAAGTGGTAGAGAGAAGTTGAAAGTTGAAAGTGTTAAGAGTCTTCCATCTTTGGGAATATGATAATTAGTATTTTATCATCAAAAAAATAATATTTAGTGTTGAGATGTTTATGGTTGAAAATTAGGAGATAAAATAATATTTAGGAGATTTAATGGTTTGTCATTAGAGATATTTATGGCTGAAAATAGGAGTGATTGGGCTGGTTCGAGCATAAAAAAATGATAAAAATCGAAAATAATATTTAGGAGATAAAAATCTGATAATAATCGAAAATAATATTTAGGAGTAAAAATATAATGAAAATCGAAAATAATATTTAGGAGATAAAAATTTGATAAAAAATCGAAAAGTAATATTTAGGAGATAAAAATCAAAAATAATATTTAAAATAATATTCAAGAGATAAAAATTTGATAAAAATCAAAAATAATATTTAAAATAATGTTAATGAGATAAAAGTTGATAAAATACAAAAATAATAATTAAAATAATATTTAGGAGATAAAAATGATAAAAATAAAAAGTATTATTTAAAATAATATTTAGGAGATAAAAATTTCATCAAAGTCGAAAACAATATTTAGGAGATAAAAAAATGATAGAAATCGAAAATGATGTTTAGGAGACAAAATTCTGATAAGAATTGAAAAATAATATTTAGGAGATAATTCTTTTATAAAATTCGAAAACAATATTTAAAATAATATTTAGAAGATATAAATTTGATAAAATTCTAAAATTATATTTAAAATAATATTTATGAGATAAAAATATGATAAAAACCGAAAATTAGATTTAAAATAATATTTAGGAGATAAAAATCTAATAAAAATCAAAAATATTATTTAAAATAATATTTAGGAGATAAAAATCTGATAAAATTAAAAAGCATTATTTAAAATAATATTTAGGAGATAAATAATATTTAGGAGATAAAAATTTGATCAAAATCGAAAATAATATTTAAAATAATATTTAGGAGATAAAAATTTGATAAAAAATGAAAATAATATTTAGGTGACACAAAAATCTGATAAAAATCGAAAAATATATTTAGGAGATAATTTTTTTTATAAAACTCGAAAACTATATTGAAAATAATATTTAGGAGATAAATTTGATAAAATTAGAAAATAATATTTAAAATGATATTTAGGAGATAAAAATTTGATAAAAATCGAAAATAATATTTAGGAGATAAAATCTTATAAAAATCAAAAATAATATTTAGGAGATAAAAATCTGCTAAAAATCGAAATTAACATTTAAAATTAAATTTAGGAGATACTGCTAAAATTCGAAAATAATAATTAAAATAATATTTAGAACATAAAAATTAATAAAAATCGAAAATAATATTTAAAATAATATTTAGGAGATAAAAATTTGATAAAAATCAAAAATAATATTTAGGAGATAAAAATCTGATACAAATCGAAAAAAATATTTAAAATAATATTTAAGAGATATAATATATCTGAAAAATTCGAAAATTATATTTAGGAGATAAATTTGATAAATCCCAAATAATAAAAAAAAAATTACAAATATGACATTAGGGTTTCTTAGGGTTGCCCTAGCGTTTCTTTCTTTTATATATAAGATATAAGATATAAAAGGGCAATTTAAGGAAAGTTTATTAATTTATTTTCTTTAAGATAATGATGGCATATTATTTATTTTGAGTAAAATCCCTTGCAACGTTATTTTTTTACAACAATATCATTACAATTTTATTAGTAGTACCTCGTATTCTCAAACGTCATATTTCAGACTCCGATCTATCTAATTTTTCAACCTCACTCAATTGTTTTAGAGTCAGTTGTTAATTGATTTTGCTTCAATTGTAAATTAGTTGACTCAATTGATTTATATCAAACACTAATTTAAATCAACTTAAGTAAAATTGATTTAATGTTGAGACTAAAGTGTCAGTTACTCGACTCAATTAACTTGAAATAGTTGAGTCAGTTGTTATAAATGAAGTCTTTTGGCCGGTAGATAGAGGGAGAATCATGGCTGTTCCGATTGGGGGTATGTTCGCAACAGACAAGCTCATATGGCACTTTTCTTCCACGGGTCAATTCACTGCGAAATCCTGCTATCACGCCTTGTTGACTCACCGTACTTTTTCTCGAGGAATGGAAAGCGGTGGGGCTGCATCGAGTAGTGGGGAATCAACCAGAAGATGGAAGTTTATCTGGAAGTTGTCAATCCCTCCCAAAGTCCGGATCTTTTTGTGGCGTGCTTGTTCCGACATCCTCCCGACGAATGTGGAGCTGTTCCGCCGCGGAATCAGCCCATCACCATTTTGTCGCTACTGCCCAGACAAATGTGAGACCACTCAGCATGTTTTGCAATTTTGTCATGGGATGCAAGCTGTGTGGAACTCTCCGCCCTTCAACCTGCCCAACATGGTAACATTTCCATCGTTTTGGAGTTGCTTGGTTTATCTTCGAGAAAACCTTGAGCAGGGGCTGTTCTTATTGGCTACTATTGTGATTTGGAAGACATGGGATTTGCGGAACCGTCGACTTCATGGCAATGAACAGAATGGGAACCAGGGGGTAGTTTCTTGGAGTGGAGCATTTCTGCATTCCTTTAATTCGGCTATTATGAGTGCTCATCAACCTCCAACGCGCGCTTTTTCAACCACGTGGTCCCCTAGCTCCGACCCAAGGTATTGTCAAGATTAATTTTGATGCGGCATTTCCGCATGGGCAAGATTTCTTTATGACGGCATTTGTAGCGAGGAACTGGCGAGGCGAGTGGCTAGGGTGGGGTGTGGAGAGGATACATGGTAGGCCAACGGTGAAGGATGGAGAAGCTCGCGCGGCTCAACAAGCGTTATCTAAAGCGGTTTCCAATGGCTGGAATTCTGTGATTATTCAACGGGGCAACTCATCTTCTTTACCGTTCGGCGCCTTCATTGAGGATTGTTTTATTTTGTCTAGATCTTTTGTTCATTGTTCCTTTTCTTTTGTTAAGAGATAAGGCAATCGCCTCGCTCATGCATTAACTTACTCCACAAACTATGCGAGTATGGAAGGCTCTGGCCTCATTTCGAGTTTGGCTTCTATAGCCTAATAAAATTCTTCATTTTCTAAAAAAAAAAAAAAGTGTCAGTTACTCGACCCAATTAACTTGAAATAGTTGAGTCAATCGTAAAATCAGTTGAGTAAAGAGTGAGGGCATATAGAGAAAAATAGAGAGATAACTAATTGAAATCAATTGACTCAACATTTTCAAATGCAATTTTAAATAGTAGTACTTTGCTAATGTTTTTTTTAATAAATCCAAGTATAATAGCTATAATAATGTACAACTACGATAAATGGATATGTGATATATCCACTCAGAAAAAAATACAAGTGAAAAAACAACTTTTGAAAGTTCATAAAAAAATACAAGTGAAAAAACAACTTTTGAAAGTTCTTTTATGTTCGATATATTTTTCTATTGGCTTACTCGCACTCGCACTTTGCACCCTTGAAATGTAGTGCTTTGGCACTTTATAATTTAAAAAAAGATTAATTGCATTTTTACCCTCGAAATACAATAAATTATGCATAATGCAGTCCAAATGAATTTTTAAAACTAATGAAAATAATTAAATATTTTTAATATATTTTTAGGATGTCAAATGTCAAATTAAAAATTTATATTCATGGACCATTTCGAAACTACAAAGTGCTAAAATAAAAAAGTACATCTCATTAACGTATTTAAAAATTATAATTTTTATCACAAAATTATATTTTTACAATTAAAAAAAAGAACAAGAAAACCTTCAACTATTTTTTTATCAACTTATTTTAAAATTATATTTCATTCCATTGATTTCTACCAAATATTTTCACTGATTATTTGTGATTTTTTATTCCCGCACTTTTCACACGCGAAATTAGCATCGAGATAGAAGAAAACAACCATTTAATATTTCAAGAGTTCAAAGTGGAACTAAACCATGTATAATTGAGGGTGCATTGTTAGTGATTTGTTGTGTTTCAAGGGTCTATGTGCTATTAATATTTTTCAAGGGGCAAAATGCCAAAATACTATATGTCAAGGGTGCAAACTGGAACTAAGCATTTTTCAGGCCTATTCAATTGAGGGTGCATTATTAGTGATTTATTGTGTTTCGAGGGTCTATGTGCTATTAATTGTTTTCAGGGGGCAAAATGCCAAAATACTATATGTCAAGGATGCAAACTGGAATTAAGACTTTTTCAGGCCAAAACGGAAAAAAAAATAGAAATGTTGACAGTGGGATTCGAACCCACGCCCTTTCGGACCAGAACCTTAATCTGGCGCCTTAGACCAACTCGGCCATATCAACTTTGTGAAAATATTCGATATCAAAGTTATATACACGCTATCATTGGTCTAAGTGGTTGTTGATTATGCATAAAATTTGAAATAATTATTTACTTGGGCAAGATACAAAGGAAATTACGATTTAAAATTCTTATATATACATCCAAAAAGTCCATGAATCCTATTAAATTTTATTGCTGTACTAAATTATCATTCATTAAATATATATAATATATAATTTATAATAACAAAACATAATTACACATTTTTCTTCGATATCTTACATGGTTAAGTATTATGTAGTAATGTAGTAAATTAGTCATTTTGTATTACATATGTAAAATTCAATATTTCGAGCTCCGATTCCAACAAATAAAATGCAACTGTAAGGGAACCGAACAAAAAAAAGATTTGAAGAATGAAAAGAAAGGCCGTAGATGGTGGTGACGATTGAGGTGAGAAAGAACGACCATCATTCTTTCATTGTTAATGGTGCATACATTAATGTAAAAAAATTGGAAGGGGTCGACGGATGAGAATAATATTTACCAATTTTGATAGTAATGGATAATGCGAGCGATTAGCTTGATGTATGACCTCAACAAAGAGCTAAATGCATATGTAATGACGGTTAGGGAAGGCTGGAAGGGTATGGTTGTCATTTTCCGGAACTATCGAAAATCGTACAAGACAATATCCGTTATGAAAAGACAGTGAAGTTGATGCGAAACCGGAAAAATGCTGCCAAGCTTGATTTCTCCGAGGTGTTTGATCTAGCGCCTTCCGTTTCTCTTTTTTACTCACTCTTGTTAACATACATATATAAATATGAAACATATTTAAAAAAATAAAAATAAAACAACTAAGTGTAAAACCAAGGAACAGTCACATAAACGAAGCAACATTGCCGGCCAAAACGACAAAAGTATTTTATTTTTCCGGCAATATTGATGTGCTTACCACCACAATTATATTGTTGATTTGGCGCTATTGTGCTGTTGAGTACAACATAATAGCCGATAGTAATAAGTGTATGCACACATTCTTAAGTGTTAAATAACCGCTCACTAAACACACATACACATATATGTTTAGATCTGTGGTTAACAGTCACTCGGTGTATCATCTAATTTCTCGTCAAATCTCGAATCGAAAATGTCTTCTAAGCAAATTGTGTTAGAAATTTATCGTACATGTATACGAATTCCCAAGAACCAACATGCTTGAATCAACGAGAATTAAATATAAACATAAACACGGAAGCGTACCTTACATCATTGAATCGAATCTTCGAATCCCCACTGGATTTGAGACAGGTCTTCCAAAGAATCCGCAGTTCCTTAATTATCTCTCTAACGATGGATTTTAGAAGAGACGGAATGGTTGCGTTTCTTTGGGGACCACGACCCTTTATATAACTGTAGAGTCCAGTTATTTTATAATTGTGATTCAGCCCCATCAATAAATCACAATTAAGCCCTAATTGTCTCTACACATTAGGCCCATAATTATAGTCTAATACCCATAAGTCCAACCCAATAATCTTTATTAGATCACAATTAATTTGGACTTTCTTTTAGATAGCCATACACATTTACTTCACATATGTGAGCCCACATAATTATTGAAATAATTCCAACAAATTGTACTTTTTACTGCATAAGCTAGCAACCTCTTGAAAACAACACTAAAGTGAAGTAAACTCCAATCTTAAAGAATATTTTACTTCCACAAGTTGCAAAATAAACTCTTAATACATATAATTCCCCCACATTCAAAATTTGCTAATAAACACTTTATCATATAAATTAAATTTAAAAAAAAAAACAAAAGAAAAAAAAAACGATGAGAATCAACAAACAGAGCATTACCCCCTTGTCCTTCCTAACATTTTTCTCGACCCTCGCCGCACTCGGCTTCGCCGGCGACGGCGACAGCATCCACGACTTCTGCCCGACGGACGCCGCCCAACAACAAAAGATCTTCATCAACGGCCTCCCATGCAAGAATCCGGTAAACGTAACATCCTCCGACTTCAAATCCTCGCTGCTGAGTGAGTCCGGCGACACCGACAACTTCTACCGCTCGTCCACCACGATCGCCACGGCAGCGGAGTTCCCGGGGCTGAACGCGCTCGGCCTGTCGGCATCCCGGACCGACATGGAGGCCGACGGCAACGTGGCGCCGCACGCGCACCCGAGGGCGAGTGAGATAATCTTCGTCCGGAGCGGCGTGGTGGTTGCCGGATTCGTGGACTCGAATAACCGGGTGTTCCAGAAGCGGATGGGGGAAGGCGATGTGTTCGTGTTTCCGAAGGGGCTTCTGCATTACTGCTTTAACGGCGGATTTGAGGGTGCCACATTTTACTCGGTGATGAATAGCCAGAATCCGGGGCTTGTCCGGATTTCCGGTGCTATGTTTGCGGGCGGTGGCGGTGGCGGTTTAGGGGTGGTGGAGAAATTGAAGTCTCTTTCAAGAAGAGATTTGGATGGGGTTAATGTTGTGGAATTGTTTGGGGAGTAGGGTGGTGGAGAATGTTCATTGTGTTTGTATGTGTGTGCATAGTGTGTATTTGTGTCCATTTCTGTGTGTTATGTGTTTTTGTGTGTATATTAACTAGCATGATTATGATTTATGAGTGTGTATAGTTTATGTATGATGTACGGAAATTTCAGACACACGCGTTTTCATGCTTCGGAAACCGAAAACGGCATAACATCTGCCGAAAATATTTTGGGGCTATTTCTATAAATATTTAAAAGTTTTGAGGATTTATCAAGTAATAATAAAAAGTTGGAGATGCGTTTCTATCCAAAACAAATCAAAAATCCGTTTTAAATAAGGACTCAGAATTGTTTACGCTTACAAAAGTCTTAAAACTTATGTCTTTATTTTCGTTCTAGTGGTGTTTTAATATTTTTTTAATGTTAATTCAATACTAAAATAAATTTATGTACTCCTAATGTAATTTGTGGAATGATAATTCTGAGTGTAAATTGTAAATTATATATAATTCGTACTTACAAATATATAATTGGCGATAAGTATATAAGTTAAACGTTATAATATTTAAAAAAGAAAAAGAAAAAAATACTTATGAATGTATCCCTATATTTTTAATATTTACACGTTTCCTCGTGTTTCTCAATCAAACTTTTTGGGAAATGTGGTTTCTCTGTTTTCGTTTCCTCGTTTTGCAATGTCCATGTTTCTGTGTCCGTGTTACATAGTTTATATCTAATTATGATTTCATAAAATATTTATACATATTGAGTTTTTTAAGTCTCTTAATTCGTTTTTAAAGATCAAATCTATTTTTCTCCCAACAATATACATTGTTAAATCATTAACAAATTTGAAAACATTATTATTTTTAACCAATATTTTCATTATCATTAGAGAAAAGGGTTTAAAAGAAAAATTCGTATGTTGAACTATATATAAATTGGGGAAAAACATACCAGGGATCGAATTAATTAAAATTTTCTAAAAAGGGCTTATAAAAATCTATGGTGAATCGGTAATTTTCGACTTTTCGAATGTAAAGAATATTTGGTCTTTTCAGATCAAAAAATACCTCAGTCGCATATATTGCGAGTGTATTGCAGTTTGCATGATTAGTTTGTACGGGCCATATTGACTTTGACTGATTTTCATAGTGGAGTGTTTGCCAATTAATTTGACAGGGTTTTTTTGACAAGTATAAATTACACAGGGGTGGGAATGCTAAAACCTAACTTAGCAATTAGCAAATGATGCATCACTTTGGGCTACATATTTAGGCGCCAAATGTATCATATATAAAGCGGACAAAAGCCCAATCTAGCATTTTCTCAGTGACGAAGAAATTTCATAAACCCCAAAAGTAGAGTGAGAAGAAACTGAAGTATGGTATTGCTTTGCTTCGTGTTGGATTTGCGGAGCTTATCACCTCCAATTCTTCGAGATCTGAAGCAGGTATATACAGAAATCAATCGACGCTTATATATATTACATATACGTGTTAATGATTCTCTCGATTTTGATGTTTCTATCGAATTTCAGATTGTGCAGAAATTATTTCGGAAATCAAATTTTGATTATATTCGATTTTCACTAAAAAAAAACTTTTGTACTGTACCAGTCACTGTTGCAGCTTGCTAATTATTATGCAGTTTCGTGTCCGAAAATTGATAATAGTTCTAGAGGAATTCAATCGCAGTCGAAAACACTGCTCGATCGCATTGGACTTTGTTATGTTCTGAGGAATCGAATTTCTTGTTCCGATGAGGTATCTCTTCCTTACCAATTATATGCACTTTTAAAATTCACCTCACTTATTATGATTATTAACTGCAAGTGACATATACACCAGTTTTTATTTTTCTTTTTCTTTTTCTTTTGAGTGAAACGAGAATTAACGTCGAGAGGTTGTGGCAGATGCAGTGTGCTTTTTTTTTTTTTAATCTAAGAATTTTGTTTTTGAATGGCTTGATCGAGAATTGGGGCCATCAAATTTGCACTACATGGAAATAAACCAGTTTTTCTTATGTAGCACACCATATTATTGTCACACTTTCTGCTTTTTTCTATGTGTTTTGTTCATCTTTTGGATTGTCTCAAGCTTCTTTGCACGTGCCGTGCACCATGTGACAATGTATGTGTATGCAATGTGGAGTTATTTGTGTGAAAAAGTTGAAATGCGTAATGCACTGCTATCTGTTCTTATTCTGTCTAATTTCTGTCCATGAGAGTCGATGTTTCTTATCCTTTTTTTTGGATCAAAGATTAAATTGACTGGTAAGAGATGGCCGCTTTTGCTGTAAACAGCTGAAGATAGCGTATAGTCCCCAAGTAAACTTCAATTTGCGTGATTTTCATCATGCTGTGAACAGTTTGCCTACGGATGCTTTCTTTTCCGAATCCAACGATTCCGGGGCCCTATGCAAGGGTAATATCTATTTTGTCCTCCTCTGTGCTGCATTCACTTATAAGAAACTATGTGGCAGTAATTTGTTTTTTTCTTACGATTCATGCAGACCTGAAACTGACGGATGTTCTGAGTGAAAAAAATGTATACTCTTGGGGAAATCGTGATAGAAACATAGGAAAAAAAGTGATTCTGATTAGTTCTTATCTTGTTGGTACCCTGGATTCTGCAACAATGAAGGCTCTCATGGTGAGACGATCTTCCACAGTCTGTTGTACCAACCTTAGTGATCGTTTTTCATAATTGTAGACTACAAAGGTTTTGGTGAGGTTCTTGACAGGATGCGAGCGACAAGTGTGTTTCAGTGGAATTTATTTTGTTGGAGCAAGCATCAAGCCAGCTTGGTGATATCACTGACGATATCAGCCATTTCGTGGAGCAGATTGGTTTTTGTAAAAACTGCTCTTTTCAGACACGTGTTCCAGGTTAAGCATAATCATTATATATTACTGTACGGTTTGAACTTGTTGTGACAAAGATGCAAATCTTGCTTTTTTGACCAAAAAATATTCTCTTCTCGCTTGTTGGTACGCTATTACTCCAATGTATGGATGATGAAATTTTATTAAATGTCAGATTATAAAGTATTAACAGTATTACTGACGAAAACTGAGTTTTTATAGGTAAAGGAAAATATCAAAGTCATTCCATTAAGCTAAATTTCCTGCAATCAGAATGCCGTAATTGTTGTTTTGATGTTGCACCAGATATTTGATCAGGGTGCAATTTTTGTCGAGTTTATAATATTTCACGCTCATCAAGCGCATCATAAATTACTGATTGCTTGAAAAACATCGATAATTTCATATGGAGAGGATAAAACGGTCAATTTGTCGTTCACCTGTCATATATTGGCAATGTCCAAGGTCTGGTAGGTTGTTTGTGTAACCTTTCCATCATTGAAAAGTAAAATTTGATTCATCTAGAATTAGATGGGCAAGTGTACTTTTTGTGTTTCGCGAGAGGCGAAATGTGAATATTTACAGATAATATTACTTTCCAAAAAAATGGATTGGTGGTGTGAGTTTTCCTTTTTTTTTTCGTTTTTTGTTTCCCCCCCCTCATTTAGGATTTTAACCAAAATTACTTTTTCAGATAAACACGTACTGCAATGTCTCACCAAAAGATGGTTTGAGGATTTAAAGGATGACAGGAAAGAACCATTACAAGCTCGTTTCATATTCAAGACCAGTTTGATAAGCAACCTGAACCAGATAACCTGCAACTTGTGCACATCCTTCAATCCCATAGTTGACGAGTTCATTTCTTGTCAGGTATAATCATTTAGACGAAGTATGTGATATTGGTACATTGTCTGAGGATCCTTGAATTGTGTACACCATCCCAGCATAGCATACATATTCTCAACTGTCAGTTAATTGTACACTTACACATATATGTATATACACAGCTATCTATTTGGGTATTTCTGTACATTTCGTCTTAACATATTCTTAAAATGACTTCAACTGCTTCTTCTTTACCTCAATTTCTTAACAATAAAAAAATATGCTCTGAACTATAAGGCTATGGTATGCCGTATGTGCTGGTATTAATAGGGATGGCAATTTGACCCGCCCCGACGGATCCCCGCCCCGCCCCGCCCCGCCCCGAAATTTTCGGGTATTACCCGCCCCGAAAAAAAATGGGGCGGGTATGGGGATTGAAATTTTTTTTTGACCGGGTACGGGTACGGGGATGGGTTTGCCTATACCCGCCCCGTAGACCCGCCCCGTACCCGTCCCCGTACCCGCCCCGCATTATTTATATATATAATATATATTTTTTAATTATAATATTAAATATAAATAATTAAATAGTAGTAATATATTTAATATTAGTTAAAAATGGGGATTTTTAGGTTTCCATTATATAATTAAATATTAGTATTATAATAAAATAATGATTTATTTGTTGAAATAAACCTTTAAATTATAAGTAAAGTGCATATTTATTTATTAAAAAAAAAAGAAAAAAAATAGACGGGGATTTTTACCCGCCCCGATACCCGTGGGGATTTTATGGGGCGGGTATGGGGGTTCTTTTAATACCCGTGGGGATTTTTGATGGGGATGGGGATGGGGATTTCCATTGCGGGGCGGGGATGGGGATTGCAAAACCCGCCCCATACCCGCCCCATTGCCATCCCTAGGTATTATGTTGTAACAAATGTTCAAAATCTAATTTCTGTCCAGTCATATCACAGCAACCATCTGCTTAAGGAAGTTGAACTGGCTTAAAGTGCTACTAATCTGATTCCTAAATTCTGAAAAACTTGGAATACAAATTGTGTAATTCGACAGTTTTTGAACATTTTATTTGCCTTGCTCGTTCCACGCCCTGGAAAAGAAGATTAGTTATCCTTAATGTTTTTGATGTGTACTACTGGTAAATTGATTCATGTTCGAGATTGATGTATTCTTCTGTTGACGAAGAACGATTATTTTACCTTCCATCTGTTTGCTGTTTTCCAGTGGCTGTGCTTTAACTCTGAACATGAAATCAGTATCATCACAGTTATCTTTTATATTAAACAGACATGCAGATGTCACGGCATTCCATTGGACCAGTCAAATACGAGCCAGACTAAGAGGTCTTCTTGTCCAGTAACCAATGATGATCTTGGAGCTATAGATATAATTGAGAACTCTGTTAGGGTTGGCGAACAAACGATGCTACATATGCCCTCTTTCAAGGACAGTCCTGAACTGAAGCAAGTTTCATTACCTGTTGACTTCAATGTCATTAAGAGGACCAACTTAGGATCATTAAGTGAAGGTATATCTCTGACATAAGGGGCATCTTTTGTTTTTACAGGATTTTACCTTTGTGCTTTAAAGTTCTCATTTCCTAATCCACTCGTTAAGGATTAGATCAACTAAGTTATCTACTCTGTAATATGTGAAACTTGCTGATCATGCTTTCATGGATATCATCTTGAGCTCCAATTTTACTAAGCCTCATGGCAAACGTGATCTGTACTAAGAGGCAGCATTTATTTGCTTGCATGTCTGAAAGTTAAGTTGTTTTGTTCTAATGCATCTTTCCTAACAGTAAATCAAGATAAGTTTAGCAAGGCTCCACTGGTTTAAGTTTATTTTCAGACAAGTTGAATTTATGTTTTTCTTGTTGTTTCTGGCAATGCTTCAATGGGACTACTGGGTGAAATTTGGTTTGCATGCAATGAAGTTGAAGAGGCTCCTCTATATGTAGATTTTATATCTCCATTAGCTGCATATAGACTGCAGGTTTCTGATGTGAAAATGGCTCATATGCATGATTTTTGAAAATTTAAATAAATGCAGCCTCACCGGCATTTAGTGTTCGATAGTAGTAGCTAGCAAAAAATACTGCATATTACGCTTTCCATTTCTTACTTCTGTTTCATTGCTCTGGACAGGGGTGATTATGGGAACGACCTACTTTGTCACTGCATCAACTTTTCTGGATCCAGATAGGAACAAGAGTTCGGAAACGGAGCTAAACAGTCAACGTGTGTGGAAAGCTCTGTAAATCTTGTGTAGATTTATGCATACTGATAGTTTTGACTATTCCTCATGAACTTGACACTGATTTACATTTAACCCTTCAATTATATTTCGATTTGCAGTTTTTCAAGTGGTATGCACTGTTCTAAATTCCCATGATCAGGGTCTGGTTTGCTCTTCTACTTGTAATATCGAAACTCAGAGGGAGACTTCATTCCAGTGCTATTACATTCTCTTACCTTCGGACAAAGGGACGATGCTTCTCAGGGTAATTGCTTTTCTGCTTTTCTCACACCCTCTACTCTTCTCCGTGTGTGCGTGTCTTTAAATGCAGACCTCGAATTTACTTTGAGCCCTTTAAAGTCATGATTAAAAAGTTCACCTTTTCGAAACATCTTTTACTTATATTCGTGTTCCAAATTTTGGACCCCTGAATTAAGAAACGATCTTCAAGACTCCAACGAAGTTTGAACTGCTTATTACCATAGTTAATCACCAAGGGAATGTTTGATAAGTTGATAAAGGAATCATGGTTGATATTTATATTTCAGATACCACTTTGTAACATGACTGTTGTTTCTGAACTTTCAACATCTTTTAATCTGAGAAAATTTGAATCGGGTTTTTTTTTCCTTTTCTTTCTACTTATAAAAATATTTGCCATGTGTAAATCTGCAGAGGCTTTCAGCATCAGAAGAGTTCTTGCCTATCTTTGACGCCAGCCAACACATTAGCTCTGTTGTAGCTGAAGAGATCGAAAACACAGTTCAAGCCTCTTTGCTAAAGGTTGAATTCCTACAGTTTCTTTGTTCTTTTGGATTACTCCTCTAACATATGCATCGATCTGAAAGCTAATTTGACTGGAATGTAATTTCAACTTCACGATGATCCAAATTAAAATAAAACGGACATTTTTTAATTGAAAAAAAAAACCCTTACTGAATTCTCTGAATCTCAAGTCTGGTGATTATCCAATTAAGTAGATCCGTTTTCGAGGCAGTATTAATTATTGTTTGACAGTCACCCTTGTTTGTCTCAATGGTCCGAAGATGCTAAGTGAAATTCATCATCGTTTAGCGAACAATATATTTTTCGTCGATGTCACGATAATAATTAAGTGCAAACTGCCATTTCCAGATGGAAGTAAGCGACTACAATCCATTCCAGCACGAGAGAGGTTTCCATAAAAAACTGAACGTGCTTGTTAAACAGAGCCTGCAATTCGGGTAAATCATCTTCTCTACTCTCGTACTTTATTATTTTTATTATCATGTAAAAAAACGTTCAGCGAAACAAATTTGCTTGCTGCTGATTTTTCTAAGAACTTGAACTCAAACAATATTATCATTTGAACTTCATCAGCATGCCGAACATGACTATCTATTCTGATCGTTACAGGGCAATACTTCCTAAAACAAAAGAAGTAATCCCAGAGTCAGAAGTGTACCTACAAAACTCCGAGGTACAACCATCAATGCAGGAGGCAGAAGACATAGTTATCAAAGTAGATGAACTACCACAACTCGATTCCAAACAAGGAGAAAAAAACAAAACTTCCCCATGTCTCGCGGAAGAATGGGAACAGCTCATTGTTAACGAACTCGGAGGGGTAAATTCCCCAACGTGCATTTACAATTCAAATCTCGATAAACTCGTTACATCACCGTCACAAAGCAACAAGCAAATGGATGAGAAAACTTCTAGAATACTCGAGAGGCTCGAACTCCCGTGGAAGCTGAAAAGAAAAGCTGTTTCACCTGCAATTTCGAGCAGTGCTGTTTCTGGTGATGTGCGGGGCCCGGTGAAGAAGCCCCTGATAGCCTATAGGCCCAACGATACTGCTGCAGATCAACGGCTGATATTGAGCCAGCCGATCAAGCCCAATTTCCAGAGGATCAAACGGCCGAGATAGATCAACTTTATGAGGTTAGTTTGGTTTGCATTATTTTTACTAGCCAGCGCATAAGGGAAAAAAAAAACAAAAAAACGAATATGAATTGTGAAACTCATCATTAGAGACAAAGAGAAGAGAGCAAATATAATAGTACGTATACATACATACATTTGCAGGTGGTTGGGGAAAATTATTCCCAAATCCCATTGCTTCACCACCACAATCAAATCAAATTCGACCCGACAAATAATCTATGCTGATTCGAGCATGATCTTTTGTGAGGTCACTCTAGGAAAATAAAAAATAACAAAAAATACCTTTAACTATCTATATATTTTACCCAAATAAAATCGAGTTGTAATCTTGGCTGTAGGTCAAAAGTTTTCTTTGTGGAACTCAAATTTAGTGGTGGTCTTGTGAGAAAAATCAGAAGCTAGTTGTCTTAGCTCTCTCACTGGTGGCGGTGCCCCACAGTAGAACACTCCTGCAAAATGTGTATAAACATTAAATTGACGATTGTTAAGTAAAACGAATCGTAATAAAAATGATTTCATGCAGAACAATACGTAACGTATGTGATTTTAGAGAAAAAACATACCAACTCTTGCATTAGGATGATTAACCGCAATACTTTTGTAGACCTCCCTCCAATTAGGCTTAGCAAAGTGAGACTTAACCCTAGTCCCGGAGACAACATCCACTCCGTTCTTGGCATGGTTAATCGACTGAAGCATAGCAATCAGCGCAGAACGAGCATCCCCTTCCTCATACACACTAGTGCAATAGTTGTGCATTTCAATCACTCCCTTGTGGTCCATTTCCGCCACCTCGTTCATCACACCCTTGAACCAATCGAACGAGCCTTGTTCTCTCGTCACCCAATAGAAGTACGCCCTCCTTGTTTTGAAGTCTTGCTTATCGCTCGGTGAATTTGACACTGTTTTTTTCCGTTTGTGGGTCCCGCCCTCTAAAGCGGCGTTTTCGTTTTCACCAGCTTCGTCCAACGCCTTCATGTTGTTGACTATGTCCTTGACCACGCTGATCATGGGCGTGGCGCCTATGCCCAGACCTACGAGTAGGACCACGTCGTAGTCCTTGTAGTCTTGTGTCGGTGCTCCGTATGGACCATCGATCAACACCTTAGGACAGCTGTGTGATACATCAGAAATATCGTAATTTGTATTTTGTTATAAATAGTGTAATTATTTTTTTTTTACTAATTTTGTTCGTTTGTTGGTATCGTCTCGAATGGATCAACGACTAGATAGTAGAAATGATTAAGTACATTGGCTAGAATCAAACATCGAGTGATAGGGGTTTGAGTTGACACTTCGAAGCTGAGGAGGATATAAATATAAATAGTTAGACCTAAACATATCGGATTGAAATTAATGCTTTCGAGAAAAACTCAAGTTTATCAGACGTGAAAAACAATCTGTTCATGAAGAATTGGAAATCGGAATTTTTTTGGACCGGAAATTAATGGAAATAGGAGATTCCATCTTATTTTGTTTATGTGTAATAAAAAATACATGATAATGTGCTATTAAACGTGTAATTTTTGGGTAAAAGATTGGAACTTTTGGAACTATTTCGAAAAT
Organism: Erythranthe guttata; assembly: GCF_000504015.1. The sequence continues at coordinate 551,118 of NW_012194777.1, forward strand.
TGAAATACGACCGAAACCGGAATCTCATATATATTTCAACTTTGATCCAGGAAGATCGTAAATTAAAAATTTTAGAATTCGGATTGAAAACACTTTTCCAAGATCATAAATTTTGAAATGAAAGGCGGCAAAAAATTCAAAAAGTCCATTTCAATTTCAAACGTCATGTATAATAATAGAGTGCGAATTTAAAATCGTTATATAACTGATTAGATATTGATTAAACTGAGTTTAGGAAGAAGCATTCATTTTCTTTGCATTCATATGAAAATGGAAAATAAAAGGACATACTTGTGATTGTCTTCTCCTTCCAAGTAGTCAACACTACGGATCCCACTTTTTCCGGTCGGTGACGGCTGACAAACCTAACCATCAACAAAAAAACATTTGACAATAAGTTACCTACGATGTTTCCAAAACAATAAAAATAAAATAATAATAATAATTAAAATAAACAAATAAAAAATAAAAAGAAGGAAAATATAGCTCAATGAATCTTGGCACATCAATGAAAACAAGAAGAGTTATATATTTTTTTTGTTGAGTTACATCTAACAATACAACAAAATAAGACAAACACCGTATATATCAGATATATACGGTAATTTACTGCCAATCCCTGTGATAACGTCAAATTACAAAAATACTTTTTTATCTGGGTAATTACAATTATGCCCTTAACTATGCGTCTTCTTATACGTCTACTTTTATGGTGTCAAATTCAACATAATTTTCTAAATTTTGTGAAATGTTCTCTAGTCTGCACTCGTTTTGTGCAAAACTGCGGTTTCTGATGCACCACAATTTGATTTTTACAAGCCAAGAGACACATCTTATGATCATTTTATTTCAATATGTGGAGCTCGAATGAGGTAAAACGGATACAAACTAAAAACTATTCCACATAATCTAGACGATTCCACTAAATTTAACACCGTTAGGATGAACGTATAAGAAAATTCATAGTCATGAGTGGTTTTAATTACCCAAACAAAATGGATTTTTTTGTAATTTACCCAATATATATAATACACAATTTTAGCGAATGAACTCACAATCAACCATATAAGTTTAATACATATATATACACACACATATTGATCAAAATTATCAGTAACATTTTTTTTTCTTAATACAATATTTCTAAACCTTAAAAAACAATTATTTTGAAACAAATTGAGTATAATTTACGAGATTATTTACCTTGGTGAAAGTAGTTTTAAGTTGCTTTGTCCAATCACCGAGGGTTCTAATGTGAACACTCACATAACCATCACTAGGTGCCGATGTAATAGAGAAAGGGTGCCTGCATTAAAACCTTATTAATTTTTCTCAATATATATTTAATTTCTCAATAAATATTTTATTAGAATTATCTTTTTTTTTTTAATTTAAATATATAAAGTGGATGTGAATTGTGACCTACCATTCAAATGGAGAAACAGCTGCGCAATTGACAAAAATGTACTGTCCACTTTTGTATTCGAATCCATGAGGCTTAGACATGTGCAGTGATAGCACATTCCCAGGGAACACAGCCACCTTCATTCCCAAACAACTCATGCTCGTTAATACTAATCGATAACTTTTACACGAAAAAACGAAACATAAATAAAAATAATCGTGGTTTTTTAGTGATCTTTTTTTTTTCTTTTTTGGTTTTAAATTACTGTTACTTTAGAATTTCAATAATGCATTTATTCTAATATTTCTCAGTTATGTCTTAATTAAGAGTTTAGTGGAAATACAGTTAATGGAAAAGAAAAAGTAGTTTAGTCGCTTACATTAGCAGAGCTCGAATTTTAAGTCAGGGGGCTAAATACATTAAAAATTTATGACAAGGGCCGTTAATTCAATATATGAACATTTTTTTAATATATTTCTATAAATTAATAGAGATTTGAGAAAATAAAGTACTCTCTCTGATCCACAATATATGATTAAGAATTTTATTTTATTCCATATTATCTGTCACTTTACAATTCAAATTCTGCATTAATTACATATTTTCAATTACACCCCTATTAACTCTCCAACACTTTTTATGCATTAATTAGTAAACAAGGGTATTTTGGTCTTTCTATATCTATTTTTCTAAAATCAAAATATATTTATTGAGATTCGTATGACTAGTGCCAAGGTGAAAAACGACACACATTTAGAAACGGAGGAAGTAAAATATAATTACCTTAAGAATTTTAACGGCCTTGACTCTTGACCTGAATGCCTTGAACAACCTTTCACCACCATAGAGTGCCACAGGAACTGCTAGATACATCCAAGTCTAGTAAAATCCATTAATATTTATCAAATTAAAAAAAACAAAAAAAAAAGAGAAAATCAAAATAAAATTTGCTTATAGGCAAATTTTAATTTAAATTTAAATTGGACAACTCACTGTTTTCTTGTACCATTGGTGAGTCAAATAAAGTTTGATCCCATGAATAATGAGGAGAGTATAGACAATGATGAACAAGTGGTGTGAGTACCAAAATGCATTGAACCCTGTGATTTTATTCAGTGGTTTGGGTAATTTTACTCTGTTTCTCCTGAACCATGGAGATGCAAGTGTGAATGATATTGCCATTAGAATCACCATTAAAATCCCTGTCACACCTTCCCATCCCTTCACGAATTGACCGTAGCTTGTCGGCTGATTCTCTCCGAAATACGGCTCCAACGGCTCGTATTTTTCCGGGCTTGCGTTTAGTAGCCGCGGGAAATCGCAACTTAGGTGGCTTATTCCATGTATTCCAACACCTATTGCAATTGCTATTGCTATCACCTAGGATAATTAAAATAAATAAATAAAAATAAATAAGTTAGATAGGTTCTTGGATTGATTGTGTTGGAACAAGGAGGATTTCACATGTTCACATGCTACAAAGCTAAGTATTAGATTGCACATTGGGGAATATTCTTAATTTAAAGACAAACCAATATATATGTTGGAATTAGAGGTGGAAATCAGACTGATCGAATTAGAATTGTTTTTTTTTTTTTCGTTTCAATAAAAAAAAGTTGATTTTATTCGAAACTGAAAAATTAATTTTAATGCTATCTCAAAATTATTTGAAAATAATCTAAAATCGAACTCTTTGTTCCAACTCAAAATTATTTGAAAAAAAATAGTAAAAATGAATATCTTAAAAAAATATAAACAAGTTCAAACCTGGAAAATTAGGATAGGGATTGGCGGAATTCGAAAAATTATGTTATAATTTTCACCCCTATAGTAAAAACTAAAAACTACAATATCGATATTATATAGTTGGCACTAATACCAAAATTACATTCTCTTAATTTCATAATTCTTGGAAAATTAAAATCAGATCGAAAACCCAAAATATCTATGTTTGGAAGCGTTTTGAAACTTATTTTGATTTTATTATGAGGAAATGTGTTTTGGGGGAATAATTTGAGAATGAAAGTAATGTTTGTTTATAGTTTTGAAGGAGACAAAATACACTGTAGCAGTCGCATCATATTTAAAAATGTTAGAAAAATGTATTTTAGAAGAAAAAAATTGAAAGATGAAGTGATATTTATTTGTTTTTTAGTGAAGACATTTGTTAATGTAGCAGTCAAATCATTTTACTGTAGCAGTCACATCATGTCTGAAGGAGAGAGAAACTTTTGAGATTGTTTTGAGAAAATTATTTGAGAAGTGTAATAAATATAATTTTGTTTTGGGGAGTCAATGAAAACAAAATAAAAACGCTACCAAACATTGCGTTAGGTTTTTTAAAAAAAAAATTCCAAAGTCTAAGATCTTCAAATCAGAATCAGCGAAAAATTCAAAAGTTCGATCCAAACCAAGACAAGAAAAAGAAAACAAGAAAAATAAAATGGTTCAAACTTACTTTGTGGAAATTAAGATTGTCGTCAAACGGCACCGCGACTCCCAATCTAGTCTTGTTCCTCAGCCACGTGATGGTGTTCCGGCACACCGGCAGCAAAATCAACGCCATGTTGAGCTTCAAAGTCTCGGCGGCACCCTTAGCCATGCACACGCAATGCCCCATGACCTCGAAAACGTCCTCTTTCCTTTTGTACTCGACGTACTTGTAACCGAAAAGTGCACCCATAACTCCAATCCACATACCCATAACCCAAACCCTCTTCCAATTATCGATCAAAAAATAGTGAAAATTATCTCTACACCACATTTTGAGAGGGTGTTCTTTTGTCACCTTTAGCTTTTCGCTCAGCATTTTGCTCAGGTTTCGGGTCGACGCGGAGGCTAAACTCGATTTTCCCGGGCCTTGTAGTAGAAGCGTCTCCAAATTTTCTATCTGTTTAATTAATTTGCCTTTATATTAATATTTATAATTAGATATTTAATTAATTTGTTTTGGAATTTAATTAATTACTTACCATAATGTAGCCAATATTATTGGGGTCTAATTCTTCCATGATTAGTCTAGCATATTCATCAGCCTGGTTTTGGATATTAGTTAGCTTATTTGCACAAGCACTCAAAGTAATTATCTGCAAAAGACAGTATTTAATTTAAATATTAATCATTGTTGAATTAACAATTAAAAATTCAAGAAATATAATTAAATAAATAAAATAAATCAGTATAGAAAAGGTATAGTACTATACCTCTCTGACTTCATCCTCGGTGATTCTTCCATCGGCATCTTTATCAACCCTACATTTTAAGAATTTATTTAATTAGGAAAAAAACATCATTAATTCATATTGTATTAATTTAACAAAGAAAAAAAAACCCCACTAATTGTGTATATTTATAAATATAATTTTCATCATGTACCTTAAATTTGGAATAAGTTACATATACACTTGATGTGTGTACGTGTATATAATATATATGAAATGTTCTTTAATTACATTAGATTATTCTTACATGTCAAAGAAAGTTTGAAGTCGAGAATCGAAACTTTGATCATTAATCTCGTCCCAAAACTCTTTCAATTGTACGTTGGTGATCGAGTCCCCGACGATATGCCTCCTCCGCGCAAGCGTGTCGAAGAGCTCTCCGGCAAATTCCTTTGACTCCTCATTCATACCTAGCGCGCGCACACACACCACATTATAAATATAAACACAAGATATCAATTCTAGAACCATTTGCAAACTATTGTACGAGGGTGAAGTTTATTCAGTGGACTTCGATTGGCTGTGAATTTTCTTTTCAATTAAAAGAAGAAGAAAAAAATTCAATTTAATGAATTAAATTATTAAAGGGTGTAAAGAAAAAAGAATGTGTAGAGATTTAATTACTTAATTAATTATTTATCATGCAAATAAATTACTATATTTTAGAAATTACCAATGCATTCACCAAAGTGCGAACGAGGTAGCAACCCATTGGTGGTGGAGGTAATCTTTTTGAACCGCTGCTCCACCCCGGCCCAGGCGGCGGCGGCGGCGCCGCCACCACCACCACCAGTCTTGTTGATGAACTTGAGTCCATTGAGTGCGTGGGTGGCGGCGGATTCAGTCCGATGGAGTCTCCTCGACGGCTGACGGCGGCGCGTGACGGAGGCCAAACGCTTCATCCCTAGCGACACCTGCCTAATTGTCGACGAAGCGTTTCTGGCGAAAGATGATCCGGAAGATGAAGACTTCTTTTCCATGCCTTTGGCGGGAAGAATATTCAACTCAGAGTCCTGCACCTCGCCGGCGGCAGCGGCGGCGGCGGCGACCGTCTTCACGCTTTGCACCGCCACCGAGTCTTCCCGCACGTCGAGGGTGATATCCACCACAGAGTCATCTGCCGCGGCGGTTTTGGTTTCAGGGAGGCTGAAATGGGCAGTACTGTTTTTTCCGCCGCCGTCTAACTCCGCCGTGTCGGAATGGTGGCCTTTCTCTTCTGGGTTTTCCATTCTGATTCCGACAAACTAATCCTGATAATTAATAATTCATCAAAATCAACTGAAACAACAAATTAAATAGATGAATTTTCAGATAAACCAGGCTGAACTTTTATACAGAGACGAGAGTAAATTACACCTATACCCCTGAGGTATGCTAAAATAACTTTAAGATCCTTGTAGTATCGGTAATTACAATCATCCCCTAAAAGCTAATGGAATAATGCATGGATAAGGTATTCCGTTAGGGTTCCAACGAACTATTAGTTTCAGTCAGTGGTGGTTCTCCCAACATTTCTTAAATTCTTATTATTTTATATAAGATTTATAAACTTTCGTCTGTAGTAGCATTAACGTCCCGACGGGAAACATATATGGTGCATACCGGTCCCCAGGACATGAAATCTTGGTTCCGGTAATTGTTTAAGAGGTGTGGCTGTAATTATCAATATTACAGGGACCTTAAAGTCATTTTAAATACCTCAGGGGTGTAGGTATAATTTACCATATACTATAATATATTGTTTATGTTCATGTTTCAACTTTCACCATATTATAATGTTTGGCACAAAAATATTTTAATGGTGAATTAGTTATTGTTGGAGAAATTGTTTACTCATAATTAGTGCAATCATTAAGGAGGACATGGTTCCAACCATGCCAGGTCTAACTAAAATAAATTGATACGGATCACTTTAAATATTCATTGCGAATACAAAAAATTCCGATTTTCGGTTTTTACGATATTTTTTTTTTGGATTGGAATTATATTAGATTATACACGAGAATCTGATTTTCAATCCGTTTTTAGGAAAATAATTTCAAAAAGTCATTTTCTTTCTTTTTAAAAAAAATACTCTCAGAATAATATATTTATTATGTATTTTATATTACATGTGAATAATGCCCTCGCAACCTATTGCCCTATTGTACCATATCGATTTTCTACTAAAAATACAGTTTTTACCCGATGGTAATTGTCCTATCCTACTGTATCGATTTTATTTGGTAGGGTAATAGTTCACAATACTATTAATTACAATCGTATTATTACATAAAATAAAATAAATAGAACTTTTTTTTCATAATATTTTTGTTATGTATTAAGAAAGCTTTATTTGAAAAAAATTGATGATTTCAAGCATGAATAACTTTTGATTAGTCATCTGCAAAAAAAAAAGAAAAACTTTTGATTAGTCATATCTTAGATGTCTATCGACCACATATTGATATTAGTCATATCTTAGATGTTTATGGATCACATATTGATATATAGATAGTGGTGTCACACAAATAATTTTGATAGAAAAACACATGTTGTATATTCAAGAATAAAATCTCCTTATCCGCATGAGTATAGGTCAACTGGTTTCGAAAGTGATAAGTTGATACAAGGTTCTAGGATCGAATTCTAGCAGCGCAGTGTGGAAATTTCAACTCTAATGAGGATTGGTTCGTTGTGGGCACCAGGTTCGGGTCCGCTACTTTAACCGACCGTTGAGTCACCATGATTTACAATCCTCCATCAAATACTTGTCGGGCCAAGGGATGGGGGCCCTAGGGGGCGAGAAATTTCGCCTTATAGTACAAGAATAAAATCTCCTTGGTATTAACTTCGGAGGTAATTATTACCATGTCATATCCTAGCAACTTTTCGGCAAAAAGTTCAAGAATAAAACCTCCTCGGTATTAAAATCTATAATAACAATATAATCATCCTATCGTACACAACGGTGAAGTCGGGATTTTATAATTTGGGGTTGAATATACATTAAAAAACGTAAAGATGACAACAATGATTGTTATAAGAGTGCCCAAAAAAAAGATTATGAACTTTTTTTTAAACAAAACGAGAAGATAGGAAAAGAAAAAAAAAAAGAATTTTTTTTGAATTTTTTTTGAATTATTTTGGATTTTGGGTGGACTAAATAAATATAATATAGTAGTAAAAAAAAATTAAAATTTGAGGATGAGGCCATGGCCATTCCTGGCCCTACACTGAGTCACTGACTTCCACGCTGATCGTACACCCTACTGAATTGGTATACCGAAATTTTTGATAGCGTAATTCTAATGAATTTTGTTATATATAAAAACTTTGGTAATATAATAATAGTGACTTGAGGTTTTGGTCGACCACCCTACCAAACACACCCTTATGTTGTCACATATCTTTGTCCTTTCACTACATAGAATTTAATTATGTATGTCTCTAATTTATCTGCAGTTGATTCCATATACCAATTTTCACGAAATAATTGGTGTTGAAATAATATGCAATTGCCTATCATGCTTATCATTTTTGGAAATTATATAAGTTCCCGCCATTTTTTTAGAGAAAATTCGTTACTTGGGTATTGAATTTCAAGTTCATATACTATATTATACCGCTTTAACCTAAAATCATAAGGTTCATTGCGTTCAACATCCTCATTTACTTTGACGGTTAAAAGACAACCCTCCGTGTTAACATTAGCAAAAATAATTAAAATATTTTAATAATTCCTAAAAACTCATCATTTGGGGGATCAAATGCCTAGAAAGAAAAGGGCATCATAGTGAATCTTTATTAATATTAATAACACTGATTATATTTTTTTAATTATTCAATATAGAAAACGTAATTATTTGCGATAAACCCTAAAAATAATATTTCATTGTTCAATATATCCACACTAATTGATTTTGAGAGTGATGGCTATGATATGCTAGCTGGAACTAAGTAACAAGTGTATATGGAGTGGAAGACACATCTAACTATCTAAGTAGGTGTGGTGTTGAATATAATATAATTTCTGGGAAAAAATGTTAAATTTTGGAAATAAATTACTTTGATAATTACAAAAAAGTTGGTGGATTTAGATTATATTTAGTTATATATCTTCAGATGGTGACTATTTTTTGTTCCTATCTGTATGTACATTTTAATAACATTAGTCCATAAAAGTATTTGTAACCTGATCAATTTTCAAGATTAAGATAAGTACAGTGTAGGTATATAAACCAGCCGAACTTGATTGTTATTTAAAAAAATATATATATTTATGTGAATTTATTAGATATATTATAGTAATTATATTTAAAATAAAAAAAACTTGCAAGTTGGCTAGCGAACTCATGAACAACTAAAAATGAGCAGACTAGACTCGTTAGAAAGCTCAAATCGAGTTCAAGCTTTTATCGAGCCGACTCAATTCATCTAGAAACCCTAGTACAATCTATAAAAATGAACACGAGGAACATCAAACAATCTGCCGGAATTATTTATCTTTGAAAATTGGTTAGGAGCAAGTAGATTGACCATTTCAATATTCCATTTATCACGAAATTAATATAATATTAGTATTGAGATTTCTTCAAATATTTGTTTTTTATACAGCTAATGAGAAATTAAATATTTGGATTAATTATAGTCACACGTCGTTGAATTTAAATTTTAGCCGCATTTGATCATTGTTTTTATTTATATAATTAAAAATGGGGGATTCAATTTTCGGCTGACAAAGAAATGCTAGTTAAGTAATTTATATTTTATATGTTAAATGTTTTCATGATTCGTGGTTTTAGTGATTTGGGACATTTAGTTTGTCTAATTGCATATATATCATTTGTATTTTAATATATTACATAGATCTCTCCCTTTAAGAAAATTACTAAAAAAACAAATTTAAATTCACAAAATAAGCCTTTTATTTTTATTAAAATACTTTTTACGAAGATTTTTTTTCTTTCTAATCAACCCACTTGATCGTTGATTTTTTCACGTGTTTTAAAGTAAAATGATCGATCTTGTGATTAAAAAAAAAATTATATTGGTGAAATAATATATAGATCAATAGTGCGTAAGCTGGTTGTGGAATTGGAATGGAGTTTTTGAATTCCATCTATTCCAATTGAATATGATGACAATGGATTAATGGTGCATGCCAATCTCCAAATAAAGTTAATTGTACTTTGTTCTCCAAATAAAATTAATTGTACTTTTGTCTACTTTATTTAAATAATATAATGAGAAGTTATGTGGGTAAAATTTGTAAATGATTTAAAAAGTTTAATAAGGCCTTTCATAGACCTAAGAAAATATGCTAGAGATTGGTTTATTTTCAATAGCATATAATATGAATATAATTCCAGGTGCCATTTTAGATTTTAGTATTTTATTTTATTAAGAAAATGACTATTTCTCATCTTTTGATTGCAATTCTCTGGAAATTACCGTACGTAAGAGCATCTCCAAGAGCACAATGCATACCTATATTTTACATCTTTTACACAATTTGGACCCAATATCACCTCTCCAACAACAAAATGGGAAAGGCAAAATTTATTAAATTTTAATTTTGCATGTTCAAAATTAAGAAACTAAAATTACAATTTAACAAATTGTGTAAAAATAAAAAATAATAAAAAATTCCACAACCCATCCCTTTCAACCACCAAATCTGCAGTAGTTCAACTACGACTGCCAATTTCAGCTATCAATTTAATTCATCAACCACCACTGTAAAAAAATTTAACACCAATCAACTCTATAAATTGTAGTATTTGATTTCATCAAAAATCATCCTCAACTGAAAAGGGAAAAAAAAAAAAACCAGTATCTAAAAGAATTTAGAGCATCTCCAAGAGTTTAATGTAAACCTATATTATACACAATATGAACAACAAAGATCAAAATAGTGAGCTCCAAAAGTAAAATGCATAATTAACAAATTGGCTAAATTGTAACTTTGGCTTCTCAAATTTGAGAAACCAAAACTACAATTTAGCTAATGCAAAAGATATTAAAATAATATTATATTGTTCTTTATAATATATTTATCATTAAAAAGTATTTTATATTGTCTTATTTTTTTGCAAATAATTGTACTAAAGATGAAATTTATTATTTTACTTAATATTAATTATAAATAAAATTAAAAAAAATATTTATCATTTTAATTAACATAAAAAATATTTCATAATGAATTATAAATTTTTAATGTTTATTTATATATATCAATTAAATTATTGAAATTTCTTTTATCAAATTTAAAATTATTTTTGTATACTTATTAATTAGTATTATTAGTTATTAGTATATTAACTAAAATAAAAGTCAAATAATTTTGTAAAACAAAAATTATTAAATATTCAACATATAAATATATTGTTTAGAATAATACACATTTTTATTAATATTTAATAATAATTGAATGTTATGTAGAAATTATTTAATAAAAATAATTAAATATTATAATTGTGTAAAATATAAACAATATTGTTGGAGTGCAATGTTAAAAGTGGAGTGCTAAAACACTGTTCATTGTGTATAATATAGATATAGACAACCGTTTTTAGACAAATTGTTGGAGACGGCCTTAAAGAGGTAAAAACTTACATGGATTTTAAGCCCATCAATTGAAGATTGTAAAACTAGTTCTCTACCACCACTCCTCTGTCAATCTCCAAATAATGGAGATATGGACGGTGGATGAGAGCCGGCATGATTTTTCCTCAGCTCGTTTTTTTTTTTTTTTTTTTTAATTTTTTTTTGGCCCCTATTCTGTTTTCTGCTTCTAGTTCTTTTGCGCCTCTTCTCTCGAGGATTTGGTGGAGAAATATTGAGAAAACCCTAGATATGTACAAAATATATATTTAGTGCGTTTGTTTCTCAAAAGGAAAACTGAAATGATTTGTGCAGGCATAAATTAAACATTCAGGCACATTTTTTACCATTTCTCAAAAACCAAAAGGTAAAAAACTCAAAAAACTCTCTCAACCCTCTCGATTTTCTTTCGCAAAGCCCGTGCAAATTGTCAACAGATCGGAGGTAATTTTTACGTTTTTACGATCCTCTTGTTATGTAGATTACGAATCCGAAAAAAAAAACGAAAAAAATCGAGCTTAGCAACACTCGTGTGAATTTACACGAGCAGAACCACTTCGCTCGTGTAAATTCACACGAGTGTGAATTATAATATTTTTTTTTTTTTTTTTTAATTTATTTCGTAAAAAATGGGAGTTTGATTTTTACTCGTGTGAATTTACACGAGCGAAGTGGTTCCGCTCGTGTAATTCACACGAGTGTTTAAAATTTTTTTTTTTTTTTTTTATATATATATTTTTTTTCAATTCTTTTTTTTTTATTATATGAAATATTAATAAAGTGCTTATTTAAAATGTAGATGGCAGGAGGTCGGGGGAAAAGTCTTTTGAGTCAAGTTGCCGGTAAAGGCAAGAGCTTAATGAAAGCCTTGAGTGGGAAGGGGGCAAATACCGGAAGATCCGGATCGCATTGGAGACCGAGATGTCCTTGCTTCCGCGCGTAGAAGAAAGCAGTTAGCTCGAGAAGCAGCGTTACAGCGGGAAGAAGAGAGACTGAGACGAGAAGCTGTTGCAGCTGGAGCCGGACCCTGTACATTGCCACATGCCGACGACGATAATATGGATACTGACGAGGAGATGGAGGAAGATGATGGGCCAGCAGATGCATTTCAGGATCGTAGAGGTGGTCGTGCCTTACCCTTTCCGCAGCTGCCTGGTCCTGCGTACTTGGAGGGTCCGTGCGAGGGAGGGCCGCAAAATTTAGAGTTTATGCGATGGTTCAAGTCGCATATAGCGATGTACATTTGGGAAGGATATGTAAGTTTTTCTGTCAACACGTGCTTTACATAATTCTTATATTATTCATTTTTTTTAGCTAACAATACATGCAATATTTTTCAGGAGCGCCGTGAAACTACACGGTGCGAGTCGAGGACCAAAGCACTCGAGGACTACCGCGGCCCGCAGGATAACACGATGATTGCGAGGTTGGAGGCAACAGGTCTTTACCACTTACGAGACTGTTTTCTGAAGAGGATGAAAAAGAACCTCATGCTAGCTTTCGTGGAGAGGTGGCAGCCGGAGACGAACAGTTTCCACATGCCATGGGGCGAGATGACGATCACGCTCCACGATGTCGCTTTCATCCTGGCGTTGCGGCTGGACGGACCATCAGTGTCTGAAATTCGCCCGGTAGAAGAGTGCTCACAGAGTCTTGCATCTGTATTGGGTGTCGGTCTTATGGACACCAATGAGATGTTTCGAAATAAGGGAGTTGGTTGGGTTAAGGTGAGAGATCAGTTGACCCTTCCCTGCGCCACAGACGACAAGAAGATGAAGGGCTACTTGATGTTTCTGCTTGGGTCTGTTTTGTTTGTAGACAAAACAGCGTCTAACATAAAGCCGTGGTGGATCCATTTTATCAACGATCTCGATAATGTCGGCAAGTTCGTGGGCTTCGGCATGCTTAGCAAACATGTACCGCCAATTGGGTATTGCCACCCGCGCTGGGATGAACAGTCTCTGTGGATGTGTAATTCTCCTTCTGGTACGTGTACCTTTATTAGTAATTATTTATTTATTTAAACTTCTATTTTATTTATTTATTCATTGGTGTTTGTTTGCAGTGCTGGATCTTTGAGTATTTCCCCTGCTTTCGACCACCTCTTTCCCGTTCATATGCCGAGTTTGAGCATCGATGCAGAAGGTGGGCCCATGGTGGAGGCAATAAAACCACGCTGCAGGAATACCGAAAAATACTCGACGCCATGACCGAAAGAGATGTGAGTAATAATTTTTCTAATTATGTCTATAGTAGAGTTACGGATTTTTCTAATTAGTTTAAAATATGCTTAGGTTTGTTGGACCCCGTATGGTACCGGTGCACATTACTTACATCCTCGGAGCATGTATTACGGCACGATACAGTTCATGGATATAGTGGAGCCGTACATGCCCGACCGAGGGTTGCGGCAGTTTGGAAGAGTCCAGACTATTCCTTTCCCGATAATTGAATCGAACTTGCCACATAACCGCGGCTTGTTTGGCGCGGGATACAAAGTCACTTTCCACGGTCCTGGCGGCATGTGGCAGAACGAGTACGCCAACTTCATTGACCTGTCGCAATACCCTGAAGCCTGGCCGCCGGAAACAGTTGCCGAGGAGTACATGAAGTGGTACATCGAGCGGACGCACCGGTTCATTAGCAACCCTGATAGAGTTCCGCCTGCAGAACGGGTTGTTGCTGCGGTGCCGCCAGACCAGCCGTTCGCCAACGACATAGCTCGGCTCCTAGTTCCGATCGTGTTCGGTTTGACTGGTGACGACGCAGCTGAGGCATTCCTGAGCATTCAGCCGCAGTTGAGGGACTTGTTGACGCCACATGCCCACTATTTGCGTCTCTTACCTAGGAGGGGTCGCGGGGGAGGTCCGAGGACTCGGGGTCGGGGGTCGAGGGGTGGACAGTAGGACATGTTACCTATTTATGTATTAGTTTCGGATTTTTTATGTATTGGTATTCGTGTGTTGTGATTTGTTGTTTGTTAATTTGAAGGTCAACTTGCGCATCTAGTGCATTTTGAACTGTATCCATAGCTCCAGTCGATGTTTGGATCCAACGCTTCGATGCACGATGTGCACTCTCTACTCTGTTTCGAGAAAACACTCAAATAATGAATAAATGTAACATGTGTATAAAAGATTGTACGTAACGAGTTTATAGTAAAATCAATTTATATACCTGTTAGTCGTCGTGTTACCGAAATGAACGATGTTGTTGGTCCAACACTTAACAAATCTCTCCTTATAAATCAACCACGTTTCATTGATGTAAGTTATCAGCTTCGGATATTGCCCGTACAAACTAACTATCTCTCTATAGTTGCATTCGTATTCTTCCTCAGTCTCAGATTCGACTAATTTTGCCCACACCGTCCTCCGGAACAGTACACCCAACTTGGTGTTACCCAAGAATTTTGACGCGTTTGCCTCAACGTTTCTGTTTATGTGATATAAACATAACATGTGATGCGAATGTGGAAACACGTTTGGCAATGCTTTCAGTAGGCCCAGCTCACGATCTGTCAGTATCACTTCTGGTTCTATCCCGATTGGTAATATGTCTCGCAAACATCGCAATGTCCATGCATAAGTGTCCCCATCTTCACGTGACATAAAAGCAACGGCAATAGTGAAGTTCCTTCCCACGGGAGTAACCCCAATGATCTCCAAAAGAGGCATTTCATATCTACATGAAGGTAATTATAATTTAGTCAACTCTTACATATATATATATATATATATATATATATATATATATATATATAATAAATGTAATACACATTTAAATAATTATTACCTGTTAGTCTTGTACGTGCAATCCATCAGGATGACGTATGGAAATAACTGCAAAAGCTTTATTGAATCAGGGTGCGCAAACATAACGTCTTGCACTGTATCACCAGCTGGATTTGTTCGATGCCATTTGCTGTATCCACCACTCTCACTTAGTTCGTGCCACAGATGTTTATAACTGTTTTCCTGTCATTCCTCTCGTCTAATTTTCTGTGATTCATTGTACACTTCTCTCAAGGACGCAGCCGTATCCGGATTCATCTGCCTCAGATGATCAAATTTCCTTCGCTTCACAT
>NW_012194777.1:566764-653749 GCF_000504015.1 Erythranthe guttata
CCGAATAGGGAATGGAAAAATTCCCCCCTGGGATAAGAAAAAGTTTTTTTAAATCCCTTTATTGTTAAGAAACTTACCAAAAGGACAAAAGTTAAAGAAAACCATTTCCTGAATTGGGATTTAGGATTCCATTGTTCCGATTGGATTCATTTTACATTTTATTCCAATTCATTCATTGAAATGATAAAATAAACCTACAAGTGACGGAGATACACGATTTAAATACCGGAAAATCCAATATTTAAAAATAGTATCGAGAATAACCGGAAAAGTGGAAACAAGACCAGATATAATTTGATCATTATGAACAAATCCAAAATCTTTGTAGACAGAACCAATCATTAGTTCCCAACCGTGTGGTGAATGAAATCCGATACATAAATCAGTTAATAAAAGAATCGAAAAAGCTTTTACTGTATCACTTAAGTTATATAGGAATTCCTGAGCCCAAGAGTTAAGAATAACAAGTTCTTCATTACCTTGATTGGAAGAACCGCTAAGCATAACAAACCAGGGTATATTACCTGAGAAGCGTAAAATATGTACCGATACGATCTAGCCCTGTGCATTCCGATTAAATGAGTATAACTTCTCAGTGGAATGTGAAAGAAAGCTGATATACGAACAGTTTCCGCAGTATACCCAGACCACTTCGTCCAAAAATGAAGATTTCCTGTAATTTTACCAAAAATTCTTGAACACGTGCTAATTGACGTGCAGCACTTGCCAAGTGCTCGTGTAAATTCACACGAGCACATGAATAAAAAATAAAATTCATCTACTCGTGTGAATTTACACGAGCACTTGGCAAGTGCTCACGTAAATTCGCACGAGTAGATGAATTTTCGGGAAAAAAACGAAAAACTTACATTCGGGTCTAAGTTGTTTGGATCCATCGCAAAAATTGTTGAATATCTGAAATTTTTCACTTTGAATGTTGAGTTTTATATTTTATAGGATTTGGTAGGAATAGTACAAAAGGTAAATAGTTATGGTAAAAAGGTAAAAAACCATGGTAAAAAAGTGCCTGAATGTTTAATTTGGCCTGCGTATATCACCACCCAAAGGAAAAGGAGAGTTATTAGGCTACTTTTTTGGTCCATCAATATTATTTTTATATATATTAACTTAAACAATGTATTAGTGCCTATTTTTTTTTAATTAGAAAAATGAGAGTTATTGGCAATTTTTTTGGTTTGTTTTTTTAAATTAAATTTACAGATTATTTTTCACACATTATGTTTCAACTTTCAATGTATAAAAACAAGGAGTATTTAAATTTTTTAATATAATTTTTTTTAATATACGTATAGTGATAAAAACATTTATATTTAATAATTAATAATTTAAAACTAAAATGTTGTAAAATAATAAAATATGATAATTGTGTAAAATATAAATAATGTTGTTGGAGGTGGGTGATGTTAAAAGTGGTATTGCATAACACTGTTCATCTCTTAAATTATAAATATAGACAATTAGATTTTAGACAACTATTGGAGATGGCCTAATAGAGCATTTAAAGTTCAATGCATAACCACATATTAATAAGTGCCATGTAAAAGATGATACAACTTTGGGTAAATCACGGTCACCCATAAGGTAATATCAAATTATAAAAATAAATTCCCATGTTTGAGTAATTACAATCGCTCTCTCAATTATGAATCTTCTTACACCCCCATCCTTGTGGTGTTGAATTCAACATAATCTTCTAGATTCCGTTGATCTTTTCTAGTTTGTACTCGTTATGTGCGATATGCACCACAGTCTGATATTTCCAAGTCAAAAGGCACATATAATGATCATCTTGTTTCAAAAAGTGGAGTTCAAATGGGGTAAAAATGCGTACAAACTGGAGAACATAATCTAGAAGATTCAACTAAATTTAACACCGTAAAGATGACCGTGTAAGAAAATTCATAGTTGAGCGGGGTGGTTGTAATTATCCAAATTTGAGGGTTTTTTTCTTCGTAATTTGACCTTAGCTCAGGGGTGACCGTAATTTACCCTATACTTTTACTGCAATTCTATGTAAAAAAAATTCGCCTCGAAAATAAGGATGACTTGCCTTTTGCTATACCTTTTGAACTTTATCTAGGTATGACAATTTAACCCGCTCCGTTCCGCCTGAATTCACCGGTTAATCCCGGTCACGTTGTACTAATGAGGCAGGTATGAGTTTCGAAAAATTCACCCATAATGGGTACGGAATTTGAGTATTTGCACCTATAGGCTATACTCGTCCTTTATACAACTTGATAAATAAATTATAAATATAAAAAAAGATAAATTTAGGTTCATTAAATATTGCAAAAAAAATAAATTTATATTACTAATGTTTAATTAAAATATCATATATATTATAATTATATCATATTTTAATCATCACATTTTTTTTTAAAAATTAATTCAAATTAGTCTAATAATATATTGCATTTAATATTTCGGAGATTCATGGCACGATCTTATCTTATTTTTTTTAAGGGGATGATAAGAAAATTCAAAAATAAGTAATATTCATAAATTTTATTTAAAATAATACAAGTTTTAACCATCTTAATTTATATTTTATATTAAATATGATACATTTATCTATAATTTAAATAAGATTATGGAGAAAAAATAAAAAAAAATAATAGGTCAAGACACATATTTACAAAAAAATTAGGGGAACCAAAAGTAATATTCAGAAAATACATTATCAAATACCTAATTTTTTTTTTGGGGTTCAACAGCGCCCCCGGCCCCTTGCAAGTACCGTCACTGGTGGCGAGTATGGGTTGGTGATTTTGCAGGCCTTTGCGAGTTTTCCGAAAACCGCCCCATGACCATCTCTTACTTTGTCAAATTACTTTTCACTCATGTCCATAAACTTATACATGTATATGGTAGAATATAATTCAATACAGTTCATAGGTGATCATAGAACATATACTGATATATAAATTATTGAGAATTGATATGTATCTTTTGGGGGCATAATCGGCCACCCCTAAGTTATGGTTAAATTATAAAACCCCCCTCTTGTTTGAGTAATCACATTCAGCACCCTTAACTATGTATTATTTTACAGAAATACCCTTTAGAGGTAAATTTAGGAATGTTAAATCAGTAAAACCGAACCGAAATTTCGGCACGCCAACATTTCATACCATTTACCGAACTGAATATACGATTTCATTCGGTAAATAACCGAATTACATAAATTTTATGTAAAAATATTTAAAAGAAAGGGTGACTGTAATTACCCAAACAATAGATATTTTTTCGTAATTTATCCATACATCAGTTTGGACGTAATTTGCCCTATTTTTTTTTTCTTTTAAGTGAATGGAGAATTGATACTTAACCAAGAAGTTTTCTAGCTAGCTTTAATCCTATTCCCCTACTTGATCCCACAAACATAAAAAAAGAGAGAGAAAAGAAACTGTAAAGTAAAAAAAATATTCTTTATTATTTCAATTTTCAGCTTCAAAATAGAATGAAAAGAAGACGAGAAGTCAGCTTTGAAACAACTTTTCTTCTACCCAAAGACGATTCAGTTTCCCCCAATTTAGTTTTCTCTTGTCTGTAAAAATGAAATATGAAAGACTTGATTTTTTTCATGCATGCAAAATTATCTTGCAGTAAAATTGTAGAGCACTGAAAATGGAGGAGAATCGACGACCAGGTGGTGGGACCAACGAGCCTTATAAAGAAGAGTTCACTGATTTGGTGCTTTCATGGACGCTTCAAGACATCCTTAATGACAATCTGTACCAGTACCAGGTTTTTATTCCATTCATTACAAGCTTATGATATATCTCTGTATGCAGTTCATTTGACTTGTTGCTTACAAAAATACAAAATTAGGGTTTTACATGGTCATTGTTGTTTTTGCTTCTTTTTGGTTTATACATTATAATTATTTCTAATCATCAAAATGGTCACATTTCACTGTCTGAAAGTTTTAAAGTATTTGTTTTTGTTTCAGAAGTTATGTCATAATTTCTTTTTTTAATTGATTAAATCAAATCAGCTAAAAATATAACATATTTGCTTGCGCCATGGTTAAAAGATGTTATAACTTATAATAAGCGAAATGAATACGAAAAGATGGAAGAAGTTAGTTTACGTACGCTCTTTTTTCTTTTTCTGTTAGTTGTAATTTCCTTTTGAATGTAGGTGGAGAAGATTCCCGATTCATTTGGATGCGTGGACGAGTATTTCGGCTCCTACATCTTCCCATTGTTAGAAGAAACACGTGCCGAACTTGCTTCCGCCGCCGAATCCGTACACAACGCACCTTTTGCTGAGGTGGCGTCTTCGAGTGGGCCAAGACATGGGAGATTCCTATACGATGTACAGGTTGGCAGCTGGAGAAATAGATCAAGTGATGGCGGTCGCAGAACTTTGCCGGGTGATGTTGTTCTGCTCTCGGATTCGATACCCGAATCTGTTTCTGACCTACTGCGTGTCGGATCTACATACACTTTCGCATCGGTAATGAATATTCATGAAGACGATGAAGAGAGTGACGGTAGTTGTAGTGCGCCGTCCAGTAGTTTTACTCTGAAATCGGCTCGGCAAATTGAATTTGGTTATGGAGAAGGGAAGTCCGTCTACGTCGTTTACTTGATCAACGTTACACCACATAAAAGAATATGGAAAGCGTTACACATGCGTCGAAATCTGACAATCATTGAGAAGTTATTAGCCAAGAACGACTTGGTAAGGAGCTGCTGTTGCATTGCATGCACTAATTTTTTTCGTCTTTCCTCTGTTGGTGTCGGTCATGAATTTTGTTTATTGGATTTTGTTTTGCAATTTTCTCGTATTTATTATTAACCGGTGTGTATATGTCCCAGCTGGGCGAGGAGATTTGTGGAGTATGTTGTCACAAATACAATAACGAGATTGATGAGAAACTATTGTCCAATTCAAATGGATCGCAACTTGATGCAGTTTTGGCTTGTATATCCGAATCCGAGTGCGACCACAAGTCATCTGTTGAACTCATATGGGGCCCACCGGGGATTGGAAAGACAGCAATGTTGAGCCGATTGCTATGTACTCTCTTAAGAACGAACTTGAGGACACTCGTTTGTGCCCCAACAAACGTTGCTATTAAAGAACTTGCGTCTCGGGTTGTTTCTCTAGTAAGAAATTCAGTTTTAAAGGAATCTGGGGAGATCAATAGCCATTTGCCTTGTCCTTTAGGAGACATGCTCGTATTCGGCAATAAGGATCGTCTGAAAGTCGGATCAGAAATTGACGAAATCTTTTTAGATTATCGTGTTAAGATGCTTGCAAGTTGCATGGGATCACTAGCCGGTTGGAAGCATTGTATCTCGTCCATGCTCGATTTTCTTGAAGATTGTGTTTCTCAACATAAAATCTTCGTGGAGAATGAGATAGTAATTATCGAAGCTAATAATAAGCACTTGGACGAGTCCAAAAAATCACTTTTGGAGTTTGCCAGAGACCGATTTCCACATTTAGCAGCACCTCTGAGAGATTGCATGATTAAATTCTTCACTAATTTACCAAGAAACCTCACTCACGAGCACCACATCCATCGAAACATACTGCAACTTATGTCTCTTCTCGATTCCGTCGAGATTTTGTTGTTTGATGACAACAGCTTGACATCTGGGAAACTGGAGAGCAACTTTCTACAGCATGGAACTGTATTATCTTGTGCTGATTTACTGAGGTCTCTTCGGGCTTCTCTAGATAAACTCGGCATGCCAAGTGGCGTCAATGCAACTTCAACTGTGGAGTTGTGTTTCCGAAATGCTACTTTGATATTCTGCACCGCTTCGTCCGCATACAAGCTGCACACAGTTGATTCCGGGCCGTTCGATATGTTGGTTATCGACGAAGCTGCTCAGGTGAAGGAGTGCGAATCGATCATAGCACTTCAGATCCCGGGCGTGAGGCATGCAATTCTTGTCGGCGATGAATGCCAATTACCAGCAACAGTTATCAGCAAGGTATGTATCGAGTAATTAATTAATTTCATTTTATCGATGGTTTTGATTGTAATGAATAATAGCCGAACGCAGATATCGGAAGAAGCTGGCTACGGGAGAAGTATGTTTCAAAGATTGAGCTCGTTGGAACAACTCCAAGACTTGCTTAGTGGCGAGAGTTTACTTTTCAAAAATTCAAGATGGAAGGTACTCTTTGGATCGATCGTGTGTTTTAAATTAGCAAACGAGTATCATTTTTTTTTTCAGAGTCGAAAGTGCGGTGTATTTTCAGGTTTTATTCAGTGATAACTTCCGAAAGTCGTTTCAGAAACTGAAACCTTTCAATGTTAAGAAGCTGGTCCTAACTGTTCTACTTAAACTTGCAAGTGGTTGGAGGCCCAAGAATATAAACGTGGACTATAAATGCGAGAGCTCTTCGTACATCGTGAAGCAAATCAAGGTTGCGAGATACTACGTTGTCTGCTCCATTGACTTAGTTAATGACCCCGTTTACGTACAGATTTTCAAAGTGTGGGACGTACTGCCTATGTCGGACACTACGAAACTTCTGAAACGACTTGACAACCTATTTGCTATGTACACGGATGATTTTATCGACCGCAGCAATGACAAGTTGTGCGAGGGGTATGTAAAACAATTTAACACAATTTCTCCTGAAATTTTATTCATCTGTCCGGAATTAATTCCGTATTTTTTCTTCCCAGAAATTTGGAGGTGCCAAAGAGTTGGTCGGATTGTAATGATGTAATCCGGTTCAAGAATCGTAATGACACCAAAGTCGATACCGGTGCGAGTGTTGAATGCAGAAGCCATGTCGAAAACGCTAAAGTGAACGAGAGTTTACTTTTGATGAAATTTTATTCCTTGTCGAGTGATGTTGTGAATCGTTTGCTTACCGATGTCGAGGGTAGAGAAGTGGATCTCCCATTTGAGGTTACCGATGAAGAGCGTGAAATAATAAGGTTTCCGAGGAGCAGCTTTATATTAGGTAGGTCCGGTACTGGCAAGACAACTATTCTGACTATGAAGTTGTACCAGAAGCTTCAGCACTACTGCATAGCGACACGGGATTCTATGACAGCTGTCGGTGATAGGCCTATTTTGCGCCAGCTTTTTGTTACCGTTAGTCCAAAACTCTGTTACGCTGTCAAAAAGCACGTCACGCAGCTGAAGAGGTGTGTTTCGGAGCTCCAATTCATCATGAATTTTATCTTTCTCGTAGATTTATCGAATGTTTCGAGTTCTTTTAGCACATGTGATTTTAACGACTTTTAAAATTCATTTTTTTCCTGAAAAAGATATTTATAATATTAATATTGTATATTTGTATACACAGCTGACCTTTACTTAACAATATGTACAGGATTACTAACGAGAACACCTCCGGAAATAGCAGCTTCACAGATATGGATGACTTAGATGAAATGGCTGCTGAATTCAGAGATATCCCAGACACATTTGTCGGCATCGGACGAGAAAAATACCCTCTAATCATCACATTCCACAAGTTTCTAATGATGCTCGATGGAACTTTGGGCAATTCTTATTTTCAAAGGTTTCGTGATGCAAGAGCCTCGTCGCAGTACGAAGGCAGAAGGTCTGTTGCACTGCAGACTTCCATTAGGAGAAACCAGGTCACGTACGAGCGTTTTCGATCCTCGTACTGGCCCCACTTCAATGCAAAGCTTACGAAAATCCTCGATCCCTCGAGGGTGTTCACTGAAATAATGTCGCATATAAAAGGAGGGGAATCGGGCGACGGAAAGCGAAGCAGGGAGGGATACGTTTCGTTGTCTGACGGTAGAGTGTCCACTTTAGGTGCGGAGAAGAGGGATGCGGTTTACGATATTTTCGAGGACTACGAGAAAGTGAAATCGGAGCGCGGTGAATTCGATCTTGCTGATTTTGTGATCGATATTCATCTACGGCTCAAGAACGAGGATGATCTAATGGGTGATAAAATGGACTTTGTGTACATTGACGAAGTGCAGGACCTCACTACAAGCCAAATTTCCCTTTTCAGATTTATTTGCAAAAATTTCGACGAAGGGTTCGTGTTTTGCGGCGATACAGCACAGACGATTGCACGAGGGGTCGACTTTCGGTTTGAAGATATTCGATCGTTGTTCTATAGTGAGTTTCTTATGAAATCTTCTAGAAATTGCGAGTTTCCGGGAAGGAGAGAGAAAGGGGTTGTATCGGATACGTTTTGTTTATCGCAGAATTTCCGTACTCATACTGGTGTGCTTCGGTTGGCACAGAGTGTCGTGGACCTCATTTGCCATTTTTTCCCACAATCAATTGATACATTGCCTCCGGAAACTAGTCTTATATATGGTGAGTCTCCTGTTGTACTCGAACCTGGCAGTGACGAGAACTCGATTATGAGTATTTTTGGACACAGTGGAAATGCTGTTGGAAAATGGGTGGGGTTTGGTGCTGACCAAGTAATTTTAGTAAGGGATGATTCCGCGAGAAGAGAAATTTTCAACTATATTGGCAATCAAGCTCTTGTTCTGACTATAGTGGAGTGCAAGGGGCTCGAGTTTCAGGTTAGAAACAATGCTTCTTGCAATTAAAATTAATGTTTTTTTTTTTTTAAGTATATATTTATGCTTCTACCATTAATGTAACAAAATATAATCTCTCAAATCGATCGTGCACTGCTTCTTGTAGGATGTTCTGTTGTACAACTTTTTCGGTTCTTCACCGATGAGTGATCAATGGAGGGTTTTGTATGAATTCTTGAAAGAAAAAGATCTTCTTGACGCAAATACTCCAAAGTCGTTTCCAAGTTTCAGCGAGTCGAGACACAATATCCTGTGCTCTGAACTGAAGCAATTATACGTGGCGATCACTCGAACCAGGCAAAGATTGTGGATATGCGAAAACAATGAAGAGCTGTCGAAGCCCATACTCGATTATTGGACAAGGCTGTGCCTTGTCCAAGTTCGAAAAATAGATGATTCTCTTGCAGCAGCAATGCAAAGAGCTAGCAGCCCCGAGGAGTGGAAATCGCAAGGAATCAAGGTTTTTTTTTTCTTTACTTATTTATTATTATTTATATTTTTTCTTGTTATATTTGTTCTGATTGTATTTTTATTTTTGCAGCTTTTTTGGGAGAAAAATTATGAGATGGCAACAATGTGCTTTGAAAAAGCAGGCGAAGAAACATGGGAGAAAAGGGCTAAGGCTTCGGGTCTTAGAGCTTCAGCCGACTCTCTACGTGGTTCAAACCCTAAAGAGGCTCGTGTAATGCTTAGAGAGGCTGCCGAAATATTTGATTCCATTGACAGATCCGATACCGCAGTAGAATGTTTTTGCGACTTAGGGGACTACGAAAGAGCAGGTACATTCCCAAATGTACCTCTAAAAGTTGATTAGTACCCGATTTGAAAGAGATTCCATCAAAACCAAGAATAATTACGTGTTTAGGGACTTTTAGATGGTTTACTTTGTTTAGACAAAATGGTACAAACGAGGGATAATGGATGAAATTGGTATAAAAATACAGGTACAAGTCTACGAAAATTGGAGCTCGATTCATGTTAAAAAACAGAATGGAAGTATATCTGATTTTCAAAGAAAAATATATCATAAAATTTAATACACCCATTTAGAGCTAAATTGTATAGCACGTAAGAATGCCAAAATCTCGAAAAAGACTTGCAATCAGTCATACTAGTTCTTATACGCCATTATCTTTACAATACGCGGGAATTAATTATGTTCGTTACTTAGTTTTGATTGTTATTTGGGCTATTTATGTATCTATTGGGGTTGATTTTTGAATTAATTTCCGTTTGCAGGAAGGATTTATTTGGAAAAATGCGGTACGTCTGAGCTGAGAAAAGCTGGGGAATGTTTCTCTTTAGCTGGAAGTTACAAAATTGCCGCCGAAGTTTACAACAAGGGAAATATTTTCGACGAGTGCTTATCAGCTTGCACCAAGGGAAACCATTTGGACCTCGGTTTGCGATACATCGAGCAATGGAAACAACAGGCATTTATGAAAAGATTTAAGGAGGTTGACAAAATCGCGCAAGAGTTTCTTGAAAGATGTGCTTTGGAATGTAAGAAGAAAAGGGACAGTTCATCGATGTTGAGGTTTGTTCGCGCTTTTTGCACGGAGGAATCGAAGCGCAACTTCCTGAAGTCCTTGGACTTGCTTGAGGAGCTTCTAGTATTGGAGGAAGATTCCGGAAACTTCAATGAGGCTTTAGAGATTGCACAACGATTAGGACATACTTTACGTGAGATTGATTTGCTTGAAAAGGCAGGAGATTATCGAAATGCCTCTTTGCTCATACTTTCTTACGTGCTGACTAACTCTCTATGGTTGTCTGGAACTCGAGGTTGGCCTCTGAAATCATTTCATCAAAAGGAAGAGCTTCTAGCTAAAGCGATTTCATGCGCGGACAAGGCTCCGGAGATTTTTCGTGCATCAATTTGTGCCGAGGCCGAAAGTTTGTCTGATGATCAGAGGAAATTGTTGTCTGAGTTGATGCAGTGTTATAGTGATTCGAAGCAATGTAAATCTCGTACAGGTGAGATTCTATCTGTTAGAAAGCTTCTAGAAGCCCATTTTGAAGTCCATCCAACAAAATACGAAGCAGATCATGAATTGCAGATTGACCCGAGTTTATTCCAAGAAAGAATGGCGAAGAACGAAGTTTCAAGTGGGACCCTTGTTTTCGTTTGGAACTTGTGGAAGGTAAAATGTTTGGAGATTTTGGAATGCCTCGACTCTCTTGGAAAAAGGGTAGACCTCAACGAATGCGAAGATACTGCTCGATTCTGTTTAAGCTACTTCGGAGCGAGGCTGCAAAATAATAATTCAAGTGGCACGTATGTGTTGATGAACCCTAATGCTGCATGGATTAGAAATTCCGATAAAGGGTTCATTTCGTGGAAAAGAAAGGTGGCAACTCTCAGTGCTCGCCATTTCGCTTCAGCTGCTCGAGAATACTGGTGTCGGGAATTAGTTTCGGCTGGGGTAAGAGTTTTGGAGGCTCTTGAAGCTCTCTATAATTTTTATTCATCTCGATATTGCCAAAGTGTGTGCCTCATTCACATTTTCGACATAGCAAAGTTCGTCGAGTCGAAATCACTCGACACAGAGAAACTGCACAACTTTCTGCAGTTGTGTACCAAATACTTCAGAAATGTTTTTCCTTTGGACCCTCGAGAATCGTTATTCGAGGATATGATATCTTTAAGGGAGACCGAGATTTCCAATAATTTACTTGAAGAAATTATCTCGAGAAATGTTATTAGCTCAGGGAACGATGAACTCACTTATAGGCAGATAGGACAGGTGGCGATTACAATGCTCGGGTCTGGACTAATGCTGAAAAAGGGACTTCATCGGAAGATTATTTCAAGGCTGTCTGAAAATTCTTCCTGGAAGTCATTCATCAAGAATCTCGAATCTCCACGCTCCTCCGAAGAAGCTCTTAGTCACGAGTTTCATAGAGCATTGGCAGAAACTTATAGCATCAATTGGAGGGCAAGACAATTTATATCTCCGAAATGTTTCTTTTATCTTGTCGAGAGGCTCTTGATTCTGGTTCCTCACTCTCGAGGCCACTTCTTCACTACAAAATCTTCGTTTGTAGAGTATTTAATGTGCCTTCCACCGGATGCTAATCCGAGTGCTGGTTTAGTATTCACAGACAAGAAATCCTATGCTACAAGCAGCTTATTTTACTTTGTCGCCAGTGCTGTTAGGGATTGTCTTTTTAACTGTGGGGATACAGCAGAATGGATCAGTCGTTCTAATATCGATTGCAACCATTATTTCCCGATACTTATGCTGAGGTTGTTCATGATTCTTTGTCTGTTGTGCCTGAACTCGGAATTGCCGTTCGATGCGCTGTTAGAGGTCCTTAAAGTATACTATATCAAAAGCCAGCTGCCGTTGAGATTTTACGAAGCTATTCGGCTTAAAAGGATGAACAAGTATGTTTCGTGCGAAACTGCGGTTGCTGCAGCGTTCAAAACGATCGGGGATTCACTTGTTATTGTGGCCTCGACTGAGGATAGCAGTCTCGAGTTTGTATGTCCCAATGCTATTTTTCTTGGCTTGAAATCCTTCTCATGTAGAAATCAGGTCATCAAGAAACTATTTCCGAGGAGCACTGACGGTGATAAGAAGGCAAGAAATGTTGTTAGTGAAGAAGTTGCTGTTGAGCAATCTCCGAAAACGACATTGGAAACCAATTTGCTAAAAGGGGGTCTTCAAATAGAGCTAAAATGGAATATTTTTCGGGAATTCATTGACGCCTTAGGGTCGCTACGGAGTGGTAGTGACGGAGATTCAAAGAACCTTGTCATGAGAAAGAAGGTAAAAGAGTACACAAACTAAAAAATAAAAAAAATGGTATTTTTATATTGAGAGTTGTTTTCTAACATGGAAACCTCTATTAATTAATTATTGAATTAATATTTTAACACGTTGTCACCTAGTCGGGGCCGGGGTAATTATTATT
The DNA here is from genome assembly GCF_000504015.1 of Erythranthe guttata. The sequence continues at coordinate 579,234 of NW_012194777.1, forward strand.
TAAGCGAGGTTACTAATTTATCGTGTATATCTTTTCTGCTTGTTTTTTTTTTTATCAGGCAGCGGTGGAGGAGCACATCAACTGTTTAACTGCTGAAATCGCAGATTTGAGTGAGCAGCAAAGGTCTCACTCCGTGGAACATAAAAATGTGCTGGACGAATTCAAAACCACGATCGAGGAAATGACCGAGATATGTTCGTTATTAGATACGAGGTTAGTCGTCAGAATACATTTTTTTACAAATATTCTTTTCGATTTATTCTGATAAAACTTTTTTTAATTTTGTTCTTACCTTTGTAACTCGTTGTAATCAGTGACTTTGACGTTAAAGTCATGCCGAAAATTGACGGCATCTTGAAGATCTTGGAAGAAAGAAGGTATAATCTATTGGTTCAAAAGATCGCGGACGTTACAAAGACATTGGAGGATAGAAGGTCTCGATCATGGTTTTCGGTGTCTGAAGGCACTTTTTTCAAGAGCATTGAAGAAAGAAGGGCTCAAATATTGCCGAGTTCGAGTAATGATCCACCGAATGTAAGTTCTTCTGTTGCTTACGATGACAAGGAAGAAGATGGAAACAATATTAGCAAAAACGGGAAAGGAAAGAGCAAGAAGCAACCGAAAAAAGGGAAAGGGAAAGGGAAAGGAGGGAAAAGAAAGTAAAAAAGGTGGTGGTAATTTTCTTGGTTTCGAAACAAATTTACTGCAAGTAGAAAAAAAATAACCTTGTTTGTTACATGTTTTTGTCCCCTTTTGAGTTCGAGCATCTCCGATGTTACCTTTTTTGTTTTAAGCCCGGTCGTTTGAGTGCTCGAAACGATTATTGATCACGCGTTATATATTTTGAGATCGATTTTTTTGTTAAATGTACTCGATTCACTTACACTTAGAAAATAAAAAAATTAAAATAAAATTTACACTTCAACATACAAATTAGGGAGAAATTACCCAAACTAATATTAACATGTGGGTTCATATACACACATACACATATATACACATATACACATATATGATTTGTTCGACCCTACACCCGGTGAAAAACACCGGGTAAGTCTTCTGCTGCCACGTGTCTCTTTTTTGTATTTTATAATAGATTCCCCGCTAGGGTTTACCTTTAGGGGTTTTAGAAAAATAAAAAAAAAAGAACACGTGGCAGCAGAAGACTCACCCGGTATTTTTCATCGGGTGTAGGGTCGAAGGAACCCACATATATACACGTTCAATATTTTGCAGGCGGTTAGGAATTAATTCCGCCCCCCATTACTTCACAAGGATCATTTATCATGTCCCAAGAATCATAAGTAAAAAGAAAAGGGAAGAGATAATACATACACACACACACATACACACAAATATATAACTGGACCCCACAAATGCAAATGATCTTGGGTGCTGATGCAAGCATGATGCACGTGTGACGTCACTCAGTTGAATTCAAAAGTTTTCTTTGTGGAATACAAATGTGGTGGATGTACTGTGAGAGAAATAAGAAGCTAGTTGTCTTAGCTCTTTCACCGGTGCTGGTGCCCCACAAAAAAACACTCCTGCAAAAACATTAATTAAGAAAATCGGATTTTTTTTCCCGAAAGGGTTATTTCCAATCCGATCCGTTCGATTTAAAAAAAAATGATTCAAATTCACTATGACAACAACTTAAGCCATTAGATGAAGCGGTTGCGGACATTTAAAAAAAAATCGATCTAGAAACTTACCAACGGTTGTTTCGGGATGGTTAAGGGCGATTCTTTTGTAGACCGTCCTCCAATTAGGCTTAGCGAAATGCGACACAACCCTAGTCCCGGAAACAACGTCCAAACCATTCTTGGCAAGGTAAATCGACTGAAGCATAGCGATTAGCGCGGAACGAGCGTCACCATCTTCGTACACGCTAGTGCAATGGTTGTGCATCTCGATCACCCCCTTGTGGTCCATTTCGGCGGCCTCATTCATCACATCCTTAAACCAATCGAACGAACCTTGTTCTCTCGTCACCCAATAGAAGTACGCCTTCCTTGTCCGAAACTCGTGTTTATGGCTACTCGACGAATTCGATCCCGTTTTTTGTTTCGGCGTTGGAGGGCGGGTCCCGCCCTCCAATGAATTTTCTTCTTCCTCGATAGATCTTATGTTGTTGATGATGTCCCTAACGACGCTAATCATGGGGGTTGCACCGATGCCGAGGCCTACTAGTAGGACCACGTCGTAGTCCTTGTAGTCTTGTGTCGGTGCTCCGTACGGACCATCGATTAATACTCTAGGGAAGCTGTGTCACATTGTTAAATTGATAGATTAACATAAGAATAAAATTGTAAAATTTAATTAATTCTTGGAAATTTATCTACACAATAGAAGTTGGGAAAAGTTCTTACAATATGGGATTATTGCCTTCTTGCAAAGAGTTAGCTCCTTCACTTTTGTCAACAGGTGGCTGCTGACAAACCTAACACATAACAAAAATCAATTTGCAAAAGAGCCACATAAGAATTAAGCAAGCAATTTCATGCGCAATAAAAATTATAAAAAAAAAAAAAATTCAGTTATGTGTGAAATATATTAATTTCAAAGACTTACCTTTGAGAAAACGGTTTTGAGTTGTCTCGTCCAATCGCCAACGATTCGAATGTGAACGCTCAAGAAATTATCGTCAGGTGCTGTAGTAATCGAAAAAGGGTGCCTGCATTATAATTAAGATATGTCGAATTACGACAGGCCGATTAAATTGTACAAGTGTTGTTAGTGTATAATCCATAAGTTTTCTTACATACCATTCGAATGGAGAAACAGCTGCACATTTGACAAAGATGTATTGCCCACTTTTGTATTTGAATCCATGAGGCTTAGACATGTGCAGTACTAGCACATTCCCGGGGTACACGGGCACCTTAATTAACAAACGAAAAACGCCATTTAAACATTAAAAAAAAATTAAAAAATCTACTAACTCAAAATAGACAATAACGTGTGTGCATCGAGGGGTGGAAATCAGGTGGATCAAATCGGAATTTGTATGTTTTCTGAAATTGAAATGAAAAAAAGTTCTTCCAAAATCGGAAATGTTCGGATAGAAATCGGCGGAAGCGGAAATTCCAGTTTTTTAGTCGCTATGATACAAAATAAATAATAATAGTGATAGTATAAGTGTAATTTTCGAAAAATATTCAAAATTTTCGGAAATTGGAATCTAACAAATATGTATTCCAATTTTGAAAAAAAAAAAAAACCAAAATCTGAAATCGGAACTTTTGGAATCCAGAATGAAAAATATTGTTTCGAAATTGGAAAATTTCGGATGTGAATTCCTGTTCCAATTTCCACCCCTACGTGTATCCGATAAACATTTTAGAAAACAATAATAACATTAGTGTATGTATTTGCCTGAAGGATATTGACGGCCTGGGCTCTGGACCGGAATGACCTGACCAAACGTTCGCCACCGTAAAGCATCATAGGAACCGCCAAATACATCCAAGTCTGCAATCAAATATTTCTCGAATTTAAAGTTAATTAGAACACGATTAAACCAAAAAAAAAAAAAAAAAATTAAATCCACGGCAAACTAACGAATATATTTAACTCACCGTTTTCCTGTACCATTCACGGGACAAATTAAGTTTAACCCCATGTACAATGAGGAGACTATACACAACAATGAATAAGTGGTGCGTGTACCAAAACGCGTTAAACCCCGTGAGTTTATTCAAGATTTTGTTCATTAATGTTTTCGACGATTTCTCTTCTTTTCTCCTCCTAAGCCAAGGGGATGCAAGTGTGAACGATATAGCCATTAGAACCACCATTATAATCCCCGTCACACCTTCGCACCCTTTCACGAAATACCAATAACTCGCCGGTTGTTCACCGAAATACGGCTCCATCAGCTTATATTTCTCGGGGCTAGCATTGAGGAGGCGAGGGAAATCGCAGGCTAAATGGCTGATCCCGTGTACTCCTACACCTATTGCAATTGCCACTGCGATCACCTAAAATGGAAAAGGGCAAAATTGGATATTCTTGGATTGCGTTAGAAAACGAGGAATAAAAGGAATACGACTTATAATTGTTGTCTACTTGTAACGTCGATCATGTACTAATAATGTTGCAGTATGAGAGAAAATGCCAAGTAGAAGATAGGATATCGAAATTGAAGGCGTTATGGTACATTCATTTCATATTTTTTGTCGCTTTACATTTTCTTTTTATCCATATTATCTGTCAGTTTAGAGTTTCAATAATTAATTAAATGCTTTTTTTTTTTTTTCCTATTCTACCCTTATTAATCCAACTCTACGAAACATTAAGTCTCCTATTTTAACTACACACGTTCCATGTTATCTAGAGAATTTTTTCTGTTCCATAGTATCCGTCATTTTACAGTTCCGATAATACATTAAATTCATTTTCTTTCCTATTTTATCCTTATTAATCCAAATCTATTACGTCTGAACTCTCTCTTATCACCTCACTAAATGCTAACGGTTATTTTCGTCACTTCATGGTATTTCCTCAAATTCAACCATATTTAATAACTTTCTTAATATATTTGTAAAAAACCTTAAACGACACATATAGCAGTATTAGCGTATATTATTATATTAGCGTATATTATTATATATATTAATATACGCTAATAAACAGAATCAAGGGATTACCTTCGTAAATTTCTAAATTGAATGCAACACAAGGCCATCGAACAATAATTTTCAAAGACAAAGAAAAAAAAACAAGAAAACGACCGAAAAACTCACTTTGTGGAAATTAAGGTTGTCGTCAAACGGAACCGCGACCCCCAACCTTGTCTTATTCCTAAGCCAGGTGATGATATTCCGACAGACGGGCAACAAAATCAGCGCCATGTTCAGCTTCAGCGTTTCCGCGGCACCCTTAGCCATGCACACGCAATGCCCCATCACATCGAAAGCGTCTCGTTTTCTGTACTGCACGTATTGGTAAGCGAAAAGGGCGGCCATAATTCCGATCCACAACGCAACCACCCAAAACCTCTGCCAGTTGTCGACTAAAAAATAGTTGAAATCTCGGTACCACATCTTAAGAGGGTAGTCTCTTGTCGGCTTTAGTTTTTCGCTAAGCATTATGCTCAGGTTTCGGCTTTTGCCTCGGCCTCTAGCCAACGGGTTCGGACCTTGCATTAAAAGCATCTCCAGATTTTCTATCTGTTTTGCATGTTCTAGTGTTATCAAATTCTTGATCAAAAGCTTACTAACAAAATATTGAATTTTTATTTTTTATTTTTATTTTATTTTTTGTTATGTGAAGTTATTACGATTACCTTGATGTAACGGAGGTTGCCGGGGTCTAATTCTTCCATCATAAGTCTAGCATATTCGTTGGCTTGCCTCTGGATATTCGACAGATTATTTGCAGATGCACTCAAGCACATAATCTGCAAACATAGTATATACAACGTTTAATTATAAATGCATCATATTATTGCCACTATTATATGACTAGATTTTGAAATTTTAATTTTTTGTTAAACTGTAACCGAAACCGAAACCGAACAAAATCGAAGAAAAAATGAATAATCGAAAATCAAAAGGAGAAAAAAGAAAGAAGATATTCCGCGTACCTCCCGAACTTCATCTTCAGTGATTTTGCCATCTGCATCTTTATCAACCCTGCATTCAATTTAGAACAATTTTTTTTTACATACAATTTTGAAAGTCAAAAATAGTCAACGTTAGAAACAATTCTCTCCATTCTATACATACTTCAAATTTTTCTTTTACATACAATTTTGAAAGTCAAAAATACTCAACGTTAGAAACATATTTGTAGTAGTATATCTTTTCTAATGAGACTTTTTACATAATTGAATGTTGTGTTAGACATTTATTTTTAATTAATTATAAATAAATTAAAGGTGTTAAATGTGCAAAAATTGGAATGTTATAGTTTTACTATTTGTTTTACTACAATATATAAATTCCTTACATGTCTAAAAAAGTCTGAAGTCGAGAATCGAAACTTTCGTCAGCAATTCGGTTCCAGAACTTTTTCAACTCTGCTCTTGTGATCGAATCTCCGGTTATATTGTTTCTCCGTGCAAGTGCGTCGAAAAGCACTCCGGCAAACTCCTTACACTCTTTACTCATACCTATTTATGAGAAAATAATAAGTGTTAGCTAGGTGTGGAAATCGGAGGAATCGGAACTAATATCATTAAAATAATTTTACCTTTGTTTTAATAATCCAAAAAATCTAAACAAAGAAAAAAACAAAAAATTCTTATATTGGACTGAAAGTAAAATAGAAAAGGGTAAATTACAATCAACCCCTGAGGTATGATCAATTTACAAAAAAATATCTCTTGTTTGAATAATTATATCTACCTCCCCAACTATGATTTTTTGTTATACCTCCACCCTTATGGTGTCAAATACAACATAATCATCTAGATTTCGTGGAATATGCTCTAGTTTGTACTCGTTTTGTGTAAAAATACAGTTTCTGATGCACCACAATCTGATATATACAAGCCAAAAACACATATTATGACCATCTTGCTTCAAAATGTGGAGTTCGAATGAGATAAAATGGGTACAAAAGTGATAAATATTTCATATAATATCGAAGATTCCACTAAATTTGAAACCGCAAAGTGGACGTGTAAAAAGATTTATAATTGAGGAGTCCAAACAAGAGGGAAGTTTTCATAATTTGACCATACCTCAGGGGTGGTTGTAATTTACCCAAAAGAAAAAAAAGAAGAAATATTCTAAAGGTAAACATTTTCACTATGAATCAACAGAATTGGGAAATTTCCAATAACTATGTTTAATTTTTGAAAAAAATATAGTCACTTTAAATTTGTTTAGAAAATTAAATAAATAATTGGAATTTTCAAGAATTTTATGTATAATTCAAATTATATCTAAAAAAATAGAATGAATTTTTTTTTTTTTTTTTTTTTTTTTTTTGTATTAAAAGGTAGATAATAAATAATTTTATTTTATTTTATATATGTATAGTATTTTTATTACTTACCAATGCATTCACCAAAGAGTGAACGAGGTAGCAACCCGCGGTCCGTGGTGGAGGTGAGTTCATCGAAGCGTTGCTCCACCGTGGCCCAGGCGGCTTCACCTTCAGTCTTGCTAATAAACTTGAGCCCATTAAGTGCATACCGAGCGGCGGCGGATTTCTCCGGCGGGCGGCGCGTGAGAGTGGCCAAACGCTTAACCTCTTTCGACACCTGCTTAATTCTTGACGAAGCGCTTCTGGCCAAAGATGATGGGAATGAAGAGTACTTCTTCTCCCCGTCTTTGTCGGCCAGCTGCTCAGTCTGAACATTGACCGCCGCGGCCGCCGCCACCACCTTGTTTTCCGGCACCATGTGTTCGTCCACGGCGGCGGCGGCGCTGGTATCAGTGACGGTGGAACGGGTGTTGATGCTTTTGCCGCCGGAGACAAACTCCGCATCCGTGAAGGAGTCGAGTTGCCGGTGGCAATTTTCTTTCGCGCTCTGCATAATTTTTTTTTTTTGTTTTTTGATTTATTTCCAAATCTTCAACTTTGTTTTTGTTTTCGTTTTGGAAACGATGAAGATAATATACGACAGTACGATAAATATATATACATAAAAGGACTCATGTTTACACCGGGTGAATTTAAATCGTAAATTTGACTAAATAGTTATCCACAAAGCAAATATGTACACATGGCCGAGTGTGTATGAGATTATGTGTAGATTTACGGTTCAAATTCACCCAATGTAAGTAACCAGGTGTAGCATCTAATTTCCGAGATAATTCGCTGTTCAATAATCATTGAGTCAATCAAAATATTAAAAAGCACTCGAAATATAAGAGTTTTTAGTTCTGCTATATTTCTTTTTAATAATGCAATTTGAATTGAATATATGAAAAGGGGAAAACAATAAAGTGATGATATTATAGATAATACAGTAGAACTCGATTAAATAATAGTTTTTCCCGATTCCGACTCGGTGAATACGTGTTAAATTATTAACTCGATAATTTAATAATTTGCTAAATTAATAGAATTTTTCTGATCCCGACTGTATTAATTTATAGAGATTTAACAGTAGTAGACGAAAATATTTGCTTATCATCATATTTAATTATATGTTACACTCATGGAGACTTATAGCTAAAATGATTTTTCTCATGTCCTAATTTTTTGTTTAGTACTTTGGCTCAGAACTTCTCTATGAATTATGGTAAGAGATGCAAAAGTACTCCACACCTTCCCTTATATAAAAAAATGGCTATTAACTTAGATAAAAAGACAAAATTACCCTATGTTTTTAATAAACAATAAAAGATACAAATATAAAATATAAATAAACTAGCAAAAAGGAAAAATATACTATCTCCACATCAAAAAAATCAGAAAGAAAAGGAAAATAAACAAATTAATAATATTTTGTAATTTGAAGAGTATTTAAGTTTTTTCACGCTAATAATGCACTTCCAATCACAGGATAAGACGAGTGTAGTCCACAAATGGCAATCAGGGGTTTTGTGACCTTGACTAAATTTCATAGGGGACTTTTTGCTAAAAAAAAATTAACACAATAATTCTTTTTTCATAAATTAGAGATTACACAAATAGAAGACAAAAAACATAAAGCAAATAAAAAGTTAATTTTTGTGGTCTAAAAAACTACTTTTTTTTTTTTTTTTTTTTTTTTTTTTTTTTTTTAATTTCATGTGGTCTAGAAAACTCAAAGTGCATAAAAAAGCAAGACCATTGGTTGGTTATGTTGGCCGCCCTCGTGTTTTATTAATCGAAAAAAACAAATACAAGAAAATAATTATATCCTTCGTGAAGTTTTTAAAAATAGCCACTACAAAAACATGGGAACATATATATTAAATGAGTTAATTCGTTCAGAGGTATATTATGTATGATTTATAGTGTTCAAGGGTGTAAAGTGCTATAATTTTCTTTCGAGGGTGTAAGAAGCCAAAAGACTATATTTCAAGAGTACATGGAATTAAAGCTTCCTGAATTATATTATTCAAGAGTTTATTAAAATTTGGATTCACTGAATTACCCCAAATTCACTGATTAAAAATGGTTAATTTCGATCTACCTTAAAAAAAGCACAATATTGAACTTCAACTGGATGCTCCCAAGTTTTGTAATGTAACACGACAAATGTTTGTTTCCAATTTGCTCGAGTATTATAATTGTTATTGTCATAATAAAGATCAAGAAATTTAAAATTAAATTTGAGAGGCTCAAAATAAATAATTTAAGGAGACCAAAGAGGCCAAGGATAAAAGTAACATCTCACTTTAACACAATAATAGAGGCATCAAAATCAGAAATAGACCTATTATCTTTTTCCTTTGATATTTGAGTGTGCCTTTTCTCGTGGAGAAATAAAAAATCTCCAATAATCAAAACGTTACAATAATAGGGAGATGTTTATTCATATTTTGATTATTTAGGATAAATTCATGCTATTTTATAATTCCAAAATCGCTCTTCCACTGTCTTCTTCCTACTACACATCAACCTATCTCGTTTTTGTTTAATTAATTTTCCTTTTTTGTTAAACATTTTTCTTTATTTATATGTTATTTATTTTTTAAAATTAACCTTTATTTTTAACTACGATATTAATCGACTATAATCGTAGTTGATTAATGAAATCAGGTTCAAAAGTAACAATAACAATCTCCATCGATCAATAAAGTTACAATAGTCTTTGTAGTTGTATTAATAAAACCAAGTAAATTGTGTCAATTGAACAAGAAATGGTATTTTGAGACTCAATTGGTGAGTAATTTAATATAGTTTAGTGGTTTTTATAGGTGTTGGGAAAAAAATAATAATAATAAATAGTAAAATAAATGATTTCGTGACAACGTTGTGTGACCTAATAAGTTACATTAATCTTGTTCCCAAAAGCACTTCAAATAGGATGAGCAAGTGCGGCAATTCAAGCAAAAGGGTGAATTTGTAATTTAAAACAACTTTTTTCTTAGAAAAATAATGTTACATATAGATATTGCAATCAACAAAAAGTAAATTATGATCCATGAAAAAGGTTCCATAATCAATTTTCAAAAGTTCTTGCTAGCAAGATTGCGATTATATTAACATTTTGCGTGAGTGATTGAAAAGATCAGTAGAAGAGATATGGATTATTGTCAAAAAATCGCCAACATCAAAGGCGCACTGCGCAACACTGTCACTAACGTCGCCGCTGGACCTATTATTGGAGGAGAAGAATAAATGACAACAATTTTGGCGAAGAACTCCAAATTTCTCTGAATGGACCGACGACAAAATTATTTAATTTAATCATAAAAGAATACGTATGAGAGGTCAGCCAATAAGGAGAACGAAGAATCACTTGTCCAAACTGAGATAATTTTGTATCAAAACGATAAGTTAACTTGCGAGGAGAATGAATAGTTGCATTGGATATTGAAGGAACACTATAATGTTCAAAATGAAAGTCATGAAAACGAAGAAGTGACGACGATTTCGAAAGAGAATGAATCTGTAAATGCGATAAAAGGTTAAAAGTATTAGGGAAAAGCTCGGAGATTTTCCCGGACGCGTTTGGGAGTGTGAAGCCCTTGATTACGCTACAATCGTCCATACTCAACATTTAATTAAGCAAAATTTAAATGTGTTCTTCAAATATACCAAAATAGTTTTTTTTTTAATAACTTCATGCTCTTTAGTATTTTTTATTTTATTTTTTAAAAAATAAAATAAAAATATATATGAACTAATTATATTTAAAAAAATATATATTCTTTACTGTTTTTCATTTTCTAAAATTGTAGATTTTGATAATAGGCCTATACATATGGTTGGTGGTTGTGACAATTATTGTGTGGATGACTTTGTCCAAGATTGCCCTTGGGCTTTAGATGCATGTGACGTGGGCCGATAATTTATTGGTAAAGACAGTATTTATGGAGTTGGTGATAATCATAAGAAGAAAAAAATAAATTATTTATCCATTATAGTTAATATTAAAACTAATTAATTTACTAAGGTACTTAAAAACCAATCAAAATATGATATGCTTAAGTTGAATAAACACTCATAAATTTATAAAAGAAAAAAATAATCATGCTATATATATTACAAAGTATGTGCTAATTAATCTAAAAAATATTATATATCATAAATATAGTTTAATTTTGTTGTCGGGGCTTCATTTTCTTACATGTTTTTCTCTGTACCAGATATATTATTTAAAAAAAAAAAGAGAGATGTATTTATAGCAAATGTTAATTCTTGACATTTGTAACATTATTCGTACGACTCTCGATAGTCTCACGTACATTTACAATAACCAATGGTGATTATGTATTCGGTGAAGTTCATCCGATGTAGCACAACGTAAACAGTACGTATGAACAATATAAAATTCATGTATTAATTGAAGAAAATTTTCACCAAATCCCATTCTTTTGTTTTTATTGTATTTTTTTTCTCTCTCGTGTCCATGTTATTACGAGCACAAATTAAATATACATGATACAACGAGTTGACTTGAGTTTTTTTTAAGTGAGTTTTCTTTTTTTTTTTTTTTTTTTTTCTTTTTGTAAAAGAAAAAGTGAGTTTTAAATGAATAATGTCTTGCATAAAGTCAGCATATATTAAAGAAAACTTTCACACCCATGAAGAAAATTTGCATAAAATCTAAATATGTTTCATTTTCTGCATTAAAACCCTAAAAGTTATAGAGTTCTTAAAAAAAAATCTAATGAAAAGTCAATTATTTTAATCGGACATAAAAACGTCAAACAAGAAAGCTTCCTAAGAGGCCTGATAAAGTAAAATAAACTATGATAATAAAATATTTACGAGTCGATTCAATAAATTATTTAGGATACTAAATATCAAATAAAGTTCAATTATTTAATTAATAATAACTAATCCCCCAATCAAATTGGGGTTAAATGCATGTGGATTTTGATATAGAAAAGTTTTAATAATAGAACAAACGCTCGATAACATATGATGCAATATAATATATACGATGACATATGTATGACGTAATATATACGCAATAAACTTATCCACAACAATATAAACGTCATCCTCAAACGTGTAGATTCTTGGTTTCTTATGGAAATTCAATTTTACCTACTATCCAAGAACCAATTTTGACCAAGTCTTCGTCAATTGCTCCATACGACGTCGTTGTAGTAGGTGGAAAGTAGACACACAAAACATCACCACTTTCCAATTTACCTACCTATATATGTCCATTGCTTTAAAACTTCACCGACCAATTACATTTTACCTATACTCTCAAAAAAAAAATTAAAAAAAAAATACAATTTTTACCTATATTTATCGTGTGTGTGTCTAATATATATATATACATACATACATACGAATATATGGTGGGATATTTCCGTACCTTTTGAACTTATATCGAACCCACATGATGAGTGGTGCGTGACTACTCTTTCGACTATTTGCTATAATTTGAAACTTGATCATACACGTTTTAAATATTGTATAAAGATATATGTTCAATTTGAACTTATTGCAATCAAATATTGTACTAGATCCCTTATCAAACGCGGTAGAGAATGCATAACTAGATCATCATCACCGCGCGTCCTCGTCGAATAAAGATAAATCTATAGTTAGAATATTTTTTTCCGCCCTCTTTATTTTGATAGATCAATCAGACTGCATCCGATAGGGGATTTCTTTTGGTTTTAATAAGCAAAATATAGTGCATTTCTTGTCAAAGCAATTAGTATATAGTATTAATTATATTTACTTTTTTTTTTAACTTATAATATACATAAATACATTGTTAATAATATAATTTAATATCATTAAAGCACATAAATCATAGATAAATAATGATAGGATCCAAGATGAAAATAAAATTTTATAATAATGAGTAAAAAGATTGCAACCCCAAACCTCAAATCCCAACTCCTCCACTATTTCTCACCAACCACACTATATATTTCTTTACTCAAGTATGAAACTGAATTCCCAAAAGTACCCCTGAACAACCGGAAATTACAATTAAGTCCCTCACCAACCTCACCAAAAAAATGCCCATATTTATACTCCAAAAGTTTCAACTTTCATTTTCAGGTTCAACTCTCCAACCCAAAGAAGTTGATACCAATTTTCACCTCTCTTTTTTTAATATTTTATTTATTTAAAAAAAAAAAATGGTGACAGATCAGAAAAAGCAAGATGATGACGTCATCATATTCCGGTCGAAACTTCCCGACATATACATTCCGAAGCACCTCCCTCTGCATTCTTACTGCTTCGAGAACATCTCTCAGTTCAGCGAGCGGCCGTGTTTGATCAACGGCGCAACCGGCGAGGTGTACACGTACGCGGAGGTGGAGCTGACGTCACGCAAAGTTGCCGCCGGCCTGAGCAACCTCGGCCTCCGTCACGGCGACACCGTCATGCTCCTCCTGCCCAACTCGCCGGAGTTCGTCTTCGCCTTCCTGGGCGCGTCCCGCATCGGCGCCGTCTCCACAATGGCCAACCCGTTCTTCACCGCCGCCGAGGTCGTCAAGCAGGCGAAAGCCTCCGCCGTCAAGGCAATCATAACTCAGGCGTGCCACGTGGAGAAGGTAGCCGCCTACGCGGCGGAGCACGGCGGCGTGAAGGTGGTCTGCGTCGACGCGCCGCCGCCGGCGGCGGCGGACTGCGTCGCCTTCTCGGAGCTGACCTCCGCCGACGAGGCGGACCTCCCGGCGGTGAAGATCAGCCCGGAAGACGTGGTGGCGCTGCCGTACTCCTCCGGCACGACGGGGCTGCCGAAGGGGGTGATGCTGACGCACAAGGGCCTTGTCACCGACGTGGCGCAGCAAGTTGACGGCGAGAACCCGAATCTGTACATCCACTGCAACGACGTCGTACTGTGCGTTTTGCCGTTTTTCCATATCTACTCACTATCCATTTTGCTGCTGGGTTTGCGGGTCGGGTCGGCGATCCTTATCATGCAGAAATTCGATGTGGTTCCGTTTATGGAATTAATACAGAAGTATAAAGTTACGATTGGGCCCTTCGTCCCGCCGATTGTTTTGGCTATTGCCAAGTCTCCGGTGGTGGATAAATACGACCTTTCATCTGTTCGCACGGTGATGTCTGGGGCGGCGCCGCTAGGTAAAGAGCTGGAGGATGCCGTCAGGAAAAAGTTCCCTAATGCCAAACTTGGACAGGTAATTTCTTTTTGGGTAAATTCCACTTTACCCCTCGTACTCTGCCTGAGAGTCACTTTACCCCCTCGTACTCTCAATTTTATCAATTTACCCCTTGTACTTGTACAATTTCCCAATACAGCAATTTTCTTCAATTTTTGTCAATTTTGACTCTAACGCCATTTGGTCAACTCTGTAAATTACAAAATTGCCACTGCCTATAACGCGTCGTTTCTTCTCCGTCAATATTGTCATTTCTTCTTCTCCCACCAATTCCCCTTCCAAGATATCCCCAAATTGAACCCCTAACTTAGTAAAAATCAAGACCCAAAAATTGATCGATTCCACCCAGTGCAAAGAAAAAAATATATGAATGTGTGAAACTTTCTCTTATCTAATCTCGACAGTCAAAATCGAAAAAATTCAATATTTACGTCAATATTTTGACTCTTGACCAAATGGCGTTAGAGTCAAAATCGAAAAAAGTTGATGAAGAGGGTTGTATTGGGAAATTGTACAAGTACAAGGGGGTAAATCGACGAAATTAAGAGTACGATGGGGTAAAGTGGTTCTTGGGCAGAGTACAAGGGGGTAAAGTGGAATTTACCCTTTCTTTTTTTACTTTAATTTTGAAATTAATATTTGTTTTTTACACGTTACATTTTGCAGTAAAATATTTACGACCGCCCTTGAGATATGGTTAAATTACAAAAAAAACTCATCTTGTTTGGGTAATTACAGCCACCCCTCTCCTATTAAATATTTTTATATAAAATTTATGTAATTCGGTTATTTACCAAACCAAATCGTATATTTAGTTCGGTAAACGGTATGAAATGTTGGCGTACTGAAATTTGGGTTTGGTTTAACAATTTAACATCTCTAAATTTACCTCCGGAGGGGTATTTTCGTAAGATAATATATAGTTAAGAGAGCTGGCTGTAATGTTTCAAACATGAGGGGGATTTCGTAATTTGACCATAACTTAGGGTGACTGTAACTTTCCCTAAATATATATAATAGCACGAGTGTAGTAAGTAGTAAATTATAATTAATTTGGTATGAATTATATTTTATAGGTGCATTAAATATTAATAATCAACATCCATAAAATCTGGCTAGTGATTAGTTAGCGTTAAATGTCATTAAAAAAAGGATATGCACGTAATTAATTAATTTCATGTATATATAGTAATCCAGGTTGAATACAAGTATATACAGCTGCAACTTGGGTGTACATATATGTACTCGATTCACCAAATTTCGAAACGCTTTATAATATAAAATCGTAAAAGTCGACTCTAAAATGAATACAATAAACCCCAAACCTAAACTCGTTCGTAGAAAACGTGCCACGCGTTATTTAGAATTAGTCGTAATAAATCCGAGTTCGAGTTGTGAAACTACTTGGCCATTTTTTATTTAAAAAAAATTAATATATTTAATTTTATAATTTATTATTAATATTAATTTTATAAAAAAGGAAGATGATGATATTAATTAATAGAATGATGATGTGTGCAGGGTTATGGAATGACAGAAGCAGGTCCAGTACTAGCAATGTGTTTGGCATTTGCAAAAGAGCCACTGGAGATAAAATCAGGTGCATGCGGGACCGTGGTAAGAAATGCTGAGATGAAAATTATTGACACTGATAATGGTGCTTCGTTAGGGCGTAATCAGCCTGGAGAAATTTGTATTAGAGGTGATCAGATTATGAAAGGTACTATTAATTTCTCTAATCTTTTTATTTTATTTTTATTTTATTTACATTTCATTTTACTACAATCTAAAAAATACAATTGTAGCAACTTTTTTCTAGTTAAAAAAAAGTTCTTTTTAAAATAATTAATTAATCTTTATATAGGACAACCTAAGAAACTCTAATGATCATATTTGTATTTTAAACTAATTATTATTATTTATTTTTCCATCTCCTATTTTCAGTATTTTTTTGACTTTCATAGCAAATTAGATTTCCAAATTCGCTACAAAATTCTAATAAGATAGATTTATTTTTAATTTCTTTGTAAATCTCTCTCTTTTACACATAGATGCGGGATTTTTTTATTTTACTTATCTGAAGAGTAAAGCGAAATCTCTCTAAATATGATTTTTTTTATTATTTTGCCCTGCCTAATTTACCTTTGCTTAATGTTACTTAGAAAATTTAATTTCACAATTAATTATTTAATATTATGTAATTTAATTCTTTTATACAATTCAACTACCGTACATTTAAATTTTCTTCATTTTTTGCAATGTTACCCCATGCGTATAATAAAATAAAAATGTCAACACCAACACGTCACGATATACATCACACCCAATACACATATTTCACCTACCAAAACGTGTAAAGTGAAACATTAAAAAAAAATATTATTAATAATAATACTAATAAACATATGACATGTCAATGTTCGGTCACCTAACAAAAAACATAATTGGGACAAAGATGTAAAAATCGAACCTAAAAACTAACATATGTTACAAATTGTCCCCTTTAATTTTGGCGTAAGTATTTATAAATTTGTGTCGATTTTTTTTCTTTAAATAGGTTATTTGAACGATCCAGAGGCGACGAAGAGGACAATCGACAAACAAGGATGGCTACACACGGGCGATATCGGCCTCATTGATGATGACGACGAGCTCTTCATCGTTGATCGTATTAAAGAAATAATAAAGTACAAAGGATTTCAAGTTGCGCCCGCTGAACTCGAAGCCCTCCTCATTAACCATCCGTACATCTCCGATGCTGCAGTTGTCTCGTAAGTACTTTATTCTACGATATTCTAAACTTAAATTTAAATATTGCTAATAGTACATTGGAATAAATCGTTACTTTTTTTTACTGCAGCATGAAAGATGAGCAAGCGGGAGAATTACCCGTCGCCTTCGTGGTGAAAACAAAGGGATCGACCATCACTGAAGATGAAATCAAGCAATTTGTCTCCAAACAGGTAAATATTATCTACACATTATTTTTTTTTCTACGAAAATATATTTAAGAAATTAAAATGTTGGGTTTTTATTTATTTTAAATTATTTTGACAGGTTATTTTCTACAAGAGAATAAACCGTGTGTTCTTCATTGATGCCATTCCCAAATCTCCATCAGGCAAAATATTGAGGAAGGATCTGAGGGCAAAATTGGCAGATGAACATCTTTAATATTTAATTTAATTTAATACTGATGAAGAGAGCAAGCTGAAAAATTAATCGAGGCTTGAATATTACTCTTTCAACTATGGCATAATTTTTATTTATTTTTAATTGCTTTTATCTTGAAAATCATGGATAATTGGTGTTTGTAAATTTATATATTTATATATATTGTGCTTGAAATTTCTGGAGATAGTGTATTTTCCAAGGAAAATTACCCAATTTTATAATTGAAGTCATCGAAGTTTAATTTTGCACTAACTTAATCACAAGATTTGTGTGACATACTCCCTCCAATTAACTAGAGATGTTTATTGGTATGATTGGTTTACTATCTATTGAGTATCAGCATGACTTGACCAACCGACTTTTACAAATATCAAAAATCATTACGCATCGGACCGACCTTTTTAAAAAATCCCAAACTACCAATCAAGGCAACCATACATAGGTATATTGAAACTTTTAGAATTTATTATCGGCCAAAATTTATGAGTCGAAAATGGGTACGCTCTGTGTGTGATTTTTTTCCATAAACTTCGGTCAACTCGAGTTAATTCAATTTGGGATTTGTTAGGTTTAGGATCATCATCAATTAGGGTAAATTACCAAAAAGAAACCCTATAATTTTGAGTACAATGTCATAACTCATGTGAAATTTTGAATCATTTGATTCTTGTCTTGTCAATTTTGGACCTAAATTACGATAAATGGAAAACAAAAATGGAACCTTTTCCAATAAGATGATAGAATACAAAAGTAACAACAATTAAATCTGAGTTCAATTTGCAAAAAGAAAAAAAAAAATTAAAAAAAAAAGAAAATCAAAGTCTTTAGTATCATGTAGTGATGGCCGATGAGTCAGGGCAGCGCGTGGTCACCGTAAACAAAAATGGGTATCTATCCAATCTGCCCCACATTTATAGCAGAATTGAAATCCACACCTAATTTTCACAAATCGAAATACGTGTCACTTTGGCTATATATATTTTTTTTGGTCCAACTGTATCAAAATATTAATACAGTGATAAAAGAGAAAATGAAAATGCATGGGTGAAATACACCGGGTAGATCTTTACCACAAACACACACACACCCACATTGGTGTGTGTAGATCAACGGTGAAAAATCACCCGGTGTAACCTTCACCGGGTGTAGGATAGATAAAACCCACAAATGGATAAAGTTATAAAATAAACACACTTTATTTCACAATACTCAGAAACTCAATAAACGTGACTTCATTTAAAAAACAAAAAAAATTTTAGACCAAAAAAGATACCCTTGTCCCCTAATACAAGAGAGAAAAACGAGTTGAGACTTGAGAAATGACGGTAGAATTGAAACTTATGTAATTAATACAGTGTTTAAATTATATAGTGACCGATAAGATAGAACAAAATGAAACAGGTAGAAACATTTTCCTCTAAAATGAAGACTATCTAATAATTTTCTTAATTAATGTGCATCATCCTAACGGACAAGTGTATTACTTACGGAGTAATTTCAATTCTCCCGAATTGATTCATTCAAAAAATGCATATGGAATATATAAATCATCATATTCGTAACGATGGCAATTGCAACCCGACCCACCCGCACTAGTCGAAAAATGTATTTTACTACCACACAAATTCGTTGTGTGATAAAAAGTTTTTTTTACTAAGAATTTACGAGTTTTCTCCATAGTGATTATGGGCGTGACAAAAGTTTTGCTGCGGTAAATGATTGCGGCAAATATATTTTGCTACAGTAAATCTTAGTATTTCCTACAACCCTAGATTGTCGCAGTAGTAAAAATGTACCGTATAACAATTTTGAATGTAGTAAAGAACAAAATTAACTAACCTGCAAGTCATGTGCAAGCATCCCTTATTCCTCTCCACAAAGAACTTACATCTACGGCATCTCCGCCACTTCTTCTTCTTCGCAAGCGCGTGCAACTTCAGATCCTCTCTCTCACTCTCGCTCTCTCTCATCCTCGAAAAATCCCCACACTCGAAACCCGAATGCCACGGTACATTACATTTCACGCAGAACAATCTCCTGCAGCTAGGGCACTCGGCTTCCCTCATCGTGTTCCTCGTATCGGAATCGTTCATCATCAAAGCCGAACAGTTCTTGTACGGACAGTAAAACCTCTGCGATGACGGAATAATTACCGACTCGCATATAACCTCATCCCACAAAGTAACAACTTCTTTCGGCACCACCCCTCCGACACACTCTTCGATTCCCAAAATGCCCTCGCAGTCGGGCCCCGGGCACGCGATCGATGGGGATTTCCCGCGCTTCAATTTCGTTGTTAAATACTTCGATATGCATTCCGTGCAGAACTTGTGGCTGCAGTTGTGATTCAGAAATGGGAATATTTTATATTTCTTTTTCTTTTCGGTGCATATTTCGCAGACGAACCGGGACGAAGTCGAAGACGAACGCCGCGGCGATTCTCCTTCCTCCTTCGAACGACGTCGTTTTTTGGATGGTGATGATGATTCTTTTTCTTCCTTTAGACGACGTCGTTTCTTCGATGATGACGATGATTCTCCAACTTCTATGGAAGATGTGTTTCTTTGGGGTTTCTGTGATGATGTGGTGAAAGAAGAGATTAGGGTTTCTTGAAGTTGAAGTTTCTGTGCGAAATCTTCGTCGCCGTCGTTGTCGGAGAAAAAGGTGTTTTTTTTTTCGAAGATTTGGGAATCTTCCATCAGAAGCAGTGAAGTGTAGTAGTCATCTTCATCGCAAGTAAGGGCTTCCATTTTCTACAGAGATGGATTTTCTACAGAGATGGCTAACTAATTTTTTGTCTCAGTTTAATTTATTTGATTTCAATTTTGAATTAGTTATGTATACACCGAAATTCGAGTGACTTTATTCCTAAGGCTCTACTCTTATTGGTCAGAACTTTGAACGGCATCCGGCTCTTTGACTTTGTATTTTAGTTAATCTTTTTTTAATTTATTTTTTTCTTTTTCTAATATATATATATATATATATATTCTTTTTGTCTTCTTTGTAAAATTAATAATTATATATAAACCTAATCCCTAAAATCACTAATATGATTGATAGTTAAAGATATGTACCTAATCCCTAAAATGATGAAATATCATGACCCAAATTCGAATTCATTTGCGAATGGATCGCTAGGTCAAGCTAGTTACACATGGTTAGCTTGGTTTGCTTTATGTCTCTTGTATGATTTGAAAATATACGAGAGTGTAGGTTAATGAACTTATACGATTGACTGCGGGTTCCTTCATTACCGAAAAAAAAGGAAAGATTATACTCATGATTTGCAAGCTTGGTTTGCTTTATGTCTCTTGTAGTATTTGGTCTGATTTTTGCATTTTAAATCCTCAAAATGTAACAAGTTGACACTTTGCATATCAGAAAGGCAAATATAATTCACATTGCACCGTCGAAAGATAATAAATCTCACGAAATTTGCAATGTGATTAATGGTTTATTGAGTTTTTCCCTTTTAAATATATACCACTTGAAAAATTCGAATCGGTCTTTCTTTATTCTTCTTGTTTTTTCGAAATTACTTTGAAATTAGATTGTGCAACACCCGGTAAATATGTAAGTTGTTTTCAAGTCTGGGGATAATTGAATTTATTTAGTTGATATGTGTTGATATGGAATAATAATATATCTCGATTTAGAGGTCAGAATCAGATGACAGTAATCTGCCGGGGCAGTTTTGAGTATCTTCTTGCGGGACTGTTTTCGATATGTTGGGATCATAATTTGGGCTGTGTGACTAGGGAAACTTGTAGATTAAACTGCCAGGTTTCATTTGATGTATTATTTGGACGATTTGGATTACTGTACAATTTGTTATGATTTTTCAAACGGACTATGACAACAAACAAAGTTATCCAAAAATCTGGCAGGTTTATGTATTTATCTTTCGGGGTTGTTATTGACGGGTTATGTTGTTAATTTGAGATTAAATTCTTCAGTAAACTTGTAGATACAAATGTTATCTGTTTAGGTTATTCGGATAAGTACGACGATCGCAATGATTATTTGAATAAATTGTCGCGAGAAGCAATTCTTAGTATATGTTTAAGAAATTGACTATGTCATATCGCGGATGGTAATATGGCTATATTACTGTTTGGAATCTTATTTAGTTCTAATATTTGCATAGCTGTTGAGCGTAGTAAAGCTCTCACTCAAGGTTTAAGTTTAAAGATGCACCTATAGAACTAGCATTGGACTCCAGGTGAGAAACTATGACTCCTTATCCGATTTCTTTGCTGCGCTTAATATCTCCTTTGTCTGAACCAAATATATTCTCCATCTTGAATCCTTTGATACATTGATTATATTTTTCTTGGAATATGATCCTTAATGTTCTGCGAGCATATTCGTTTCCTTGGCTCGAACTTGGAACCTTGATCTTGTTCTTGAAATCTTGAACTTGTCATTTCTCTTGGTTGCTATGTTCACGGCTAATTCTTATACTTTTGGCCTGAACATTTTCCTTGAACTCGATATTGGACTATATTTATTCCCAAAATCTTGTCTTGAATGCTTTCCGAGAATAAATATTTCGTTGGCTCGAAATTAAATCTCATGTTTATTGAATTCATTGAGATCTTGATATACTCGTTCTTGGAATCCGATATTGAACTAACTGTTCTTCTTGACTTCCATATTCTCTCCTTAGCTTGAACTGAATTCTGTCGAACATGTTCATAATCCTGAGACTTGATGTTCGATTATCATGATCATGACTTATCTTGTGAATGATTGACTTGATTCTTGAAATGAATGACTTGATTCTTGAAATGAATGACTTGATATTCCTAAACGGAATGATATTGATTCTTGAACCTGCTGTCTCCACCCTTGAGGACGCTCTTGGGGGAGCTGGGCCAGGACCATTTCGGCAAGACGATCGGGCAGCCCACTTATTGGGCTGACGATGACTGGTCCCTCAAATGGTACCTCCTGATGGTTCGGACTCACTTTCGTTTGAAGTTAAACGTTCTTGAGCCGGATCGGTACGTTCTGGTCGTGTCTCCTGCCTGTTTCCGACCGAGTGGCCACTCGGGACGGATTGGAGGGATAAGGATGTGATATGATTTTATTTGTTGGGAGTTACAAGGTTGGAGACCAACCAAATATTGAACTTGAGCCGTACATGTTACACTTTTGTACATGTTACACTTCTATTAATGAAGTTCTTGTAAAGTCTCTCGTTATATGTTCTGTTGGATCATATGTTTTTCACTAAGTCATTCGGACTTACTCGTTTCTCTTTTCTGATATAAATGCGCAAGAAAGACTTATACCTAAATTTTCATACCATGTGTTAAAGCTCGTGTATGCCTCCGATTAGTCTCGTCGAGAGGTATCTCTAATGATGTTCCGTATAGGAATCCTTTGATCGAGAATTTTGTAATAGAGTAAGTGGTGTCGAAGTCGACTTGTAATAGAATCTCCTTTTGTAAACACGATGGTATACATGTTGGGGTTTGACGTTTAGATTATCGAACTTTTGAGGAGCATGTTTGAGGTCATTAAATGTACTGCATGTTGAGTGGTGTTCCGCCACGAGGTGCCTGCTACTCAGGGCGGGACGCTATAGATTGAAATAAAATTTTCACTTCCGAACATCTTCAAATATGCTAACATAAACACTGATAGGTGAGTTAGATCTTAATTCAATACGCAACCGTGCTTAATTAAGAGCTCAATGCCGTCACAGGGGAACATGTTAATTTCCCAACTCGCCCTATTTCGGTAGGAAATTAATGGTTTTTGATTGGCTAATTTGCTGGAAATATGGACTTATAGAAAAATAAATGTTTTTTCGGTATGTGTTTGAGTCAGAAACGAACAGTATCTTAAGCAAAACGGCCCCATTAACCAATACAAATGAGATTTGTGCTCATGAAACACTTCTTATTTTGGCAATTCAAAAGTCCGGTTTTGCCACTTTAGAAAGAAAAAAAATCCATTCATAGAAACATCAAATTAGGGTTCGGTTTTTTATTTCCAAGAGTACGAGATCTACTAGAATCGGTCAATAACTCATTTTAGCCTTAATTGGACTAATTTGAGTTAGTTTATTGGGGCCTTAGGATATAGGTCCACAAAACTTATTACAACTAAATGACAAGCTCAAGTAAACATTTGCTTCACATCCTTTATAAAATTTATTCCAAAAATGCCCCTCCACTCACAAATTCGAAATATGCAATAAGTAAATTCCAAACTGCATTTATCATTTTATTTATTATGCATTTAATATTTCATATCTTCATTTAACATTTTTTAAGTTTTTATTTACAAAATATTTGTTTATCTTCCTTTTTTTTTTTTAATTATTCATTTTAGCATTTTATACACTACTATATTTTTTTTATTCAACATAATATTGAAAAAAAAAACTGTAATTTTATTTTTGTTCAATTTACATATTTTCGATTTGTCTATATCAGACTATGGTATACTACAGTGTACTATAGCATACTACGGTGTATTTATAATACGGGTGTATTATGGTGTACTATATTTTACTACTAAACCATAGCAGCCAACGCGACCATTGTCACCTACCAACATTGAAAAAACCTAGATCTGTCATTTGAACACAATCTAAGCAAAATCTCTTAAAAAAAAATAAGAAATCATATGCAATTAATTATTCAAAATATGCTTTGAATAACATCCCAACCATAACCACAACCCCCGCCGCACAGCCCAATATCGTTGTCGCCACCATAGCCGTCGCCACCTGCCATAACCACCGTCATAGCCTCCATAACTATTCCACTAAAATTAAATTTAATAATCTGTTAAAAGAGAAAGAAAAGAGAAAGAGAAAGAGGGGGTAGGGGACGACATTAGCGAGAGATCTGTTAAAAGAGAAAGAAAAGAAAAAAAAAATGGGGGGGGGGGGGGTGGGGGGGTTGGGGGCGGTATGAGAGAGAGAGAGAGAGAGAGAGAGAGAGAGAGAGGGGACGGGGGGAACGAGAAGGAGAGAGATGGGGAGGGGGGAGGGGGAGAGATTTGTTAAAAGAGAAAAAAAAATTAAAAAAAAAAGGGGAAGGGGGTTGGGGTCTGGGGACAACATGAGAGAGAGAGATGGGGGAAGGGGGAGGGGGAAGGAGAAAGTCAGAAGGGGTGTTAAGCGGCGTGAGACTGAGGGGAAGAGAGAGATAGTGACTTTTATTTGGTTTTGTAAGGGTATTTTTGGGTTAAATAAAAAATAAATGATGTGTATCAATTTTTATTTTGAAATGGGGATGTAGTTAAAATGTTTTATTTGAGTTTGCCACTCACATCTAATTAAGTTTGGTTTCAAGGGTGTTGGGCATATTACCCCTAGTTTATTTTAGTCTTGGTTTAAACTTTGAACCTATCAATTAGGATTTTAAAAAAAAAATAAAAAAATAATAATAAAAAATGTATATGAGTTCAATTTGCAAGATAATAATACAAAAAAATTTCAAATTCATATGTAGTACTACTATATATGTTTCTCAAAAAAAAAAGTACTACTATATATGTAATGAAGGCCGATAGGTCAGGTCAGCATAGTCAACAGCACCGTCCACCATGGGAAGAACTCCAAGCTACCCCACATGCATAGCAGAATTGAAACCTACACCTATTAATTTTCAAACATGTTAAAGATGATTAGTGTATTCCTTTTCCAAAATTGAAAAAATATAATATCATCCAATATATGTATGCTATTGGGAAAAGCAGTCGTTATATGCAAGCCCATTTTTTTATAAGTTCAGGACCTCCAACATAAAAATACTAATTTACCCTTAATGAAATTCAAAAGTAAATAAAAAACACAAAATATTAAAAAAATAAAAAATATATTTCCTTTGTGCAAGACCAAATAAAATACATAACCCCATAAATCTCCTTTCATTATTTCACAACTTAAAAATCTCCTCCTTCTTCTTCACAAAACCACCAAGAAACCCTACACGCCGAAATTATCAAATACACACCAAACATTCACGATGGAGAACCCGATTTTGTAATCATTAATCGACATTACAACGCCATTTTTTTTTGTAAAATCGAAGTTGTATAACCGATTTGGTGAACAAATTTCGGCATCAGAACACCGATTTTTGTTAAATAAATCGGTCTGTATAAACCGATTTCCGGAACCAACGAAGAATAAAAAAAAAAAAAACCAATTTCAATCTCAATTTTTTTTCCAAATAGCCTAAATCATTGCAACCCAACAAGAAATAAGTATAGATTAATGTTCATCCACACATATTTATCAAGAATCGATGCTCGATTGATGTTTTCGTATGTACAAACAAAAGTTTCATAAGAGGGCCTTACTTGTTGGTGGTGGTGGTGATGGTGCGGTGGTGGTGGCTTGCTGATCGTCGCCGGCGGTCCGGTGGTGGTCGTGCGGCAGTCTTGGGCTGTGGTCGTGCGGTGGTCTTCTGCGGTAGTCGTGCGGTGGTCTTCTGCCATGGTCGTGACTGTGCGGCCGTGTTTTGTTTTTCCGTATTCTTTTTTTTTTTTTTTAATTTCTTTTGAGTTTTTTATTTTTTGGTTTTGTACAAATAAAAAATAGGATTAATTTGTATTTAGGTATTATTTGAGGATAAGGGTATATTCGTCCTCTTTGGTCTTGCTATAATAAAATTAAATTAATATATGGGTTTGAGCTAATAAATCCCTTAATGTGGGTTTGCACTAATAAAAAAATGGGCTTGCATATAACGGCCTCCATTGGGAAAATGAGTATTAATTAATTTCTATGCATTTCCATATAATATGTCGTTTTATGGTGTTGCGCACATATTAAAATAAAATAAAACAGTAAACATAGATTACATCAAAAAACATAGAGATTCACTAAAATACGTCCCTTGTCATTAATTATTTCTGAACTAGGTAATTAGAGTGATAAATAATAAAATTGAAGAATAAATGCAATTATTGTTGCATTGAAATTCTAACAAATAAAGTTTAGGGAAAAAAAAGGAAAAAACAAAGAAAAAAAAGTCTTCATATAGCCTTTGTCATGGTCATATTACTACTTCCTTCGTTCCAAAATAATTGACGTTTTAGGCTTTGCGCACATATTAAAAAAAATAATATGTGCGGATTTTAGGAAAAAACATATAGTCTGGCTAAAATACTCATGTAATTAATTATATCTCAGCTAATTAAGAGTAATAACTGAAAAGGGTATAATTGAGAAAAATCATGGATATTCTAATTGAGAACCTAATACGACCAGCTCACTAGTCACGTTAATTAATGGAGAGGGTACAAACGGTTGTTAAATTGTGTACCCGTAGCTACGTAAGTACACGTTTACCACTCGTAATTTTCGGAAATAATTTTTTTATTGATTTTTAAACACGTGGATTATTCCACATTTTATTTTTAACTTTCTTATTTTCTAACTAAATTTTAGTTATGGAATAAGTAGTGCTTAGTGGGTTAAGTATAGTGCTTAGTGGGTTAAGTATAGTGCTTAGTGGGCTAAGTAGTGCTTAAGTGGGTTTAATTGTGAATATTATTCTAATTCCTTAAACTAACCCACTAACCCATTTTCTTGAGTGCTCTTGTGGTTGGTTTTCTTGCAGATCATGGGCTGAGGAGTGGAAGCTTGAAATGTCTATAAATACCGATTTCAATACTCAAGGAAATTGATCGATTCTATGAAATAAAAACCGAGAGCTGAAAAGAATACATGAGTGTTTTAGTGTGGTTTTAGAATCGGTTGTTTATACTCTTTATGAGTACAATCTTTACGTACTCCTCATGAGTACATTCTTTACGTATTTCTCATAAGTACATTCTTTGTAGTCTAGATTGTTTAGTATATATGTTTCTAGACTTGGTTGTAAGAATGATCAAGATAGTGATTCATTCATAAGTTCTTTACGTACTCCTTATGAGTACATTCTTTGAAATCTAGAATTTTTAATATTTTTCTTTTAGTATCTAGATTTGATTGTAAGAATGATCAAGCTAATCCCAAAGTCACTCATCTTAAAGCTGTGAAGAGGATTATTAGGTATGTTGCAGGTACAGTAGACTTAGGGATTCAGTTTTTCAAAGACACTAATACAAATTTGATAGGTTTTAGTGATTCTGATTGGGTTGGGGATATTAGTGACAGAAAAAGCACCTCAGGTGCATGTTTCTTTTTGGGGAATAATCTGGTTTCTTGGTTTAGTAGAAAGCAAAATTGTGTATCTCTCTCAACAGCTGAATCATAATATATAGCTGCTGGAGGATGTTGTGGTCAACTAATTTGGATGAAACAAATGTTGGGAGATTATGGGTTGACCAGTGACACCCTGACCATATATTGTGATAATTCAAGTGCTATTGATATTTCAAAAAATCATGTTCAACACTCACGAACTAAACACATAGATATTAAACATCATTTTATTCGTGATATAGTTGAGAAAAATATAGTGTGCTTAAAGTACATTCCTACAGAAGATCAGCTGGCTGACATCTTTACAAAGGCATTAGATTATGAGAGGCTTTCTAAACTCAGAAAATCTCTCGGGATGTGTACTCAATAAACATGTCCTGAAATATGTTGCAGCACATCATCAAATATCTTAAGCTGCAACATAATTTAATGAAGCTTAGCTTCTTTAAATAATGACTTCACTGTAATGGGATTATTTTCTAAATAAGTAACTGGAAGTCTTTCACCTTGAAACGTGATCATGCTTCATGTAAACATTTAGAGAATAATTACACTCACATAATTCAAACTCCTCTATTTTGATAGTCATATCTTAGTAACTGAGGAACCTTCAAACTGAACACTTGATCATGTTCCATGTGAATTGTTTGACTTGAAAATAAGAGTTAAATAAAAAAAAAAAAATAGATATAATAAAATTTATGCCTGATTAGCCAATTCTTTTTCTCACTATTAATCATTAATAAATACGTTTTTTATTTTTGTGAATTTTTCATGAGTGCTACGGTTTTTATTTTTATTTTTATTGAATTATCCCTATTTATATGGGTCATGGGGTACATGGGTTAGTCTTTTATTTTCCACTAAGTCCACTCCTTATTGTGCCATGTGTCACGTTTTGTTTTAAACTGCCACATAGACCTTTTATTCTCCTTAATCACACTTTCTCCAAGAAAAACGCACATCACTTTTTCACCTTCTCCACTTCAATTTTTTTTTCAAGAAAAATTAGGGCTTATAAATTTCGTGCTTCTTTTTTCGAAAATTCACACTCAAAAATCAAAAGCACAAGAAGCAATTTTTTATCTACTGTATCATGGCATCTCCTCCTAGAAATCCTCTTCCAGTCGTTGATGATGTGCACAAGGATGCTGCAGCACCTGAACCAGCAGACCCTAATCTAGCCATCATCGTTCATCCTGTCAACCTTGAAGCCATGCCGACCAGCTTCATTGGGCCCGGCGACGAGCTGAATCCGATTGACCATTCTCCCAGCAGAGGCGGCAGAGGTGGAAGAAGAAGCGGCAGAGTCGGTCGCACTCCAGTTAGGCCAAACCCACCAAGAGGCCTTCATTTGGTTGATGAAGAAACTGATGATGAAGAAGGAGATCCTACTTTTGCAGAACCAAGCCCAAGCTCTCTCCTCAAGCTCCAATGAGTCATCTTCCAAAGACTCACCTCCACTAGCATCAACTCAGGGGGAGACATTTCAGTCCAACATGGCAGCAACTCCCTCTCAACATCCTGTTTCCAAAGATGTTGCTGCACATGTTCCTGAAAATGCTGCTGCACCTATTGTCTCAGACAATGCTTCTCAAAATATTGCTGAGGATGCTGCTCCTTATCAAGATGAGGAAATGCCTGACTTTTCTAGGATGTCCTTTGCCGAGCATGTACATATCCCCACTGCTGACGCCGAGGACTTTACCACCACAGAAGAAACCTCACTTCCTACACCCTCAGTTCCAAATGAAGATCATGTGGAAACTCTGGCAGAGGCAGCTGTTCAAGTGGATGCACCACCTTCCCAGGTTGAAGAGAAAGAGAAAAGTGATGACAGTTGGGAAGTGCCCTTGCCTCTTTCCGCAAGAATTTGCCATCCTCAGAGTCAGACAGTGATTCTTCTGAGGAATCCTCTCAGATGGAAGAAGATGTTGTCACACCTGTTGCATCACCTGAGCCAGCATCCATCCCAGATGAACTTGAAGACTCAGAAGAAGAGGAATCCTCTGAGGAAGAAGAGCTAGACTTAGATGGGAAGGATCTGTCAACTCATTTTGAGGTAAACAATGCCTTCAGTCCTACCTTTTATTTTGAATCTGATTCAAATTTTGAGTCCTCAAATCATGAATTGCCAATTCATTGAGGAAAATAAAATTTCCAAAGATGAGTTTGATAGACATAGGATCACTGCTTTTCTTGATCAAAGAAAAATCCTTAGTCTAGTTGAGGTTGCCTGTTTTTATGTCAATTTACAAATTTTTTTTAAAGAAAAATTCTCCAAACTTTGGCAAAATTTTTTGTGCGAAATTCCATTTTCTCCTTTACTCCCAAAATTATCAACTCTCATTTACAAACTCCTACTGTGATTGATGAGGATAATTATGGTGATTTTACTGAAGTTTGTAAGACTCTTTCTGGCAATCGTTTTAAATCCCTCTCTCATCTACTTCATTCTGCTTTCTCTAAATTTCAGCCAAGCTGAATCAGAATATCTTCACACTCCACTTGGCATGATCACTGTTTCTCAAAATTTTCTAAAAGCTCCTCATGTCCAAGATCTTCCCTAGAATGGAGATAATTTTCTCTCAACTGAATCAGATCAAAATAAGCTTGGTACTGAAAGTGTTGCTCCTCATGTTGACAACATTCCTGACATTCTTGTTTCTGTTCCTAGAGATCTTTTGTTACAACAACTTACTCACTCTCTAGCTCAGATTACTTATCACCAGTCCATGGTGGCAATGCTCCAAAAGGCTCTTTCTGATCAAAAAGGGGGAGAAAAAGCTAGTCATAAAGTTGAAGCAGGGACTTCTCATCCCTTGGATGCCAGAGACAGAGAGCAAGGTGTTAATGAAGAAGGAGCAAAGAATGAGGGTGAAGCTCAAGAAGCAGAGGAAAGCAGTGGATCCAGTGCTAGTGATGGAGGAACAGCAGCTGATACTGAGAAGACTTTGGATATTCTGCTCTAAAGTTATTTTTATGAACAATATTTATTTTTGTTCAGTTTGTTATTTTTTCTGTTTGTTATTTTTCCTGTGAACTTCTGTTTTGTTATTTGCTATATTGGTTATCATATTCAGGGAGAGTTCAAGCAATGACTCAGGGGGGGTTAAGCTAAAATTTAGTTTTGATCAGAAAGTTAAAAAGGGGGAGTTTGAAACACGTGGATTATTTCCAAATTTTATTTTTAACTTTCTTATTTTCTAACTAAATTTTAGTTATGGAATAAGTAGTGCTTAGTGGGTTAAGTATAGTGCTTAGTGGGTTAAGTATAGTGCTTAGTGGGCTAAGTAGTGCTTAAGTGGGTTTAATTGTGAATATTATTCTAACTCCTTAAACTAACCCACTAACCCATTTTCTTGAGTGCTCTTGTGGTTGGTTTTCTTGCAGATCATGGGCTGAGGAGTGGAAGCTTGAAATGTCTATAAATACCGATTTCAATACTCAAGGAAATTGATCGATTCTATGAAATAAAAACCGAGAGCTGAAAAGAATACATGAGTGTTTTAGTGTGGTTTTAGAATCGGTTGTTTATACTCTTTATGAGTACAATCTTTACGTACTCCTCATGAGTACATTCTTTACGTATTTCTCATAAGTACATTCTTTGTAGTCTAGATTGTTTAGTATATATGTTTCTAGACTTGGTTGTAAGAATGATCAAGATAGTGATTCATTCATAAGTTCTTTACGTACTCCTTATGAGTACATTCTTTGAAATCTAGAATTTTTAATATTTTTCTTTTAGTATCTAGATTTGATTGTAAGAATGATCATGAAAATGATTCATTCATAAGGAAGAAGTTTTTGCACCTCTTCTGTTTGTATTCTTGGAATACTGATTTTAATATATTTTTTCCGTCCTGTAAAGGGCAAGTTCACAAGTCTTTACTTGTGAACATTTTTAATTCTGAGTATTGTTCTTTTATCTGTATATTTCCGCTGCATGTTTGTTCAAGTGTCATAACACTTAAGATAACATCTCTGTATTAAACGAATTCGGGACCATAAATTCTTTCAATTGGCATCAAGAGCCAACACTTGACGTATACTAAGTGTTTGTTCCTATTTTCTTTTTCAGAAACGAATTCGTGATGGATACTCAAATGACTGCTTCTATGCGACCTCCTGTGCTCGACGGCACAAACTACACCTACTGGAAAGTCAAGATGAGGGCGTACATCAAAGCCATTGATGAGAGAGCCTGGAGATCTATTCTCACTGGATGGAAGCCACCAACTATCACAGATGCGGATGGGGATGTGTTTCCAACACCAGAATTACGGTGGACACCAGACGATCTATCAAATGCTAACCAAAACTCAAAGGCGTTAAAGGCAATTTAAAATTCAGTAGATTTAACTATATTTAAATTGATCTCAGTATGCACTTCTGCAAAGGATGCTTGGGAAGTTCTTCAGCTACATTGTGAGGGATCAGATAGTGTCAGAAGAACCAAGCTCAGATTACTCTCTTCCAAATTTGAGAGACTGAGAATGGAGGAAACTGAAACAATTTCTCAGTACAATGAGAAATTGATTGATTTAGCTAATGAATTTAAATCCTTAGGTGGTCCCTTGAGCAACGAGACACTGGTGAATAAGGTATTGAGAACTCTTTCAGAAAGGTTCAGCATGACGGTTACTGCTATTGAGGAGGCTAAAGATACATCATCTCTACGGCTGGACGAATTAATTGGTAGTCTAAAGTCTAGAGAGATGAACTTTGAAGATCAAAGAAAGGAGAAAGGAAAGGCTATCTCAAATGCACTCCAGGCAGAATTAGAGAAGGAAGATGTTGCTCCGGAATATGATGATGATGCAGAGGAATGTCTCAACAATGTTGCATTCCAAATTCAGAAATTCAATAGGGCATACATGCGAAGTGGAATCAAGCCCAGACAGCTATTTCCAGATGGCTCTCCACAAAATCGACAAACTCAGCCCCGGAACAGATCTACTCCACAGAGAACATTTCCTCAAACATCTTCTCAGAACACTTTAAAAAATTCTTCATTTGTTCGTTCAAATTCTGAACCACCTAACTTGGATTATATTAAATACAGGGCTTGTTCAGGATTTGGACATTATGCTAATGAGTGTGCAAATACCTTGAGAAGAAGATGAATGAGTTTGATTTGTGCTGTCAGTGATGAGGAGGAAGAGCAACCTGAACAGACAGAGGAACAGCAATCCACTAAACAAGCTATTTCTGCCAGATATATCACAAGGAGTTTCTCTAGATGCTGCAACACTTTCTGAAACACTTTCAGTAACTGAAATTTCTGAGTTAAATACTGATCATTATACATGTTTAAACTCTATTTCTTTGAATGCAGCAGAATCCAGTAATGAAGCAGTTAGTGATGAGGAAGAAATGTGTAAAAAATTGGTTATTGACCTGGAGAAGAAGACTCAAGCTCTAGATGCAGCCAACAAGGAAAACTCTTCCCTTAAAGAAACAATCACACATTTGGAGGTTGGAATCACCAAGAAGGATCTTGAACTGGCAAAGGTGGAAGATGAACTCAAAGAAGCAACTCTAACAATCAAGAAGATGAATACCGACACAACTAAACTCGAAGAGATTGTGTCACTGGAGAAGTACAACAAAAATGAAGGTTTAGGGTTCAAAAAACAAGTGAAGAAACACAAGCCAGCAAAGAAGAAGGAAATTGTCTTTGTAAAAAAGAAGGGTTCAAATGGAAAAGAATGCAGAAATTCCACAGTCTCCACTCCAGAATCCAGAATAAGGGGATACATTTGTCATTACAGTTTCTCACCAGGACATATTCGCCCATTTTGTGAAAAACT
Source organism: Erythranthe guttata (assembly GCF_000504015.1). Next base: position 612,572 of record NW_012194777.1, read on the forward strand.
CAGTAGTGACAAAATGTTGTACATAATGAGTCACAGCACTCCAGTGAACACCTCAAAGAAAAAGGTAGAATTTACCAAAAAATAGTGTAGAATATGGACTCCCAAAGGTAAACTTTTGTGCAAAGCAATATACACTTCTTTAAATGCTAACATTTCAGGTTCATGGTACTTTGATAGTGGATGCTCTAGGCACATGACTGGAACAAAAGAATTTCTATCAAACTACCATACACTCAATGGAGGACGTGTAACCTATGGAGGAGGAGCTAAAGGCAAAGTGGTTGGACGTGGAACACTCAGTATTGAGGGACTTCCAAAACTTTCAAATGTCTTACATGTTGAAGGATTAGGGTCAAATCTCATCAGTCTTAGTCAATTGTGTGATGATGATCTACGTGTGTAATTTGATAAATATTGTTGTTCTGTGTTTGATAATCAAAATCATTGTGTACTGACAGGTTCCAGATCAATGGATAATTGTTATCAAACAGGTGACACCATCTCACGCAAGAGCTCAAGAGTAAGTGAAGTAGAGTTGTGGCACCACAAACTAGGGCACACAAACTTCAAAAATCTGAAGCTGCTCAACAAATACAATGCCATAAGAGGAATTCCAGATCTCAAGATCAAGGACATTCCTATATACGGAATGTGTCAGAAGGGAAAGCAATCTAGAGTACCACAAAAAGTGTTACAACGCGTTGGTACCACCATTTGTTTTGAACTTGTACATATGAACCCTATGGGTCCTATAGAGATAGAAAGCCTAGGTGGTAAAAAATTTGCATTTGTGTGTGTTGATGATTTTTCGAGATATACTTTGGTGTATTTTTAAGAGAAAAATCAGATCTAGAATACATGCATGTGTTTGGATGTGTTTGTTGTGTCCTAAATGATAGAGATCATCTTTCTAAATTTGATTCAAAAAGTAATTTGAGTTTATTTGTGGGATACTCTAATAACAGTCATGTGTATAGAGTATTTAACTTAAGAACTCGAACCATTATTGAATCTGTAAATGTGGTATTTGATGATTTTGCTGATCTCCGCAGTAAAACAGCTGAAGATGAAGTTGATGACCTGATTGCTGAAGGAGAAACAACCGGAGGAGACACTACTGACACAGATGCTCAAAATATACACAATCCGGTATCAAGAGAAGAGGGTGTTGAGCCAAGTGTTACCACATCTGACTCAATATTTCCTACGGAGAGCACGGAAGCTGAAATGCAGCCAACTCATGATGTCTGCATAAGGGAACCATCAAGTAGAATCCAGAAAAATCACTCATCTACTCAAGTTGTGGGAGATATCTTTGAAGGGATAAGGACCAGAAGAAAAGAGAGAGTGAATTACAGAGATATGGTAAGATTTACAAATTTATCTTCTGAATGTGCACTAACTGGATCTACTTGCTTTGTGTCTTCAGTTGAACCAAGGAATATTGCAGAAGCTCTGAATGATGAATTTAGGATTAATGCAATGCATGAAGAGCTGAATCATTTCATCAGGAATGATGTTTGGTACTTAGTTCCCAGACCAAGTCATGTAAATGCGATAGGAACCAAGTGGATCTTCAAAAACAAAACTGATGAAAAAGGTACAGTTGTTAGAAATAAGGCTAGGTTAGTAGCACAAGGTTATACTCTGATTGAATGTATAGATTTTGATGAAACCTTTGCTCCAGTAGCTAGAATTGAATCTATTAGGTTACTTCTTGCTATAGCCTGTTTTCTTAAAATCAAATTGTATCAGATGGATATCAAAAGTGCATTTCTATATGGTGTTTTAAATGAAGAAGCATATGTAGAGCAGCCCAAGGGTTTTGAAGATTCTGCCTAGCCTAATCATGTTTTCAAGCTTTAGAAGGCTCTGTATGGTCTTAAACAAGCTCCTAGAGCTTGGTATCAAAGACTCACTGACTTCTTACTTGAAATACAGTTTAACAGAGGAGAGGCAGACAGAACTCTATTTGTCAGAAGAATAAATAACCATATCATTATTGTACAGATATATGTTGATGATATTGTTTTTGGTTCTACCTGTGCTAACCTTTTACAATCTTTTTTAGATTCTATGTCTCACACTATTGAAATAAATATGGTAGGAGAGTTGAATTACTTCCTAGGACTCCAAATCAAACAGACAGGTGAAGGAATTTTTGTAAATCAAAAGAAGTATGCTCTCAATCTGGTCAAAAGATTTGAGTTGGAGTCAGCCAAGCACATGAGAACTCCAATGGGTTCAAGTCAAAAACTGTCCAAGGACGATGTTGCTGAAGATGTTGACAGCACCCTATACAGAAGCATGATTGGAAGCCTTCTCTATCTAACAGCAAGCAGGCCTGACATTATGTTTAGTGTTTGTGTGTGTGTCAGGTATCAAGCTAATCCCAAAGTCACTCATCTTAAAGCTGTGAAGAGGATTATTAGGTATGTTGCAGGTACAGTAGACTTAGGGATTCAGTTTTTCAAAGACACTAATACAAATTTGATAGGTTTTAGTGATTCTGATTGGGCTGGGGATATTAGTGACATAAAAAGCACCTCAGGTGCATGTTTCTTTTTGGGGAATAATCTGGTTTCTTGGTTTAGTAGAAAGCAAAATTGTGTATCTCTCTCAACAGCTGAATCAGAATATATAGCTGCTGGAGGATGTTGTGGTCAACTAATTTGGATGAAACAAATGTTGGGAGATTATGGGTTGACCAGTGACACCCTGACCATATATTGTGATAATTCAAGTGCTATTGATATTTCAAAAAATCATGTTCAACACTCACGAACTAAACACATAGATATTAAACATCATTTTATTCGTGATATAGTTGAGAAAAATATAGTGTGCTTAAAGTACATTCCTACAGAAGATCAGCTGGCTGACATCTTTACAAAGGCATTAGATTATGAGAGGATTTCTCACTCAGAAAATCTCTCGGGATGTGTACTCAATAAACATGTCCTGAAATATGTTGCAGCACATCATCAAATATCTTAAGCTGCAACATAATTTAATGAAGCTTAGCTTCTTTAAATAATGACTTCACTGTAATGGGATTATTTTCTAAATAAGTAACTGGAAGTCTTTCACCTTGAAACGTGATCATGCTTCATGTAAACATTTAGAGAATAATTACACTCACATAATTCAAACTCCTCTATTTTGATAGTCATATCTTAGTAACTGAGGAACCTTCAAACTGAACACTTGATCATGTTCCATGTGAATTGTTTGACTTGAAAATAAGAGTTAAATAAAAAAAAAATAGATATATTAAAATTTATGCCTGATTAGCCAATTCTTTTTCTCACTATTAATCATTAATAAATACGTTTTTTATTTTTGTGAATTTTTCATGAGTGCTACGGTTTTTATTTTTATTTTTATTGAATTATCCCTATTTATATGGGTCATGGGGTACATGGGTTAGTCTTTTATTTTCCACTAAGTCCACTCCTTATTGTGCCATGTGTCACGTTTTGTTTTAAACTGCCACATAGACCTTTTATTCTCCTTAATCACACTTTCTCCAAGAAAAACGCACATCACTTTTTCACCTTCTCCACTTCAATTTTTTTTTCAAGAAAAATTAGGGCTTATAAATTTCGTGCTTCTTTTTTCGAAAATTCACACTCAAAAATCAAAAGCACAAGAAGCAATTTTTTATCGACTGTATCATGGCATCTCCTCCTAGAAATCCTCTTCCAGTCGTTGATGATGTGCACAAGGATGCTGCAGCACCTGAACCAGCAGACCCTAATCTAGCCATCATCGTTCATCCTGTCAACCTTGAAGCCATGCCGACCAGCTTCATTGGGCCCGGCGACGAGCTGAATCCGATTGACCATTCTCCCAGCAGAGGCGGCAGAGGTGGAAGAAGAAGCGGCAGAGTCGGTCGCACTCCAGTTAGGCCAAACCCACCAAGAGGCCTTCATTTGGTTGATGAAGAAACTGATGATGAAGAAGGAGATCCTACTTTTGCAGAACCAAGCCCAAGCTCTCTCCTCAAGCTCCAATGAGTCATCTTCCAAAGACTCACCTCCACTAGCATCAACTCAGGGGGAGACATTTCAGTCCAACATGGCAGCAACTCCCTCTCAACATCCTGTTTCCAAAGATGTTGCTGCACATGTTCCTGAAAATGCTGCTGCACCTATTGTCTCAGACAATGCTTCTCAAAATATTGCTGAGGATGCTGCTCCTTATCAAGATGAGGAAATGCCTGACTTTTCTAGGATGTCCTTTGCCGAGCATGTACATATCCCCACTGCTGACGCCGAGGACTTTACCACCACAGAAGAAACCTCACTTCCTACACCCTCAGTTCCAAATGAAGATCATGTGGAAACTCTGGCAGAGGCAGCTGTTCAAGTGGATGCACCACCTTCCCAGGTTGAAGAGAAAGAGAAAAGTGATGACAGTTGGGAAGTGCCCTTGCCTCTTTCCGCAAGAATTTGCCATCCTCAGAGTCAGACAGTGATTCTTCTGAGGAATCCTCTCAGATGGAAGAAGATGTTGTCACACCTGTTGCATCACCTGAGCCAGCATCCATCCCAGATGAACTTGAAGACTCAGAAGAAGAGGAATCCTCTGAGGAAGAAGAGCTAGACTTAGATGGGAAGGATCTGTCAACTCATTTTGAGGTAAACAATGCCTTCAGTCCTACCTTTTATTTTGAATCTGATTCAAATTTTGAGTCCTCAAATCATGAATTGCCAATTCATTGAGGAAAATAAAATTTCCAAAGATGAGTTTGATAGACATAGGATCACTGCTTTTCTTGATCAATGAAAAATCCTTAGTCTAGTTGAGGTTGCCTGTTTTTATGTCAATTTACAAATTTTTTTTAAAGAAAAATTCTCCAAACTTTGGCAAAATTTTTTGTGCGAAATTCCATTTTCTCCTTTTCTCCCAAAATTATCAACTCTCATTTACAAACTCCTACTGTGATTGATGAGGATAATTATGGTGATTTTACTGAAGTTTGTAAGACTCTTTCTGGCAATCGTTTTAAATCCCTCTCTCATCTACTTCATTCTGCTTTCTCTAAATTTCAGCCAAGCTGAATCAGAATATCTTCACACTCCACTTGGCATGATCACTGTTTCTCAAAATTTTCTAAAAGCTCCTCATGTCCAAGATCTTCCCTGGAATGGAGATAATTTTCTCTCAACTGAATCAGATCAAAATAAGCTTGGTACTGAAAGTGTTGCTCCTCATGTTGACAACATTCCTGACATTCTTGTTTCTGTTCCTAGAGATCTTTTGTTACAACAACTTACTCACTCTCTAGCTCAGATTACTTATCACCAGTCCATGGTGGCAATGCTCCAAAAGGCTCTTTCTGATCAAAAAGGGGGAGAAAAAGCTAGTCATAAAGTTGAAGCAGGGACTTCTCATCCCTTGGATGCCAGAGACAGAGAGCAAGGTGTTAATGAAGAAGGAGCAAAGAATGAGGGTGAAGCTCAAGGAGCAGAGGAAAGCAGTGGATCCAGTGCTAGTGATGGAGGAACAACAGCTGATACTGAGAAGACTTTGGATATTCTGCTCTAAAGTTATTTTTATGAACAATATTTATTTTTGTTCAGTTTGTTATTTTTTCTGTTTGTTATTTTTCCTGTGAACTTCTGTTTTGTTATTTGCTATATTGGTTATCATATTCAGGGAGAGTTCAAGCAATGACTCAGGGGGAGTTAAGCTAAAATTTAGTTTTGATCAGAAAGTTAAAAAGGGGGAGTTTGAAACACGTGGATTATTTCCACATTTTATTTTTAACTTTCTTATTTTCTAACTAAATTTTAGTTATGGAATAAGTAGTGCTTAGTGGGTTAAGTATAGTGCTTAGTGGGTTAAGTATAGTGCTTAGTGGACTAAGTAGCTTAAGTGGGTTTAATTGTGAATATTATTCTAACTCCTTAAACTAACCCACTAACCCATTTTCTTGAGTGCTCTTGTGGTTGGTTTTCTTGCAGATCATGGGCTGAGGAGTGGAAGCTTGAAATGTCTATAAATACCGATTTCAATACTCAAGGAAATTGATCGATTCTATGAAATAAAAACCGAGAGCTGAAAAGAATACATGAGTGTTTTAGTGTGGTTTTAGAATCGGTTGTTTATACTCTTTATGAGTACAATCTTTACGTACTCCTCATGAGTACATTCTTTACGTATTTCTCATAAGTACATTCTTTGTAGTCTAGATTGTTTAGTATATATGTTTCTAGACTTGGTTGTAAGAATGATCAAGATAGTGATTCATTCATAAGTTCTTTACGTACTCCTCATGAGTACATTCTTTGAAATCTAGAATTTTTAATATTTTTCTTTTAGTATCTAGATTTGATTGTAAGAATGATCATGAAAATGATTCATTCATAAGGAAGAAGTTTTTGCACCTCTTCTGTTTGTATTCTTGGAATACTGGTTTTAATATATTTTTTCCGTCCTGTAAAGGGCAAGTTCACAAGTCTTTACTTGTGAACATTTTTAATTCTGAGTATTGTTCTTTTATCTGTATATTTCCGCTGCATGTTTGTTCAAGTGTCATAACACTTAAGATAACATCTCTGTATTAAACGAATTCGGGACCATAAATTCTTTCAATTTTATATCTTTGCTATTGCAAAAATACTAATTCTATAGGTTAAATTAAAATATTAAATCATATATACATTTAGAAAGTAGGGTTGGACCGGTATATTAACATGTTTTAAGAGAGAAAGGGCACAAGTTTCCCAAAACCCGCCCATTGTCATTCCTACCAATTCGAACACAAGATGGACAATTTAATTATGAAATCCAAACAACGTAAAAGAAAAAAAGAAAATGTGTCACCTGCAAGTCATGTGCAAGCCCGGGCGGACCCAAGGTATGCCTTGGGGGGGCCTCCGCCCCTGCAAACTAAATTTTTTTACCTGTTTTTTATTTGATTTTTAATATTTTATGTTATTTATCTTTTAATTTATACTATTTAGCCCCCCAAACTTCAAATTTTGTATCATTTTAGTCCAAAAAAAATTTTCTAGCCCCCCACCCAATACTCCCTGGGTCCGCCCCAGTGCAAGCAACCCGCACTCCTCTCGACAAAGAAGCCGCAACGAGGGCATCTCCGCCACTTATTCTTCTTCGTGAGCGCGTGCACCATCAGATCTTGATCTCTCTCCCGCTCACCCTCTCTCATCCTCGAAAACTCTCCACAGTCGAAACCCGAATGCCACGTCACCTTACACTTGACACAGAACAATCTCCTGCAGCTAGGGCACTCGATCGGCTTCCCTCGTGGTACCGGTGTTCATCGTATCGGAATCGTTCATCAGCAAAGCCGAACAGTTTTTGTACGGACAGTAAAACCTCTGCAACAACGGAATAATTACCGACTCGCATATAACCTGGTCCCACAAAGTAACAACTTCTTTCGGCACCACCCCTCCGACGCACTCTTCGATTCCCATAATGCCCTCGCAGTCGGGGCCCGGGCATGCGATGGAAGCGGATTTCCCGCGGTTTATTTTCATGGTTATGTATTTGGATATGCAATCCTTGCAGAACTTGTGGCTGCACTTATGATGGCAAAATGGGAATATTTCATCGTTTTGTTTCGTTCTGCGCATATTTCGCAGACGAAGGGGAAGAAGATGAAGAAGAAGAAGATGATTCTCCTACTTCCTTTATCAAACTACGACGTCGTTTTTTGGATAATGATGATTGTACATTAATTCCGGTGAAAGAAGAGATTAGGGTTTCTTGGAGCTGAAGTTCTTGTGCATACTTGTCATCGTCCGACAAAAGGCGGTTGTGATTATTTTCGATGATTTGAGAATATTGCATAAGAAGCAATGAAGTGTAATAATCATCGTCGTCATCGTATGAAAAAACTTCCATGCTCAACGTACAGATGTGGAGATGAATTACGTACAGATTGGGTAGTATAACTAATTATCTACACGGAATAAATTCGAGTAATTCCAAAGGGCTCAAGAACGTACTTCGGCTCTTTGACTTCACATTTGACTCATTTAATTTTTTAGTATTTTTCCCAAGTGTATTTCGAGTTCCCAAGTTAAGCATGATTCTTTTATCTGTAGTATATCGATTCGATGGTATAGAAAATCATTGGTTCGTTTTATGTGATGGAGTATCTAAAAAGTTTGAAATTTTGGATTTATATATTTCATTTACTATATATTTTATATTATTAAAAACTCTTAAGTGTTCCTATTTCCTAATATGTTCATCCTTATATTTTGGGGTGAATTCAGCATGAATGAAATTTTACCACAAATTAGCCCATCATTTAATTTTCATTTCAAATAGCCTCGCATAAATATGAATTCCCAAAATAACCCCTATCTATTTTCATTTGAGATAAGTCTAAGCATGAAAAAAATTCATATACACATTCATCACCCCCCTACCCCACTCGTTTTCTTTCCATGCGTCAGGTTTTCGGAACTTTGATTAGCACTAAACATTAGTTGACATCCGACTTATCTATTTCCGCCAACGGATTGTTGAAGCTTCGATTAGCTGACTTTAATGTCAACTGAAATCCAACTTCTTTTTGTGCCTTTTTTTTTTCAGCGGCGTGTTGTCATTAGCTCCGATTGAGTTAACTACATCAAGTTCATCGCTGTTGAAGTCAACTAATGCTTAGTCAACTAATCATATCTTCGACGACCAGCGACCGAAAAAAATAAATCAAATGTCATTTAATGTTGAATCAGCTGAATAGGGTTCTGACGATCCGCTGCAAAAAAAATAGTGGAAAGAAAAAACGAGTTGAATGTCACCTAATAGTTCGTTAGCTAATCATAGCTCCAACGACAGGAAAAATAAAAATAGCAAAAGAAAAGGAAAGAAAGAAAAAATTGAATATCAATTAATATTGATTAACTGTGAACTAATCAGAACTCGGACGATCTCCAATTGATTTATTCATTTTTGTTTTTAAAATAAGATAAAACTATTAGGGATATCTCCCAAGTCCTAATACATAAGGAAAGGTTATATTAACCTCAAAATATAGTTGGAAAAAGTTACCCATAAACAACATTAATTTTGTACATAAGATATTGTAACCAATCAGAAGAGATCAAAAATACATGGGAACTCAAAATACACTTTGGATAAACTTTAATCAGAATTCAAAATCAATCTAGATATATTAATTAATAACAAAGAGATCCAAACCTAATCAAGAGTGAGAAAAAAAAAAAAAACATTTTCATCTCCACTCTCTGGTCTCCCATGGCGGCCGAAGCACGTCGTCGTTTTGTGGGACGAGGTTATCTGCGAGTCGTTGATTCCGCTGGCGCAGAGGTTTTACTGTCCGTACAGGGACTGCTCGGGTTTGCTGATGAATGACGGTGGCGGTGACGTCAGAGAAGCTGAGTGCCCCTTCTGCAATAGGTTGTTCTGCGCGCGGTGTAGTGTGACGTGGCATAGTGGGGTTGACTGTGAGGAGTTTTCGAAGCTGAGGTTTGATGAGAGGGGGAGAGAAGATCGGATGGTGCATGAGCTTGCTAAGAAGAATCAATGGCAGAGATGCCCTCGCTGCAAATTCTTTGTTGAGAGGAAAGAGGGATGCTTGCACATCACTTGCAGGTGATTATTTCCCTTTAGGTTCCCTTTGACTTTTTTCGTTCCAATTTCCGAGATTTTGATTTACGGATTTTTTTTATTTTTTTGGATTGAAATTGGAATTTCGAATGTGAAAGGTAAAATTAGCTTAAAATCCCTCAAAAATATTTTGTATAGCTGACAGGGCGGGCGGATATTTTGAAGTTGATATAAATCCCTCGGGTAGTTTTTAGTCGTACAACTTAGACGGAAAATAAATAACTTAAATTGAAAATAGACAATTTAGTTGGAAAGTTTAGACTAGAAATAGATAGTCTAGACTGAAAATAGACAGCTTAGTTGGAAAATTTAAATTGAAAATAGACATCTTAGATTGAAAATAAATGAAAATAACATGTTTCCAATGATGCGGTTGGTAGAAATTAGACGGTCGACGGCAGAGGACTAGTAGAGATGGACAGAAATGCCATTTTTTTGGAGTGAGTGTTGTTCTGAGGGCGGATGGGTTGGAGGTAAATAAAGTATTTTCGATCTAAAATGACTATCTTCACTCTAAACTCTCCAATTAAGCAGCCCGGGGAGCTTATGGGAAAATACCAAAGTATGAATGTCATGATCTAAAAGAGTATTAGCGACTAGAGGTGTTAGCAAATTGCCCCCCAAAAAAATGCAACTTCTGAAATTCAGATTGTTTTTACCAATAGGGTAAAGGTCTAGGGTTTGAGTCCCCCCTTCCTTACTTCCCCTCGTAATGGACTTGAAATTACTTTAAGAAAAAAAAAATCGGATTGTTTCTTTTTTCAATGGCTGAAGTGTTTAATTAGTATGTGTGCGTGCGTGCGTTTGGTTCTCAAATTTGGAGTATTGATATCGGATCGCGTAACTGATTCACATAAAAGAGTATTATATCCCCTTTGATTAAATTATTAGGCAAGTCAATATTTTTGTTAATTATTTGATATTTAATCTGTGTGAAAATAGGTGTGGATTTCAATTCTGCTATGCATGTGGGGCAGCTTGGAGTTCTACCCATGGTGGTTGCCGGTGACCATGTTGACCACCCATCGGCCATCACTAGTACTATTATTTTTTCTATTTATTAATTTATTTTTTATTTTATTGTGACTCCAGCAAATTAAACTCACATTTCTTGATTTACTATCGATTCGATCGTGTTTTTGAAAAATATTTCAATTTACTATGTGTTTTACGGGCAATTAACATATATCGATCGTGCATGTTAATTATATAAAGAAACACGCACCACCGTAGCATAGTATAAACCCAGACCACCTATTTGATTCGGTAAATTTTTCCCGGAATATTCACTTTCCCATCAATACTTCAGTTCCGTTTGATTATAGAAACGATCTTCGAACTGAGAAAAGAAAACGTATCGTGCTTTGGTGCAAATTCTCTTCGATTACAGGATTTCGACAAGTAATGTTTTACGCAAAGCTAGAAATATTCCTTCGAAAAGTCAACCTTGAGTCGTAAATTTACCGTGTGGAAATATATTCGCAGATTTCTCAAAACACATCCCTATAAGTCACCTTGGTCTTGGTCTTCTTCTTGTACATTAAAAAAGTAAGTCTTTTTATAAACTTATAAATTAATTAAACTGATCCATCTCCAGAAGTAATATAGTTGACGCGTAATTCCTCTAATAAATCGGTTATGCAATAATAGTAATTTGAAATTAATTAATATAAATGTCACAATCTATGAATAAAATATTGTCTGTCGAGGATCTAAGGTTTAGAAGCAACGTATATGCGAAAGACACGGTTTAAATTTCCGTTTTAGGGAATATAAAATCTGCGATTTGGTGAGGATATATATATATATAAATTTATATCAAACTACTGTAGGAGTTTGATCTCCTCAAGCCATTGATGAATAAAATTATAAGAATAATATCATGAACAAATTAAAACGATCGGAAAAAAAAAATATATTTATATATAGTTATACTGTATATGACAATTGACAGTCGAAAGAACGATGACTTTGGCATTCATATCATCACTTGATTTATATGTTGTTTGAATTATTTATGCATCAAGTCATCAAAGTAGGTTCCACTTAAGCCGTGTTTTTTTTTTTTTTTTTTTTTAATTTAATACAAAATTGTCTACCGCGTCGCGTTTATTAATTAAAATTCGTTTTCGAAATTTCAAGAAAGTCTGATAATAAATATCAGAACTGCACTTCTGTTTTCTCAATACAGCAAAACATATACAATTAACCATTCAATAGATCGATACAAAACACTTTACTTTCGATAAACCTTATATACACATATCCAAGAAAATGGAGATCTTGTCTTCGATATTCGACGAATACGACTATCAGTACGATAATAATTTATCACCATCAGATGATTCCGTGTACGCAGAAGAGCTTCAGCTTCAAGAAGCTCTCGCCGCCTCTCTACACATATCATCATCATCATCATCATCAAGAAACCACCACGCCACGTCATCATCAAGAAACAACCATGCCACGTCATCATCAAGAAACCACCACGCCACGTCATCATCAAGAAACAACCATGCCACGTCATCATCAAGAAACAACCACGCCACGTCATCATCAAGAAACCACCACCACGCCATGTCATCGTCATCTTCATCCACTCGAATTATTTCATGCGAAATATGCACGGAAGACAAGCGAAAATCGGACATGCACAAAATCGAGGGCTGCGACCATTCGTTCTGCCACGACTGCATATCGAAGCACATCCAATACAAGCTCCAACAGAACATAGCAAACATCCCTTGTCCCTACCAAGGCTGTCCAAACATGATCCAACCGAATAATAACAACGGGTCGTCTCTAATTAGGTCTAAAATCCCGCAAGAAGTTTTCGACCGGTGGGAGAAGGCGATAACCGAGTCAACCATTCTTGCTTCTTCGGAGGAAATAATCCACTGCCCTTACGAGAAATGCTCGGAGATTCTCGTTATCGAAAACGGCGGTAACGTAATAACTGAAACTGAATGCCCTAGGTGTCATAAATTGTTCTGTGCAAAGTGTAGGGTTTCTTGGCATCACGGATTCGACTGTCGAGATTTTCAGAGATTGGATCGAAACGATAAAGAGAAGAGGAAGTTGAGGTTGTTGGCGAAAGAGAACAAGTGGAAGAAATGCCCTAATTGTAGGGTTTTCGTCGACAAGACCGAAGGATGTGTACACATTACTTGCAGGTTGGTAATTTTTTTTTAATCGAACTCGTAATCGATTCGTTCAATATGCGTTGGTTCAAGATTCGGGTTGGACTCGTTGATCTGGTTAACCGATTAGTTTGAACTTATTATTAATTGATCAGTTTAATTTTGTTTGCAGGTGTAAGTTTGAGTTCTGTTACATATGTGGAAAAAGCTGGAATGAGAGCCATTGGAACACTTGCAAGGAATAATATAATAGTGGTGAATAAGTTTAATTAAATTAGTGATATATATATTTTTATTATTAGTCAAGTGTGTTGAATTAAAATTCAATTTTTTGCTCTTATTTTTTTTTTGCTAGAGATCTCTTGTAATTAGATTCAACAGCTCCAAAAACAAAACTACAAAAATATATATAAATAAAGAAAAATGAAAAAAAAAAAAAAAAGTCCATGATTTGTATATATATCCAATTTCTTTGTTTCATTAGTTAATATTCTATGTTCCGACAAATTTTTTTTGAACAGAAAACACAAATTAATATATTACGATTTCAAGATCAGAGCTTTGGTATACTGGGTAAAATATTTTCTAGAGTAGGTATTATCACAGTCCTTATCCAAAACACCAGTCAAGAAAGTCGGGTAGTATCAAAAATCAAAGATTCATTGTTCGTCATTGAAACTATGTGTTCGGACAATTTTTATTTATGCAAATAGGTAATAAAAAATTTGTTGACAATGATTATTTGTATATGGTTAGCAATATTTTTATTTCTTTAAAATGATTGGTGGTCCTTCAAGGTTAGGGCATTTTTTAATGATAAAAATATTAGTTAGTACGCAACAAGTTATGATGTCATAAGGCTGACATCACCATATTCAAGACCATTTCTTCGAAAAAGATGTGAAGATTTTTTTAAGCTAGTCAATTTAAATTATTTATATCTCAATATGGGGTTATGTGAGTTTTCTATAAAAGTAGAATAGTAGATATTTTCCTATAAATGATGCGGGATCACTCGAGATGAATATTCGGGAAGTCGAGTTGGAGAATTGACCGGAAACGCAAGTATAAAATTCTTGTTCGTCTCAATTGCAAAACTATTTACAACACTAAGCAATTACACTGATATGATGTTCAAGTGAGATGATATTGTGTGTTGATCACAATCTCGAAGAAGTGATTGAATAAGTAAAAGTTATGTACCTTAAAATTGTGAATACGCCGAAAATTAAATAAATGAAGGTAATTAGTAACTTTATTTGGTCTAGTGAGGCAAAAGGGACTTCTTCGACCCTACACCGGGTGAAAAATATCGAGTGAGTTTTCTGCTGCCATGTGTCATTTTTTGTATTTTATAATATATTTTCCCACTAAGGTTAACTTGCAGAGGTTTTAAAAAAATACAAAAAATGACACATGGTAGTAGAAGATCCACCTGGTATTTATCACCGGGGTGGAGTCAAAGGAGCTGGCAAAAGGCCTATGTCACTCAGCAAAATTTAGAAAAGTGGCCCATCTTTTTCTTTTTTATTTTCATTTATTTTATTTTAAAAAATGACATGGTGAGCTAATACAAAAATAAATAACTAATATATGACGATATATTTATGAGAGAGGGCAAACACATAAACCTTTAATTTAATAAAATATTGTTTAAATATTACTCTTATATCATTTTCTACACTACAATGAATAATTTGTATAATGAATCTTGCTAATCATATATCCACATTATATTATTTTCTACACTATAATAATTACATTCACTGAATTACGAATTCAAGTCCAAAATGCAATTAGGTTCACTGAATTACAAAGCCCTTTCAAATACTCAAATCTCCCTATACATAATAAATCGAAAAATGCAACAAAGAGAGACGACGACGAAGAAGAAGAAGATCGTCAAGAAAATTAAATGGGCTCGAAATATTCCCACTTCTCGTGCGAAATATGCGCCGAAAATAAACACAACAATCAAATGTTTCCGTTTCACGATCATAATAATAAGAGCTGCAGCAGCCACCGTTTCTGCACGGAATGCATATCCAAACACATATCCACAAAACTAATCCACAAAAAATCCCCTTCGATAACATGCCCCGGCCTCGACTGCAGTGGCATTCTAGAAATCGAAAAGTGCGTCGAAATCGTGCCGAAAGAAGTCATTTGCTTGTGGGACCAGGTTATATGCGAAACCGTAATTATTCCGCCTTCACAGAGGTTTTATTGTCCGTACAAAAATTGTTCGGCTTTGATAATGAACGACTGCGACGAGAAAGAAGTGGAGTGCATGAGAGAGGCCGAGTGCCCGTTCTGCAATAGATTGTTCTGCGTGCAATGTAGGGTGGCGTGGCACTGTGGAGTCGATTGCTTGGAGTTTTCGAAGCTGAGTTTGAACGAGAGAGGGAGCGACGATCTAATGGTGCATGAGCTTGCTAAGAAGAATAAATGGAAGAGATGCCCTCACTGCAAATTCTTTGTTGAGAGGAAGGAGGGTTGCTTGCACATGACTTGCAGGTCAATCTTTCTATTTTTAATGTCGACGTTTTTCATTCCAATTTCCGAAATTTTGATTTTTATTATTATTATTTTTTATGTTGGAAAAAAATAATGCAGGCCGGGTTTCAGAAAAAATAAAAAGTAGTACTAAATTAAGTAAATATATGTAGACTTTAATTAAAATATAATAAATTAAAAAAATATATTATCTATATCATGAATTTGATTAATCTTCAAAATTAGATTCAAATTTAAATTTTCTTGAATTTTATTTGATAGATTCAGTACTTGGTGGACTTAATAAAACTAAACAAATTAAATCATCAAAAAAAAATTAGCGTATCATTAATTCTTTTTTTTTTCTAATTAAATTTGTTGATATTTAATCTGAAAATAGGTGTGGATCTCAATTCTGCTATGCATGTGGGGCAGCTTGGAGTTCTACCCATGGTGGTTGCCAGTGATTATTATTATTATTTTTTTTAATTCACTCCTGCTAAATTGAACTCTTGTTTAATGATTTTAGTATTTTACTATCTATTTGATTTTCTTGGTGAAAAGATATTTGAATTTGTGATATTGTCTATTGACGTTTGGGCAATAGTTTGTACTTGATGCCATCAAATTTCAAGGGTTTCAGTAATTATGAATACCTAAATGGTTTTCGGTAATTTCACCATATTTCAAGGGATTTTTGGTAATTCAATATATTTTTATTCTTAATTAACTTAGGCCCCGTTTGGTTGACAAGATAAGATTAGCCAAGATAAGATTAAATAATCTAATGAGACCCAATTATTTTATTGGAGCTTGAAAGGTCCAACAAAAAAAACTCATTAAAAGGCAAGATAAGACAAGATAAGCCATGATTATATAATTTTGGCGGGTCGACCCGACAAGTTATTGAGGATACCCAACATCAAATTAAGTCCAACTATTTAATTAATCATGGCTTATCTTGGCAACCAAACGGGGCCTTACAGTATTAGTTAAGGGTTAATCACAAAAAAGTTCCATGACAAGGGCACTTAATTAAAAGAGGGACATCCAACTTTTTTGTCTTTCAAATAACTCCAGCTCATTCAAACTTATTTGCAAATAAGGAAAATCCTTTTATATATACCAAAATTACCCTCAATTCAACTCCAATTTCATGATTTACACGCCCCAATTTCATCAATTAATCAATTTTAACCCTAATTTCAATTTTCACCCCAATTTTGACCCGCCACCACCGGAGACCGCCGGTCTCCGCCGTTGACTTTTTTTTTTTTTTTGAAAAAACATTTTTTTCCCAAAATTTTTTTTCCAGCCGGTCAACTGTTGTTGACCGCCGGGTCTCCGGCGTTAAACTTTTTTTTTTCTTTTTTTATATAATTTTGTTCTTTCTTAAAAAAAATATTTTAATTAATATTACTGTCTTGGCTGCTAAATTACTGTCTCCGGCAGTTATTTAATAGCCGGAGACAGTAATTTAACTGTTAATTGACTTTTTTTTTCTTCAAAAATATTTTAATTAATATTACTGTATTCGTTGCTAATTTACTGTCTCCAGCAGTTATTTAACTGTCGGAGACAGTAATTTAACTGTTAATTGACATTTTTATTCTTAAAAAAAATATTTTTAATTAATATTATTGTATTCGTTGCTAAATTACTGTCTCCAGCAGTTATTTAACTGTCGGAGACAGTAATTTAACTGTTAATTGACTTTTTTATTATTAAAAAAAATATTTTTAATTAATATTACTGTATTCGTTGCTAAATTACTGTCTCCAGCAGTTATTTAACTGTCGGAGACAGTAATTTAATTGTTAATTGACTTTTTTTTTTCTTCAAAAAAATTATTTTAATTAATATTACTGCCTTGGCTGCTAAATTACTGTCTCCAACAGTAATTTAACTGTCTTAGACAATAATATTAATAATATTACTGTTCGGGAAAATAATATTCATAATATTACTGTCCCAAACAGTAATATTACTGTCTGAGACAGTAATTTAGTAGCCATCACAGTAGTATTAATTAAAATATTTTTTTGTAAGAAAAAAAAAATTCAAAAAAAAAAAAAGTAAACGCCGGAGACCGGCGGTCAACAGTGGTTGACTGGCCAGAAAAAAATTTCAGGAAAAAAAAAGTTAAAAAAAAAAAAATCAACGCCGGAATCTGGCTGGAAAAAAAAATTCATAAAAAAATTATTTTCTGAAAAAAAAAATTTGGGGGTTAATGTGATATATTTGTTTAAACCCGGGGTCAATGTGTAATATTAATAAAGTTAGAGCATAATGGATGGAATTGATAAGAATTATATTATGGAGGATATTTTAGGCTAAAAACATGGGGATGAGTTTAATTGAGAGACTGTTTTTTTCGTGGACCAAAATGTATTTAAGTCCCATGTGGTGGACCTTTTGCCATTCACCCATTAGTTAATTGGTGAAATTGGAGCTAAATTAGGGTTAAAATAATAAAATTAGAGTTGAACTAGCGTTTAAGGAATTAGGGGTAAAATAAATATATATGCAAGAGTTTTCCTTATTAGCAAATAAATTGGAATAAAATAGATATATTTGTAAGACAAAAAAGTAAAATATCTCTATTTTAATTAAGTGTCATTGTCGTGGGTGTTTCTTTTTTGCAATTCCTCCATAAAAGAAACTCGAAAACCATTAATATTTTTGAATTAAAAGACAAAGATTAACATTGAAACTCAAACCACTTAAATAAAAAAAAAAATCCATACAAATCAATCAACCCATTCAACACTTATTGCTACTAAGTAAAATTCTACCATATGTATCAAAATTACACAACTTTTTTAAACGCTTCAAATTTATGATTTAAATCTCAATTTTACTAGTTCACCAATTTTGACTATCGCAGCTCTAAATTGTCAATTGCATTCACTTTTTTTTTTCTTTTTATTGTTTTCTGATTTTTTTTTTCATTCCATTGATTGATTTACACATTAAGGCCTCTTTTGGTTTGATGTATGGGATAGATAACTTTCCTGGGATTATATAATTTTACACTATTCATGATTATATAGTAGCCAAAATTGTGAATTTGGTTTGTAGGATTTACTACTAAGGATAACTATAATGTAACTTTTGGTTTGGATGATAAGGACTGATAACATCTGCAATGACAAAATCACCCTTTCCATTTATGTACTGGTGGTTTCATACTTGGATTTCATTTTATCTGTGTTTTTACGGAACAAGAAAAAAAAACAATATACATATAATTTCTTTTTTGAAACAATGAAAAACTAAATTATGTTAATATAATGCATCAAGCTAATGGACAACTGAGACTGCTGTCAACAGATTACAAGTCATTATGAATCCAACTATTAGCAATGGTTTTTGCCTCTGAAATGATCCAAACCAAAAAATTACTACAAATTCATCCAAACTGGAAAGATAGAGAACAATAGTGAACCATTTTTAATGTTCATCTGGCTACACATTTAGATAACAACATTAAGTAAGGGCAAAATACAAGACAATCCACATCATTAAAGCTAGACAAATTGAAGTTTTAACAGATACATAAAAATAGCAGCTTTCGATCCAACAGTACAAATTAACTAAAAAGGAATTTAATAATACAACATTCTTGAATAATTTCACAAAGTTGACTTGTTTAGAAATGAAACTATGCATATATGCTCAAGGGTTCTGCCTGGTTCGAGGAAACAAGTCCACGCTCAGCGGTTGGCTAACCGATGATCAATTTCCTGAAATACAAAATTTTTGCAATCTAATTTAATTTGGAAAAATCCTAAAAGAAATTTTATGAATCGTGTTTCGCTTTTGTGTTGTATTATATTAATATCTAGGTAAGTAATTACCTTTCAGCACCATTGTGCTTGGTTTCATAAGAATATTTATTTTTTTAGCAGTTTTTTTGAACTCACAGCATCGCCATAGTCGACCAAAACATGTCAACAAACACAGAGGATCATATATGTAATAATAACTTATTTATTAACCTTAAACAATGTGAGTATTTTTTTACCTGAAGGGTTCATCACCACATCACCAGCTTGTTTAATAGCAACCGTTGCATCAGGATAAAACACGTGGCTCATAATCTCCGAACTTTCAATTCCAAACATATGTCCAAGCCTCTTGAAAGACTCTTCGTACGACCCAAGAAAAGACAGGTTAAGAGTCCGGCCTACATCTTCGGAAGCCAAGAACACTTTGCAGTGACCAGTGTCCAGCCCAATTTCAGACGAATGATAACCCGGTTTCCTAAAAAACTAGGCACCAGAACAATCCAATGAATGCATGGACCTGTAGATTTTGCATGCCCAATTTTATTGTGTTGCACCCATTCCCAAACATGAGCAGCAACTTTAATAATTCGAGAAGCACTCTTGGAAATTATCAAGAAACTCACCCGAGAACATATTTTTCCTTCGAGCTGCATGAAAAGAATACCAAAGACAAAATTGTTAGAATTAATAATTTGCCAAATTTGAAACAAGATTAGCATGTAAAAACCAAAAGATATAAATATATTCCTTTTCAGATTCCACTAACAAGTTAATATCCAAATGGGCAATAGATATATGAAATAATAATAATATAAATAAAAAAAAGCAAGGAATCTACCCAAAAAAAAAATGTGAAGATTTAAAGTATGTATACAAATACACGCAACAAATTCTTCTAAAATCAAAGTGCCTTTTTGAAGAGTTACAAGAAATTTAAGTATAAAAAGGGACGGAGGAAAAATAATTTTGAGAAATACGACAAATTACTCCTCGTTCTCTTGCAAGGACTGACTGCGATATTGAGCAGATGTCTGAAAAATTCGAATTAAATTCACAAGATTTCGAATTCAATTTCCGAAAATTGTTCCAATTAGATGTGTAATCGATTTCATTGAAAGAAGAATCAAAGAAAAATACTTACCCATAACTTTCAGATATTTTAAGATCTACCCGTCGTTTGTTCGGAGGGTGTTGCTGCTGTCGCGCCAGAGAAAGGGGTTCGTCGGAGACCCACTGGTGAAGATGAGGAGCAGAAATTTGTGAAAGTGAGAAATTTTGTGTAAAGAATGATACATCTCAGACCCTTTTGGTCATTTCATCTTCACCCGTTATACTGATTGTACAATCCTACCTCAGAGGGTGGGATAATTTA
Organism: Erythranthe guttata; assembly: GCF_000504015.1. Next base: position 632,989 of record NW_012194777.1, read on the forward strand.
TCACCCATATGCATGATTCGGTACCGGGCCCTCAATCAATACCGGGTTTATGTCCCACATACCAAACGTCTGATTAAGGGTGACTATTCTGTCTATCACCCCTTATCCGCCAAACCAAAAGAGCCCTAATGTTATTGTGTTCCACAATAATATTTTTTTTACTCTTTTGACGCCAAAAGAGTAATCCCCGACTCAATATTATTTTGCTGCACAATAAGATTAATTTTTTTTTTTGTTTAACCAACTCTTTTTTTTTAATGGTTAACACAATATAACAAAGTAATTAATTCAATATCATTGTGTTATACAATAATTTAGTAATATTACTATGTGACAGGCAATCAACGACGTAAATAAGATTAAGAAAAAAATCAACGACGTCGCCGTCGTCGTCTTCGTCTTCGCCACTGCTGTCGTCGTGGGTCGTGAACATAATATCAATCCGCCGCCGACCATCACCATGACCTCGTTTTCGATTGGGTACCTCTTTCAGTTTCAATTTCCAGAATCGAAAAAACCTTCAACCACTTCATAGAGAAGTCACAGAAATGACAAGAAGGAGACATAATCACGGCGAAGGAGAGCCTTAAGTTGCAGAGATGTCGTCGAAGAAGACAAGAAAGTGCGAATAATGGATTTTGAGACGCATTTGTTGTTCCGAGGACTTCCTTTGTCGTCTCAGACGGACTTTTTTTTAAGGGATTGAAATAGTTGGGGCGAATTTGAAGGTAAAGGAAAAGAAGAAGAACATTAGGGATTTAAGAAGTTATGGGAATTGTAATTTAGTCCTCTGAATTTGGGCTATTTATAATTAAATTATATTGAATTTACATTTATCATTAAAAATGAAATGTAAGGGCATTTTAGGTATCTAATATTTTCTGTTAGTTGTTAGACGGCCGCTACAAATCGACTAACCACAGGGGCATTAAGTGCCTAAATCGATATCAGAGTGAGGTGAAGTGCCAAAAGGTGAGACCACAGGGAGGGTTAAATCGTATTTACCCAAAAAAGAAAGTCGATGGCAGCGTTGGCCGACTGCCGGTGAACAACGTGAATAAAAAAAATCGACAGCATTGAATTTAGGGATGCTCAACTTTAAAAATATTCAAGAATTTGAGTTTTTATTTTTTTTAAATTAATTTTCATTTAAATACTAATATTACATAATACAAATATATATATATATATATATATATATATATATATATATATATATATATATATATATATATATATATATATATATATAACAATAAACTTAATATCGAACCGAAATATAGTTTAGCAATCGGCATATACCAGATTTTCGTTTGGTTCAGCTCGGTCGGTTTACTAACCGGATGAATACGCCTAAATAAATTTGACACCGTAAAAATGAACGTGTAAGATAATATATAATTGATGGGTAGTTGTAATTACACAAACAAGAAACATATATATTTTTTTTAATTTGACATCAAATATGGGTAATTAATCGCAATCTTATTAACAAACAAAGATTCCTAGAAAAAACACAAGAAACCCTAAGGGCAATTTTTGTCTGCTCATTTGGAGGTATTACTGTACATATCTAATGTAATATCTTATAATATTTTTTAATTCAATTTTCAAATTTAATTAGAAAATTATGATTACTTTGTGAAAATTTTATTAACAAAAGAAAGGTTTATGAAAAAACCCTAAGAAACCCTAAAAGCAGTTTTTCCCGCTCACTTGAAGGTTATTACTGTACCAATCTTATTTCATATCTTATAATATTTTTTAATTTAATTTTCGAATTTATCTTATCAACAAACGAAAGGTTCCCAGAAAAACCCTAAGAAACCCTATAGCCATTCCACTCATTTGAAGGTTATTGTTGTACACATCTTATTTAATATTTTTTAATTCAATTTTCAAATTTAAATAGAAAATTATGATTACATTGTGAAATCTTATTAACAAAAGAAAGGTTACTGAGAAAATTAAACCATAAGAAAAAATTAAACCCTAAGAAAAACCTTGGCTTGGGTGCTGCTCAGTTGGACTCAAAGCACACAGAAGAGGAACTACTAGTCCTAGCATTCAAGCTCCAAGGGAACCTCCGATCCGAGTTCTCATCTTGACTATGTCCCCCCAAGGCCTCACTTGAACTACTTTGTCTTAGCCTACCGAGTGAAACTTCCTCTTAGGATGAATGAAAGAGTAGAGACTTGCCCGTTCTTCTTATTAAGGGCAATTTTTCCCGCTCATTTGAAGGTTATTACTGTACATATCTTATTTAATATCTTGTAATATTTTTTAATTCAATTTTTGAATTTAATCTTATTAATAAAAGAAAAGTTCCTAGAAAAACCCTAATGACAGTTTTTCCGGCGCATTTGAAGGTTATTACTGTATATATCTTATTGAATATCTTATAATATTTTTTGATTCAATTTTCGAATTCAATTAGAAAATTATGATTACTTTGTGAAAATATTTTTAATGATAGTAAATACAAACCTACTAATAATTCAATAAAATATAAAGCATAATGATTAATAAATATTATTGTGACTATGGAGTATACTATACTATAATTTGAAGCCTACTTATTTTGGCACTGCATACAATTTTGAAATGTACACTTGAATACATAAATATGATAATTATTTTACTTTTGACAATATTATTTTTTCATACTTTTGAAGTATTATTCTTATAATGACGTATATTAATAGGTTTACCATTAGACCTAATTAGAATTAAAGAAAATATAATGTAAATTGAATTGAAATGTACACTTGAATGCGGAAATATGATAATTATTTTACTTTTGACAATATTATTTTGTTCATACTTTTGAAATATTATTCTTATTTTGAATTAAGTATATTATTAAATACGCCTACTTATTTGACCATGAGAAATACAATTTTAGGCTATAGTTACGATATTATTTTGTACCCAACTTTCAATATTATTTATTTTGCATAAATTTAAAATATGTATCTTAATGGAACATTAGGCCTAAATAGAATTAAAGAAAATATAATGCTAAATGAATTGAAATATAATATATACTTGAATACAATAATATGATAATTATTTATGTTTCTTCATAGTTTTGAAATATTCTTATTTTGAATAAGTATATTATTAAATATCGATTGGGAATATATATATATATGTCCCGTGCATCGCAAGGGCACGGGTGAGATTTCTAATTTGCACAATAAAAAGAGTATTTTGATAAACAAACTAGAAGTCCATGTCTGGAAGTAATCTAGTTGACGCGTAATTAATCTAATAAATAAGTTCTGGAATAATAAATTAGAATATTTGGAACAACCTATGAATAAATTAATATTGTCCTGTCGGATTTGAAGTCTAGAAGCAACGAATATGAGATCACATAGACACGCTTCAAATTCTGTTTTAAGTGAGATTTGGCAGTTGAATATATATATATATATATATATATATATATATATATATATATATATATATATATATGACAATTTGACAGTAGAAAGAACCATGACTTTGGCATTCATATCGCCAGTTGTGTTGTGTTCTCTGAATTATTATAATGCAAGTGTTACAAGAAGGTTGAACCTTAGCCGTGTTTCTTTCCAATTTTTATTCAATAAAAAAATGGTGAATTAGGTAATTTCTCATATGTTTGGGTAATTACAGTCATCACCTCAACTATGTATTATCTTACGAAGATACCCTTCTAGAGTTAATTTTAGGAATGTTAAATTGGTAAAATCGAACCGAAATTTAGGTACGCCAACATTTCATACCGTTTACCGAACTGAATATACGATTTGGTTCGATAAAATAACCGAATTACATAAATTTTATGTAAAAATATTTAAAAAGAGGGAGTGACTGTAATTACCCAAATAAGAGTGACACTTTTTTCGTAATCTAGTCATACCTCAGGGGTTGGCTGTAATTTTTCCGTGAGAAAATGTCAACCATTACAAGACAACGCGGACCTAAATGAATTGGAACTTCCGATTATTCCGCGATGTGTTGTGTTATTAATTAAGAATTCCTTTTCAAATTAATTTTCCAAGAAAGTCAGATTATAAATATCACAAGTACACTTTCTGAGTTATCAATACAACAAAAAACAATATACAACAACAACAGATCACAAAACTACTTACGGAAATTAATGGAAATCTTGTCATCAATATTCGACTACGAATACGATTACCGTTACTATAATTCGATATACGCGGAAGAGCGTCAGCTGGAAGAAGCTCTCGCCGCCTCTCTACACATATCATCTCCACCAACAAACCACCACCATGCCACGTCATCATCAAGTAACCACCACCATGCCACGTCATCATCAAGGAACAACCAAGCCACGTCATCATCATCTTCGAGAACTACTTCATGCGAAATTTGCACGGAAGACAGACGAAAATCGGACATGCACAAAACCGAAGGCTGCAACCATTCATTCTGCTACGACTGCATATCGAAGCACATCCAATACAAGCTCCAACAGAACATAGTACCGGTCACGTGTCCCTATCCAGACTGTCCGAACATCATCCAACCGAATAATAACAATAATAATAATAATAATGGGTCGTCTTTAATTAGGTCTAAAATCCCACAAGAAGTTCTCGACCGGTGGGAGAAGGCGACAATCGAGTCCATCATTCTTGCTTCTTCGGATGAAATAATCCACTGCCCTTACGAGAAATGCTCGGAGATTCTCGTTATCGAGAATGGCGTTAACGTAATTACTGAAACCGAGTGCCCTAGGTGTCACAAATTGTTCTGTGCAAAGTGTAGGGTTTCTTGGCATTACGGATTCAGCTGTCGAGATTTTCAGAGATTGAATCGAAACGACAGAGACAAGAGGAAGTTAAGGTTGTTGGCGAAAGAGAACAAGTGGAAGAAATGCCCTAATTGTAGGGTTTTCGTTGACAAGACCGAAGGATGTGTACACATTACTTGCAGGTAATTTGTTAATTTAATTTAATTTATTTTTATTTTGAAAGTTGGATTAATTATGGGAATATGTCTAATATTATTTCAATTAGTTGTATTAGGGTTCAAGTACTTATTGAGTTATTGTTAATTTTGGTTTTAACATTTGTTGCAGGTGTAAATTTGAGTTCTGCTATGTATGTGGAAAACGATGGAAAGAGAGCCATTGGAACACTTGTAAGGAATAACTATGTATTAATTTTATTTCGTGCAAATATTAGATTTTAATTAAATCTCTGTAACGAGAGCCAACAGCTGTGTGTGTGAGAGAGAAAGAAAGAATTCCAAGTTTATATTTTATACTTTGTATTTGTGTATATGCAAGACTAGAGTTGAATCTAAATTTCAAGTCATTCCCTAATTATTTGTTTGAAAAAATATTAGGATTTTTAATAAGTGTACCCTTCTCGTTTTTCTACAATCCAAAAATACCTCCGTATTTTCTATTTGAACGAGTGTGCGTGTATTATGCTCGACTCAAATCCATCACGATTTTTCACAATACTTGCGAAATTTTTGCAAAGAGACCCTACTCTGTTGTATTTTTCGCAAAATCACATCAAACGACAGGTAAAAAGATCGATCAAGAAAACCATGCAAAAAATGGTGAAGGCAACACAAACCACATACCAACCCAAATTGTCCCAATCTGCTAAGGCCTCGCTTGGTTGCCAAGATAAGATTAGCCAAGATAAAATTAAATAATCTAATGAAACACAATTGTATTATTGGACCTTGGAAGATCCAATAAAAAAAATGCCTAAAAGACAATATAGGCATGATAACATAATATTTGTGGGTCGACCCGACAAGTTATTGGGGATACTAAACATCAAACAAAGTTCCATTATTTAGTTAATCATGACTACTCTCCCAAATTAAACGAGGTTAAAAAATAAAGAGTTGCATATAATATGTGAAGACACATTTTCCTTATTGGCCAAACATTTAAACCTAACTTCTATTAGCTACGAAATAAACAATTTAAAATTTTTGCCAACTTCAAGGTGGACTAATTCTCTCCCCTAGACCACTTCATAACAAAATAAATAATAATTATTAAAATCTAAAGAGCACTTAAGCAGTAATTTAAAACGAGATTAAATGAAATTATAGCTGGGCAATGAGCCCTTTTAGACTTATATAGTAATTTTTGGCCCATTGGAATGGTCTAAGGCCTTGTTTGTTTAATGCTATTAAGTTCTATTAACTAAATAGTAGGGATTAGTAAGACGTTTGGTTAATGAGATTCGTATTTACTCAGCCCGCTACTATATTTAAAGCTCACAATTAAATGCTATTATTTGGTTAAATTAGTAGCACCCTTTCCCCTGTGATTAATTTAGTAGAAGTGGGAGGAAAATACAATTTTATCCTTAAACAATATCTTAATTTTGCTAATTAAAATATTTTTTAGACAATACAAGGTTTTATCTATCCTACACCCGGTGAAGGTTACAATGTGGGTGTGTGTGTGTTTGTGTGTATATGAATGGTAAAGATCTACCCGGTGTATTTCACCCGGTGTAGGATCTCAAAAGCCAATTTACAATTATTACCAGAATTTAACAAATTTAATATAATATTTAATCTAACGAATCAAACTTCTTACTGATTAAATAATTAATTAGTCAGTGAGACATTAAATCACTAATCCAATCTCACCTAATCCAATATAATCCAATATATGTAAACAAACGAGGCATAACAGTGAATCAGTATTTTTTACCGTAAAGTTTCCGGACTTGGAAAGAGACCGTACAATATTATCATTCGTCGGCCCTCCACCAATCGGTACGCCAAGAATTCATTCCGAGACAAGTTTTACTTGTGTCTATCAATATATATCATACACCATAGTAAGTATGATAAATTATTAAAAGCTCTCGTATTATATTATGTTACGCTAAATTTCATTCATTTTACAAAAAGCTTGAATTATACCCTACTTGGAATTCAATCGTAAAATAGAATTCGAGTCGAATGGATTTTCTTTGGATTAAAAATGGATCAATTTCATGTCGATTATATTGGTCATGTCCGGATCAACATCACCACCCTAATTGAAATACATTGGTTTAATCATTGTATACTATGAATACACATAAATAAAACATAAAATATGTGTGAAAGCATTTAATTACCAAATTTAGAAAAACCAATATAATGGGACTAGTGGTATGACCTACCAAAGAGTTGGGTTGACCGTTGTTAGTTAAATCGCTAATCGAATCGTAATTTTTATGATTCGCTAAATTAATAAATCGTAGAACGTAACCAATTGTGAATCGTAATTATTTTTATTGAAAATTATTATATATATGTGGGTATCTGAATATTAGTGGTAACGGAATGGTGTTAATATTTCAATTAGATTTTTAAATGATTATGGTATATCTTTGTCTGAGGTATATTAGCATTTTTTAGCTTTTTAATAATTTTTTGAATTTGATTTAAGATCTTAGTCCGTAATTATTATGTTTGGACCTAACTATTAGGCTAAGGGTAATCAGTATTAATTAATTAATTAATTGATATTCAATGTTGTTTTACATAAAGTTGTATGTTAGACTTTAATTCCCCGGACTAAAACATAGAGTAAATTACAACCGCCCATGAGGTATGGTTAAATTATGAAAACCCCCTTATGTTTGGATAATTACAACCACCCTTCAACTATAAATCTTCTTGCACATTCATTATTGCGGTTTCAAATTTAGTGGAATCTTCGAGATTATATGAAATATTATCACTTTTGTACCCGTTTTATCCCTTCGAATTCCACATTTTGAAGCAATATGATCATACTCTTTGTTTTTTTGCTTGTATATATCAGATTGTGGTGCATCAGAAACTGTATTTTTACACAAAATAAGTACAAACTATAGCACTATCTACGAAATCTAAATGACTATGTTGAATTTGAAACCATACAAGTGGAGGTGTAAGAAAAAAATTATAGTTGGTGGAGGTAGATGCAATTATGCAAACAAAAGGGGTATTTTCATAAAGGGCAAATGGCAAAAAGGCCCATCACATGGGACTTAAATGCATTTTGGTCCACAAAAAAAAATAGTCTCTCAATTAAGCCCATCCCCATGTCTTTAGTCTAAAATACCCTCAATAATATAATCCTTATCAATTTCACCCATTATGATCTAACTTCCTTAATATTACACATTGACCCCGGATTTAAACAAATATATCACATTAACCCCCAAAACTTTTTTTTTTCAGAAAATAATTTTTTTCTCTGAAATGTCCAGATTCCGGCGTTGACTTTTTTTTTTTTTTTTGAAAACTTTTTTTTTCCTGAATTTTTTTCCGGTCGGTCAACCACCGTTGACCACCGGTCTCCGGCGTTGACTTTTTTTTTTTTTTTTTTGAATTTTTTTTCTTAGAAGAAAAAAACATTTTAATTAATATTACTGTTTTAGCTACTAAATTACTGTCTCAGACAGTAATATTACTGTTTGCGACAGTAATATTATCAATATTATTTTTCCGAACAGTAATATTATTAATATTATTGTCTAAGACAGTTAAATTACTGTTGAAGACAGTAATTTAGCATCTAAGGCAGTACTATTAATAAAAAAAATTAAGAAAAAAATGAAAAAAAGCCAATTAACAGTTAAATTACTGTCTCCGACAGTTAAATAACTGCTGGAGACAGTAATTTAGCAAACGAATACAGTAATATTAATTAAAAATATTTTTTTAAGAATAAAAAAGTCAATTAACAGTTAAATCACTGTCTCCAACAGTTAAATAACTGCTGGGGACAGTAATTTAGCAACGAATACAGTAATATTAATTAAAATATTTTTGAAGAAAAAAAAAGTCAATTAACAGCTAAATTACTGTCTCCGGCAGTTAAATAACTGCCGGAGACAGTAATTTAGCAGCCAAGACAGTAATATTAATTAAAAAAAAATTAAGAAAAAACAAAATTAAAAAAAAAAAAAAAAAAAAAAAGTCAACGCCGGAGACCGGCGGTCAACGGTGGTCGACGCCGGAATCTGGCCGGAAAAAAAAAACATTTCAGAAAAAAAAAAAATTGGGGGGTTAATGTGATATATTTGTTTAAATCTAGGGTCAATGTGTAATATTAAGGAAGTTAGAGCATAATTGGTGGAATTGATAAGAATTAGGGTTAAAATTGGGGTCAAAATTGAAATTAGGGTTAAAATTGGTTAATTGATGAAATTGGGCTAAATTGGGGTGTAAATCATGAAATTGGAGTTGAATTGGGTTTCAATGAATTGGGGGTAATTTTGGTATATATAAAAGGATTTTCCTTATTTGCAAATAAATTTGAATGGGATGGATTTATTTGAAAGACAAAAAAATTGGATGTCCCTCTTTTAATTAAGTGCCCTTGTCATGGGCCTATTTGACATTACCCCTTTCATAAATTGATCATACCTTAGAGATGGTTGTAATTTACACTAAAATATATAAAAACAGATAAAAAGAAGTACTAGTACTTTTGTAAGAGGACAAAAATACCCCTGGGGCTTTTTCAACTGTTGTCATGTGATTGGTTGCATAGTCATATACTAGTCCTTTTTCATTGGTTGATTAAAGTCACGTGGTCCAAACATTTGCCGACACTAATCCACCGCCAAAAGAAATTAGAATTTTGAGAGACGAATATTCAAAATTATTACAAAGATTCGTTGACCATATACTTTACAATATTACCACGATATTTAATTGCAGACACCATGAATAATTACCTCAATTTAAATTTAGCATTTCGATCATAAAATGACAAATTTGTCATCAGAAGAAAATCATAATGAAATTGTCTGAGAGAACTTGCAGCAACTAGCTTAATGACACGTTTTAATAATTTCTTTATTTCTTTTTATTATTTATCTATTTATTGAGAGGACACGTTTTAATAAATTATAAAGGCCCATTAAAGTCAAATTTCTTTGAAATGAAATCCCAACAAACAAACTCCCAAAGCCATTTATTTTTTGTACGTAAAAATACTCATTATTGTGTTTAAGTAATTGAGTTTTTATAAATTATTTTTATTTATAGCAATTAAGGCTTCAAAGATACACCTAATTTAATTTGGCTTAATTCCATTTTGCACTCTTGAAATAGAGTATTTTGACACTTCGCACTTTTGAAAAACAATAATGACACTTTGCACACTCAAAACACAATAAATCATTCACCATACACATTTAATTGAATAATAAAGGATAATTTATTTTTTTATTGGGTTTTTTTTTCGGGGTGCAAAATAACAAATTAAATTGTTATTTTATTCGACCTCCGACCTAATTTCGAGCGCACAAAGTACGAAAAAATTAATATAACACAGGATAATTGAAAAAAATTATATTTTTCTTACAAAATAAATTTAAATACACTAAATTATTTGATTGATAGATCTTTTATTGTAATTGATGGAAATATTAGTTAGAAATATTTGGAAGAAAATGTGATTTTCAAATATCTTGATAATGAAATAGCTGAAAGATTTTTTTTTGCCGTAAAATATTTTTTTTGTGATAAAAAATAATTTGTAAATACTACTTAAAATATTAAATTACCTTTAGTAGCTTTAGAAACTCATGTAGGGTGCATTATGCATGATATATTGTGTTTGAGGGTGCAAAATATTATTAATTTATTTCGAGGGTGTAAAGTGCTAAAATTGTATATCTCAAGGGTGCAAAGTGGGTTTAAGCCAATTTAATTTATTTATTTTTGTAAATTAATTTTGTATTAAGTTGTATAAGTAATTTTAGAAATGAAAAATATGACTACCAAGGTGGCAAGGTCTCTTTCGACCAACAAATCCTTTTTTGGTTTTTAGTCAATATTAAATAAAAAAAACTATTAATTTCAATATTTCAATGAAAAAAAAACTATTTATGTTAACATAGGCGGTATAATTTTTTAAATATACAAAAAAGAATAGTCAATAATATCAACAATCGATGCAAGTGTAACCGATAAAATCAACTGCCAACTATTATCCGACTCGTAAAAATCAATAATCAGTCGAATAATCAACTGATTTGGCCTACAAACAACCATAGTCAGTACCTACTAGACATTTGAAAGACAAATCATAGTAATTAGTGGGACAAGGTTCAAATATAAATTAAAAGTATTAATTAAACTACGTCAAATTTTTAGTGTTATGCACGAAAGTGATTAAGAGATGGTTGGGCCAAGCCAAGCCAAACAATTTCCGAAGCCGCCAAAAAAGAAAATTCAGAAAATAATCCACGTGTTAAACAAATGTATATTTAATATTAAATAATATAAAGAAATAAAAAAAATAAAAAGAAAAAGGCACCGTATACTGTCACGTGTCGGTGAAACGAGTCCCGCATTAAAATAATTCCCAAGTGGCGTAACGGCTAAAGGTGCCCGCTTTAACTCAAAGCCAAGAAAACCTCTCTCTCTCTCTCTCACACACACACTTTTCTCTCTCTTCTCTCTCTCTCTTCTTAGTCACACAGTGTGTGTGTGTGTTTTATGCATGTAGATATTCGTTTTTGCTTTTTCTGGTTTAGAAAGGGGTGGGAGTGAGAATTTTCGAGAGGGAGATATAGTTCTGGCCGGGTTAAGGGTGTTGAGTCGACTCGGCGGCGGCGGCGGAGGGAACCGGCGGAGGAAGGTGAAGATTAGGGTGATGGAGTGGTGGCGCAAAATTGTATTTCCTGTTAGAAGGGCTTGGTTCGCTGTTTCGGCCCGTGTTAAAGCCCGCAAAAATGGTGCCTTTTTTCTTCTCTCTCTACTCTCTGATTAATCACTTTTTTTTCTGCCAAATTAATCTGGGTCCTGACCCGAAATAGTGTTTTAATACACTGTGTGCCCCAGTGTGTGTGTGTGTGTGTGTGTGTGTGTTTTCAGAATTTGAGTGCTGCAAATAGTAAATAATATTAAAATTGTTTAATATATATATATATATATATATATATAATTGAAGTTTTAGTGATTTAATTTTATAATTTTTTGATGGAATTATATCCAAGTTATGGAGAATAAAGCAATTACACCAACTTTATACTTTAGAAACAAAACACTTTATTTTCTTGTGCCCTTCCTTCTTCTTGAAGATTATCTGTATTCGAGCCGAACGCATGGTTGTTCAACTTTTTTGATTCTTTTTATCTGAGTTTTCAAAGTTGTGTTTGGTCTAGCAATCGAGTTTGAATCTGAACACATCGAGATCGAGTAGCTTGATTTAGATTGGTAAATATATTATCATTTTTTTTTTCAATCGAGCTCGAACCCAACTTCATAGCTTATCAAAAGAAAATATGTGTTCAATGTTACTTCGTTACGTTAAACCGTTTTTTTAACGAACGATCACAAATCGAATATCGAGTAGCTTAGTTTGATTTTCAGCCCGAATCATAATTCAATAGGATTAAACTATTATATATTATTATTTATTATAATTGGAATTTTGGAATTTTTTTAAAGGACCGATTCTTGTTTTGCACATAGTCTATGGCATATTATTGTCTATTTTTTTCTTAGTCATCCCACTTGTTAATTAGTGCACTAATGACACTTTAGGCGCACTAATGATGGCTTAGTAATTGGGGTTCATTTTCTTATCTACATAATTAATTATATGCTAAATAGTAAATTGTATCTAAAGATTCCACTTATGGATGCTTATATATATCCACTAGGTAAATTCCACTCAAAAGAAATTAAAAGAATGGCATATTCGACAATTAGTATGACACCATCAAAGATGTTAACGGCTTAACCTACTAACTACCAAAATAATTGCCCCTATAATTAACTTTTTTTTATAATTATTTTATCCCTTTTATTCAAATATAGCATGCTTTGTTATATTATAATAGCCCCTACTCTTTTTTTCTTTAAAATAAAATCTATAGTAGTGAAATTATCACTAGTTTGACCGAACTGGCGGGTCGAACCGTTTAAATCGATGGGTAGAACTGCCCAACCAGGCCTCCCACCTAAAAAAATGAAATTTTTCAAAATACATTTTTATATAGGGAAAATTACATTTTTTACCCCTCAAGTTTGTACGTATTTTACATTTGGTCCCACATGTTCATAAAAAATACATTTGGTCCCTCGTCTTTCAAAAATTGAACATTTTTAGTCCTTTCCGTCAATTTTCCGTCATTACTAACGGAATTAAGTGTGTGCTTATCACTGCCTTAACTGACGGACTAACGGTAAATTGATAAAATGATCAAAAGTGTTAAATTTTTTAAACATGAGAGACCGTATGTGTTTTTTATGAACATGGGGGACCAAATGTGAAATGCGTACAAACTTGAGGGATGCAAACTGTAATTTTCCTTTTTCATATATGCATGTATACACATATATACATACGTATATTTTAATCCTCAATTGATGGACATTTCATGAAGAATGATATAAAAAAGATCAAATAGTGATTTTTTTTTTTAATTTTTTTAATTTTCTTTTTTTATTTTCTTCCTAATTGTGAAATTTTTTCGTTGTATTTCTTAATTCAGGTGGGGGGCTTCTGAAGCTACACGATGACATACAAACTTGCGGGTACGAGGATGTCCAAATTATGTGGGAGATGCTGAGAAGGACGGAAACGGAAGTAGTGCCACATCAGAATAAGAGCAAGCATCGATGGTTCTTCAAGAATCTGACGTGGACCAATTAATCACGGTGGATCGGAGGACCAACTCCATCTTTCTCCAGTACAGTTTAAACTCGGCGAGACGAAGAAAAAGTAAAAAATGACTCCCTTGTCGAAGCTGGTAAAATAAATAATTAATATATGATATAGTTTTACAGATTTAGCTTTCAGCTTTGTAAATATGGTATGATGATCCTGGAATCAGTTTTTACAGTGGGGTGAGCCCATTTAACCTTTAATAAAATAAAATTTAAAAAAAAAAAAAAAAAAAAAAAAAAAAAAAGAACTTTTCTAACATATTTTAATCTTCTGTGGATTGTCTTCTGATATCTTCATTTCAGTTTTATTATTGGGTAGCCATATCATTAGGCAAATAATTGAGGTTAAATTTAAATTTCTATATTTTTAAATTAGAAAATCAGTCATGTACTTATCTGAGTTAAGTAGGGCTGCCAATCAAGCCGTGTGAGTCGAGATTGGGTTGACTCAAGCTCACATACCGTCGGTCTCATTACTCTAGGCTCAACCTCAGTTCATATATTTTTTTGGGGTTCAATTTTATAACGGGCTTATATCAAACACAAAGCGCAACTGGAACAAAATTTTCGAAAAAAATATCTCTTTTTACTAATTTATAGGGGGTTAAGTGCCAAAATCGAAAAACTCCAAATAAAAATTCGAACAAATTTGAAACAAGTGAACCGGGTTCTTCTACACCCTCAAACAAAAGAGCATGCCATGCCAATAATTTCCTGCTAGACTGGTGTTGAAAAACACCAAATTCAAAGCAGAACAAACAAACACCTCTTCAGCAAATTTAAATCTTGATAAAAAAAATATAATTATAAATATTATAAATTATATTCATATTAATTGTCAAATTTCAAGATGTAGATTTGAGGGAGGAGACATCAACAAATGTATAGTCCAAACTCACATGTTTCCTTTCTTTCTGTTGTAATAACACCATCCCTGCATCACAGATTCATCACCTTCAGAAAAAAGGTTCTGAAACTATTTACACAATTAAAAAAAAAAAAAATCTTATTGAAATCGATTTCTGAAAAAAAAAAAAAAAAAAAAAAAAATTTTTACCCCTTTTGGGACATAAATTTGGCACTGTCATAAGCTTAAACAGGCACTACACAGTATTTCCATTTACGACAGTTCTCGAGTATCCTGAAACGAGAACATAAGACAACGTGGGAAATAGTTCAAGAAAATTCGAATGTAATTAATCGTTTTCGCTCTTTCACTCGAAATCACAGATCTCCTTTGTTATGACTTATGAGATTCATTACTTTCTTTAAAACGAATCGGCCCTTAATATCCACGACTGCATCAAAAACCTTTGGAAAGAGTTGACACGAGAAGAAAACTATTCCACATCTGAAGAATAAATAAGAAACGAGCAACAACAAAACGATATAATATCACAATAAAAAAATCATTTTAAATATATCACACAGATATAAACCGTAACACAACGCTCACAAGGCCTATACAAGAGTTACACGAAACTGAAAACTTTTTACCTCTATCTTTGTAGCCTGAGTAATCCCTCAACGTAGACGACGCAAGGCCGTATAACCTGCAAAATACACAAGACGACACAGAGAAAATCGGGTTTCGAGTACAAGTACTTTATAGTCATTTATGGTGCGACAGAAGCGAACGAGAAACGAAAGCAACTTGTTAAAACGGTGTTGTTAATATTAAGACCCGAAAACCAATCTCGATGGTGAAAGCTTACATACACATGACTATTGCACCATGCAATCCCACCACCTTTTTCTTTTTTTTTTTTTTTTTTTTGCTAAAAGTACCAAACTACACATTATTCCTGCAAAACTGTTCTAAGAATTTCTCGTCGACTGTAAATTACAGGAAAGAAAAAAAAATTAAACGGGGATATGCTAATCATACAACATTGGCAATCGAATTCGGACCTCCTTCTCCTCATCATCCGAACAGTTGCTTAAAACGGCCTCTCCCAATTTACGGAAAAGCCCATCAGCAGAATAGAATAATAAAGATTCCCTGCTTGTGTTTCCTCCGAAACGGAATATAAAAAAAAAACCACGCCTAAATCAATCTCGAATTCCCTATTCTTCGAATGCAAGTGTACATATTTTCTCGAGCAACAAAGGCCAATCTTCGCCGAGTCTTTGCGGCTTCAACTCCATCGCAACTCTAAAGTCCTGCAAAGAAATCGGTTGATATTGCTGACCTGGCTTTACACCGTTAACAAGCTTCCCGTAAATATGGTTCTTTCTCGACCCCACAAGATCAATGCAAGACTTAAGCAGCCCTTTAATGTAGTTATCCAAACCATGGTTAACTACATTGGCTGAATCGAGCGAAACCCCTTCAAGACCATTAGCCAAAGCAATCTGCTCCATACGCTCCCTCAACTTTACACTATCCGACAACACACCACTTTCGAGCGTGCTGTTACATCTACTGCCGCCGCCACCTGGCACAAATCTACGGGCTCCACCGATGCTGACCGGACACAGCGGGACCCCGAGCGGGGCCCGGAGCGGACTCTTTGCACAAGACTCCAAGTGGGGCCCGTTCTCGAGCGAGGCATCGAGATCGCCAGCTGGTGCTAGAGGGGCGAAAGTAGTCTTTTTCACATTAGCCCTTCTGTTGCGAATAACTGTCCTCGCCTTTCGGGGGGAGAGCGGTAGCATATCACCATTACTATTTTCGGCCGACGTAGCTTTATTGCCAACTTGTTGTGGAAGAATATGCTTCGAAGATTCTTCCTTCTGATTGGGTGGTGGTGGTGGTGGTGGTGGGGTTTTTGCGGTGCAAGCATTTCTGAGTATCGAGCGGATGAGCTGATTGTGGAGGGGAATATTCTCCCGCCCGATGATTCTGAGGCAGAGCTTATTGAACTCCACCTTTGTCAGTTTCAGGCTCAAGAAACCACTCAAGTAGTAAAAGTACTGTTTCGACCCCTCGGGCCCGATTTTCTTCACTATCTGAGCTTTCAAATCGGCGAGACTGATCCGCGAATTGTGACGTGGCGGTTGCATCTCTGTATCGACTGTTCAACTTCTTCTACTCCACACTTAAATATCCATACAACACTCTGCCACAACAACTACTGATGTACAGAAGCTTCAACCAATTAGGGTTTTCTTTTTCTTTTTTTTTTTTTTCTTTTTTCTTCTCTTGGCTGTAATTTCAAGAACCCAATTTACAAACAACATCCAATCCCTCTAACAACATCCTTAACAATGTCGAAACCAAATCCCATCTCTCAGAGATCTCAAACTTCCAAAATCAAACCTCACTCTCCCTCCAAAAAAAAATCCCAAATTTCACAAAATTATCAAATTATCCAATGCTAAACCCTTCCAAAATCAATAATTCCGATGCCAAACAAACCCTTAATTCTTCCCTCCCTGCAACTCCACAATTCCACCTGTATATTCAAAATTCAAGAAAAAACCCAAATGCCGCTTCGTCAATGGAAGATTCAAGCTTGAATTCTGAACTTCAAGTTCAGATTTCTATGCTCAAATTAAATCAATAAATAGACGAAGATTTAAACTTGATTAGAAAGAAAAAAATGAGTTCAAATTAACGAATGGGCTGACCTTATTGAAGCTCCCCGAATTTAGATTCAGGACAATAAATATAATCACAAAAAAACAACAGTCTCTCAGCTTTAATTTTTCCCTTCTATCTCTTCCTTTCTAAACTACTTGTCTGAAACCCATGTAGCTTTGTTCCGCCATTGCTGCTTATCCCTTCAAATTTTGCTTCGCATTCTCTGTTTTCTTCCCCCAGAAAAAAAAAAATCCTGAATCCGAAAATTGAAGACCCCTTTTTTTTTTCTCTCTCTCCGATCGCGCCCTTCTCCGATACTCCCTTTCTCTCTCTTCTTTCTCTCTCTATTTTCTCGTTTTCTGTCGGATTAGATTTTTGTTTCAATTTCGTCCCAAGAGCACAGTCGTTGATGCAGGAGGTACAACGTTTGTGTGTTGTACGTTGTGTTGGTAATGTTGTACGCTGAATCTGGCAGGGGCGAAATAGTTTGGCACTATCAATTTCTGTTTTTAGAAGTTTTGTCTATCCACGCGGGTAGTGTGTGTGTGTGTTGCACTCGCCGTTTAGTTGGGTAATTGGAATTGATGTGTTCGCAACTAATTGCTACGGCGGAGGACACGCGCGAGGTGCGCGTGTGGAACAATGAGGATTTCCAATTATTTTCAATTGTTTTTGGTTTGTTGGTAAGAAATAAGATTCTTCCAACATTAAAATTGAGAGGGAAGAACAAAATTCATTGTGGTGGTGAGGTTGAATTACATTTTGGTGGATTTTGGTTTTGCTATACCAAATTCTATTTTGATGGAGTTGGTACCAATATAACTAAATACATTAGGAAGTTTTTTTTCTTTTTTTTCAAATATTTCTTTTCTTGAAAAATAATAGGGTTTATCGTTATTCATAACGACGAGCGTTAGAACTGATAAATATTTATGTTATGTCATATTATGTACAATTTCTATATCTACAGTGCATGGTATGTGTATTGTTATTAATGTTATAACGATTAACAGTAGGATTTTGATCTTATGTTCTTATATTTGTCGCTATATTTGACAGTTCGTTATAATTTTGAACTACTTGCAAGTTGCGACTGTAAAAGATAAATATCCAATAATTTTTATTAGTTTTGATGTGTTGGTAAGAAATAAGATTCTCCCACATAAAATTTGGGGGGAAGAACAAAAATCATTGTGGTGATAAGTATATAGTACCTTGATAGATTTTGGTTTGCTATAGCAATTATAACTTTGATAGAGTTGGTAATATAAATTCACAATAGTAGTACTTAATGAAGTATTGTTCTCACAAAGAAAAAGAAAATCTTGAAAATCGGTAATGTTTATCGGTATTGATAACGATCAATAGTGGAACTGCCAATATTTATGTTATGTCTTATTTTGTTTATGTTTGAAGAATTAGTATTTCCGTCGTCTCATTGCTATACAATCTTTTGTTTTTACATCAATAAAGGTATGTCTACCGTTAATGATATTATTTAACGGTAGAACTTCGACATTTTGTTCTTAGATTCGTAACTATCTTTGCCAATCCGTTAATTATAATTTTAGATTTTACACTTTGCAATTTTTCTTGCTCTCAAGAAAATCCGTCGCACTCAACGTTTAATTTCCGAAAGGTGTAATTAACATGTGTGTGAAAAGTATTGGTCTTTTAAACTTTGAATAAGATGGTTTGTGCAATTCTACTTTTATTGAAACATTACTTTAATTAGAACACAACGTTCACAATTTGATTAAAAAAATCAATGCTCTTTGTACTTAATTTTTGGAATGTTTTTTTGTTGCACGAATGGGAGATATTTGGAAGACGATGAACAAACAAGCCAAAAAATCACTTATATTTATGATAAATATAAAAATAGATGTGTCGAATGGTGATCTTTTGAATAATTAAAAATGAGCTCTAGCTCGAACTTTTATTGTCGAATTTACGTCACATGTCAAAATCAAATAACATTTAAGCTTTTAGACAAACATTATTAATTCTCTAAACTTAAGTGGCTATCTATACTCTCAATAAGCATCTACCTAACACTAGTATTCTAAAATATGTAGAGTAAGGCTCAATTCGAATTAACTTATTTTCAACCAACAAACACAAAATTTTATATTTTAGCTCAAAATATTATTTTTCAAATAATACCATCTTACTTTTTATTTTTCAATATTTATTTGAAATTCAACCAATTTCATTGCTAATCATCCAATTCTGATTCTTGATTCTTGATTCTCTACCGTTGTCTAGAAACTTATTATTTAACGAAATCAGAAGCGTGCGGCATCTAATAATTCGAATTTGATTCAATTTATTTTGTTTTGTTTTGTTTATTGAATTCGATGCAACTTGTCAGTATTTTCAGGATCGTTTTCGTTACACATAACTTGCTAAGTACAGTATACATGTCTCGTATGATTTGCAGACTAGAGTGCATCACACTTGCTCAATTTAAAAATAAATAAAGAGGAATCATGAATATAAGTGGCTCACTTTTGTCAGTACATGTGTTTGAATTGTGAATTGTGAATTGTGAATTGTGATATAGGTAGGTACATTTTGAAAATGGTATCTGAGGAAGGTTTTATTCATTTTGTTTTTCTCTCTCTCCATAATTCTCTATTATAAATACAATCCCATTGAGATCATACATACATATATATATATATATATATATATATATATATATATATATACAGATATATATGATATACTATATATATACATATATATATGTATACTTTTCAAGGTTAGTCCATTATCAATTTATTTATATTATTTTTGGTTTCTTGAAAAATTGTTTGTACGATGTTACTGTAGTAGTGGGAGGAGGAGGAGAAGAGCATTTGCTGCCGGAAAACCGGCACTCGTCGGAAATGAAAATCGAGGTGAGGAATCTGACAAAGGTTTCCGACAAGGATGTCCGGATACTGAACAAGATCAACTTGGACGTCGGCAAAGGAGTGATCATGGGGGTGATCGGGCCCAGCGGCGGCGGCAAATCGACCTTTCTCCGGGCAGTTAACCGGCTTTGGGAGCCGCCATCCGGTTCCGTGTTTCTTGATGGCGTCGATATCTGTCGGATCGATGTTCTTACTCTTCGCCGGAAAGTCGGGATGCTGTTTCAGCTTCCTGTTCTCTTTGAAGGTTTATATATATATATAAAAAAAAAAAAAAGGAATCTTTATTTATCTGTTTGATTTTCTGATGAAAAATGAATTGCATTAGTACTCGGAAGTTACTTAAAGATATTCGTTATTTTCCGAATAGTGCAGTAAGTAAAATTTTAGTGTATACATTTGAGTAAATTTGCAGATTGTTAGAGAAGGGAAGACTATATAAAGAAACCGTAAATTAATATTCGATATTGCAAACGACGAGGAGGAATTAGTAGTGATATTCGGTATTCCGTGTAGATGCTTCACTTCTCAACTACCATGTAATCGAGCCCTTTAGTGAAATTGGTTTTAGTAATTGCTTTATTTCGGGTAGTTTTGATATATATAGTTATCGATGACGAAGATCGATACTTGTTTAATG
>NW_012194777.1:653849-669356 GCF_000504015.1 Erythranthe guttata
CAGCTGAAGGGAATTGAAATTCGGCGGGTGAGTGTGATTTTTTTGTAATTATTATTTCTAATTTGTTTTTGTTTTTTGGTATTTGTTTCTTGTGTGGTTGTGCAATAAAAGAAGAGGAATGAGTGATGTATATATAGTTAAATTTGTGGATTGTAATTTGTAAGTGTACAAGGTTTGTAGGAAGGATGCTTGTTCTCTCCTTGTTTTGAGGAGTTGTTTGGTTGACAAAGGAAAGATTAATTCAATTATCAATTATTAATGTTAGTTGTTTCTTGAAATAGGAATTTATTATTTTTAATTTGGAAATTTTATTACAATTATTATAAATTTAGAATGAGTAAATTAAACATAGAATAGTGTTTATCTAAATATTGTACCAATGAAATCAAACATATATAGTTGAATATCAATAAAATGTGAAATCACTATTTTTCTTTCTTTCTTTCTTTTTTTATTTATATATATATATATATATATATATATATATATATATATATATATATATATATATATATATATATATATATAAATTGAAATTCTATATGGGCTTGAGGCCATGTTTGAGTGCAGCTTTCCACACAACATCAATTTGATCAACATTGATAGCTCCAACTTCATTATGTTTCCAACCTTCTAGAAAATGAATCACTCCCCCTGCATGGCATGCATGAACCACCCCTCTTTCCATTGTATACTGATTTCAAACAAAAAAAAAATTTAAAAAAAAATCGAGAAATTCGGAGGTTATAAAAAGTTATCGATATGCAATGTACGTTAATCGGAAAAAAAAAATACGACATACCTCACACGATCCAAGTCCCTGAATATCATTAGGGAGTTTCATTGCAGCTAATTTACCATAAGTGCAGTCTCTTCTAAATGGTATAATTGGTGGCACCACAAACTGGTGAAAATGCGTCCCTTTCGGTGCCCAATATTGCTCTCTCGGCGTCGTCCACTTTCCGATTATCCAATTCTGATTTTTTTTTATTATTTTCCATAATTTAAAAAAAAATTGCAAGAATGAGTAAAATCGTCTTATTTAAGACGACGAAAAAAATTAATTTAATTACCTTACAATGCTGAGCAGCTTGATACTTAGTAACTTGAACTAAATACTTTTGACATTCAATAGGTGCTTCTTTCTGAATCTTGGTGAATCTCTCTGTCGAAAGAGTTAGCATCTGCGTTTTTTTTTTCCGCATCATATCAATTAATTAACGTAGGAATTAATTAGAGTGTTTATATATTAGTTCAAATAAATAGCAAATACTTGAGTTGACTTACCAAGACTTTGACATTTCGACGAGCGAGGTAGAGAGCGATGGCCCTACCGAGCTTAGAAGTGGCCCCCGTTAAGAAAACCTCGTCTACGTTTTGAGGAATCTCGTGTAAGATGACAGCAGCCGTGAGTGTGTTCCCGTGAACGACTCTTACTTTAAGGTTCGGGTGTTTGTTCGTAAAGAGTGTTCCACCTCCGTTTAGACCTTCGTTCTGAAATCGAATTCTCGTCTCATTAATTCTCGATAAACACGAATTCTAATCTCATAGTTTTATTAATTAATTAGTGTTTTCAAACATAAGAATCACCTTATTTAGTGCAGCAAGGCTTATAACCTTAACTCCAAGTTTGTCTGCTTTGAGGATTGCATCTTCTATTTGTTTGTTTATTCCTTTTTTAGCAAATGGCAAGAAATACTGCCAAAAACAAAACAAATTATACCATGTTAGAAATACATCTCTCTCTCTCTCTCTCTCTCTCTCTCTCTCTCTCTCTCTCTCTCTCTCTCTCTCTCTCTCATACCTGGAAGCCGAATCTTGGGACAATCCAAGTGTGATGCAATCTCCCTCTGAGATTGTAAGAGCTAAACAAGAAGGTCTTAGACTTAGCCCACATAACAAGCATCACCAAATAAGTAAACGGCCACATCGGAAACAAGAACGCCTTTATGCTGAACGGCATCGAGCTGAACGATCGGAAAACATACGGCGCGTGCATAGCCGACATAACATCCACCACGTGCGCAAGAAACACAAAATCCGGCGCTCTGCTATCTGCCAATTAAAAATTCAAGAATTTCGTAACGATTAATCCAATGGTTTAAAGACGCTAAGAATTTTTAACGGAAAAACGGGCTTACGTTTTCTTGAACTAATCTCTCTCTGAAGATCCCAAGAATTGGTGTTTGTTGTCTTCCATAAGTGATCATAGAATGGCATGAATAGGCAAAAATTTGTTCCCATGTTTGTGTGGTGAAGGCTGTGGTATCTGCGTAGTAAGTCGGGAATATAGTAAGGAATCTTCTAGAAAATTTGACGAAAATTATAAAAATAGAATCTTTTGCGATTTAATCGAAAAAGCAGTGGCGGAGACAGTATTTTGTCATTGTAGGGGCCAAGTATGCATTACAATTTTTCTAGGAGGCCAACAATATTACAGTACTAAATCGGGGGGGCCATGGCCCCCCGTGTCATATGCTGACTCTGCCACTGATCCCAAAAGCATGGAAAATGTGATCAACAAAATAAAACAGAATAAGACAAGTGCCTAATGTGTGCAAGAAAAGAGTAACATAATTCTTACCTGTAAATTAAAAAAGAAAAAAAAAAAGAAAAAAAAAGAAAAAGACAAGGCTTACGTGGGAGTTCGGATAAGATACTTGAGCAGAGGAAAAGCATCGAACAATCGAAAAGGGAAAACTTCAATATTGCAGTGGCCCAAACATTGAAGAAAATCGAAAACCAAGAGATAACTGTAAACCATGCTCATCGATCCGTATCCGATCAAAGCGGACCCCACGATCGGAATTCCTACAACTAAACAAAGTAGTATATGTTCCAAGAACGTCGCGTATTCAGCTGCAGGTACGAATCAAATCACACACACAAAAAAAATTAGATATATTATTTTTTTTTTCGTTTGTCGAAACTAAAAAAAGATGTCCGAAATAATTCACCGGTGAAAGGATGAAGAACTTTGGAGGTGTGATGGAGATAGTGGTACTTGTGAAACAAGCTCGGCGAATGTAATAATCTATGAATCCAGTAATAAAGCGGCTCCGAGATTCCGATGTGGAGTACGATGCAGATAAAGATTCCGTTTTTATCCCACTTCGGAAAATTATTTAATGAAGGGAAACTCATGTACAGTAATGAAGCAACTGCAGCTTGAAGTATCAGAAAATTATCCCTGTTTCATCAGAATATAAAAAAGAAAATTTAAAAAAAAAAATCAAGAACTCATACCTAACAAAAAATATATTGGAAAATTATGTACATACATACCAATGCCATTCAGCGTCGATTTGATCGAATTCGACGCCGTTTTCGTTGATTTTACGAGCCCGGTTAAGGAAAAGCAAACTAGAGTATGTGCTAAAGAGCTGATGAATAAGGGCTCTAAGTGCAAATAATATGAGAATATGCAGAAAGAACCAACTGTCATTCTTGATTTCTCCTTTGTGGATTGAATATACTACTTTTCCAACTAGTGGACCGTACACCAAATACTGTGTGTTGTTCAAATTAAATATATATCATCATCAGATTCTTGTAATAAAATTTAATTTAAATAAATTAAAAAGTTGGAATAAAAAAAGTAAGACAAGAATTAAAAGGGATTGATGTACCTTGTAGCTGTGCAAATTCTGCCATGGCCAACTGAAAAAAGGAGCTTCATTTTTGTTTGGCATGTTGCAGGTTTTTTTTTTTTTCTCCAACACTGAAATTAAACAATGTAAGAAAGAAGTACAGAAAAATGAAGGCAAATTCAGTTAATGAAACCTGTAGCTGTAGTAGAAGCTCTGAGTTTTTGTTTTTTTTTTTCTTTTTTTTTCTCTCTTTTGTCTATTTGGCAATTGGCACCACTATGATCAGCACTTATTAAGGGCCTTATATATACGTATGGCTAAAAAGGGCACTCCTTTCAAAGGCAATTTATTTATGCTAGAATTTAGCAATATTCTTGATCAATAAATTTTACTTTTTATTGAACTAAATACTTGTCTTCTTTTTTCCCTTTTTGAATTGCTAAAAATAAATGAATATGTTGTTTTTACGGTAAATTACGGCCGTCCTCCATCGATAAGATCAAATTACAAAAAAATTCATCATGTTGGTAATTTAAATTATCTCTCTCGATTATGAATTTTATTATATGATCATCCTTATTGTGTCAAATTCATCAGAATCTTATAAATTTCGTTGAATGTTTTATATCTTGTACTCGTTTTGTGCAAAAATGCAGTTTTTAATGCACCACAATCTGATACTTTTGTATGATCATCTTGTTTCAAAGTATGGATCTCGAATAGGTAGAACGGTTACAAACTGGAAAATATTTCACATGATCTAGAAGATTCCACTAAATTTAACGTCGCAACAGTGAATATGTAAAAAGATTCATAATGAAAGGTGGTTGTAATTACCCAAACATAAGGGGGGTTTTCATAATATGACATTACCTCAGGGGTGACCGTAATTTACAGTTATTTTTATTAACAAAAATCAATATGCACTGTATTTTTTGAAATAAAGCAGATTTTTTATTTTATTATTATTAGTACCTGCTAAAAATTGAATAAACAAAATTAAAAAAAGAATTAGGTTACAGCTATTGGGGTGGTGCCATCCCAAATTAAAGAAATTTAATGAGAGAGAAGAAATATGGTTCATGGTTGGCTGCTTAAAAAATTAAAAAAGAAAAGACTTTTATTTGGATTTTGGTGGTGGATTGTGGATTGCAGTTGAGATGTTGATAGCTTTATCTCCAACTAGGAGCTATTTAATTACATTAATTCATTTCATTAACCACAATTTCATAAATAAATAAATAAATAAATAAAAAGTAGCATTAGTGATTAGTGGTGGACATTGAAACAAAAAAAATTTCCGGATTCCATCGGTTCCGATACAATGATTTTTCATTTCGGTTTCCAATTTTTCGAAAAAAACTTTTGGATTTTATCGAGCAGAAGTATATATCAATATTATTACGCATTTATCGGATGAATTTAAATGTAATTTATGTAAACATATATACACATTTTTTGTGTGAATGTTATTAAAGTGGTATGATAAATAGGAAAAATTACAATTTTAATATTTGTCATTTTATTAAATAGTGCATATCTATATGTTGTATTTTAAATATAATTCATGTAAATAAATATACATTGTATAAAATCTTTAAAGCGGTATGATATAGATTAAATTTTATATTTTTACAATTATATCGTTGGAATAACATAAACAATTGTATTTGAAAAAATGGAAATTGCAACTTCTTCCCAAAAAAAAAAAAAAAAAACCCGAAAATTTTCGAAAAATATAGAAATTACATAATTTTCAAAAAATATTAAATTGTTCATAGATTTTGTGTGGTGAAACAGCTCATAGACAATTGTCTTAAAACTGATATCCTACCTGACTGTCCCTAAACTTGGGATACTCTTTCTTAATTGTCAACCATTTCCCATTTGGATTTTTCACACCTTCTATTTTTCATTTAGTGTTTCATTTTGTTTAATTAAATATTATATTATTACACGTCATATATAATATATATATATATATATATATATATATATATATATATATATATATATATATATATATATATATATATATATATATGACACACAATTAATACTATCTATAAGTACAAAAAAATACAAATAAATTGATGTCTAGATAACCCAACAACAGTGATCGTGTGACATATTGTCCTAGTAGTTTCCTCGGTATACAATTTATTCTTTCCGATTCCGTGTCACACTCTAATAACTGCATCAATTAATTCATCTTTTCAAAATTTTGCTTTATTTATATATATATATATATATATATATATATATAAACACTCTATATATATATATATATATATAATTATAAATAAATAGATTTGAATACTGATATGCCTAATTGGGCCAACCCAATGGGCCTACAAGATATTTACCTACTGGGCCACGAGCCCAATATTGAAGACCAATATCACCGAGGCCCAAACACCTTCAAGTAAGGTTTGGGCCCAACAAAGCAAACCCAACCCAATAAACGACATATAAATAGAGGTTTTACTCATTTTATTAAGGTACGTCCTATTAACTGAGCAATACTACAATACGTATTCTCTGGACTATTTCTACTATCAGCACGTCTGACTTGAGCGTCGGAGGGGTTTCCGCCGGATCAACCCCCGGCTTAGTTCATGTGTTCTATGATCGCAGGTACCTCAGGATCATCAAGTTGTCAAGCTACTGATCTGCTTTGCTCTCCCAGTTCATTTTCTACACTACCCCAGGTGATCTACATTTTAGCATCCCATGAGGAGACAACTCCTATGAGGAGACCACTCGCTCCATCCTACGACCCGCAGCGAGGAAACTCCCACGAGGAGCCAACTCGCTCGGTCCTACGAACCCACAGCGAGATAACTCCTATGAGGAGACCACTCGCTCCATCCTACGACCCGCAGCGAGGAAACTCCCACGAGGAGCCAACTCGCTCGGTCCTACGAACCCGCAGCGAGATAACTCCTACGAGGAGACCACTCGCTCCATCCTATGACCCGCAGCGAGATTACTCCCACGAGGAGCCAACTCGCTCGGTACCCCAACCCGCAGCGGGACAACTCCCACGAGGAGCTAACTCGCTCGATACTATAAATCCGTTGCAAGGCAACTCCCACGTGCAACCACCTCGCTCGATAATAAGACTCGCTGCGAAACAACTCCCACGAGGAGACAACTCGCTCAAAGCAACCTCAATCCACACGCGCCTAAATCGCGCATCATCCAATGCTCCTACAACTTCGCTGCAAGACAACTCTCTTGAAGATACAACTCGCTCGCAATGCACTATATAATCGCAAGCTCAAGTTAGCACGATTACAACCCTAGAAACACTTAGAGATATTATGAGAATCTATATAGCCTGGCCAGCTTGATTACTCAAAATTTATCTACTTGTTTTCGATGGGTCCTTCATTAAAACGTGGCCACGGTCCAAACATACTTACGACCCACGAGGTCTAACAAGGGGCACGATCCCCATAAAAAAAACTCTTGAGAGCCTGATCCCCTCCTCAAGTACATCACGCACAAGGCTATATGTAAACACATACAAGCAACGCGTCAAAACATTGACAATGTCGATAAATAACAACTCCCACGAGGAGAATACTAGCTCCGTGCTACTACATTATCACGAGACAACTCCCACGAGGAGATAACTCGATCAACTCTATTATCCCATGACGAGACAACTCCCACGAGGAGATTACTTGATCCGTGCTACCACATTATCGCGAAACAACTCCCACGAGGAGATAACTCGATCAACTATATTACCCCGCGACGAGACAACTCCCACGAGGAGACAATTCGCTACTACATCGTCGCGGGACAACACCGACGACTCAAATAACTTACATAGCGACAACTTAGTCGCGCTACGCGCCAATGCGCATTCACGCCCCTCCGACACACGCTCCAATGCATTTCCGCACACCATCAGGCCATATGCCAAAGAACAAACACTACAATTTTCACTCTCGACACGATTGAGAACCCATTTCGACATGGCCCCCACATCGACTCGAGAGTGGGGGGCTTAATGATATGCCTAATTGGGCCAACCCAATGGGCCTACAAGTTATTTACCTACTGGGCCACGAGCCCAATATTGAAGACCAATATCACCGAGGCCCAAACACCTTCAAGTAAGGTTTGGGCCCAACAAAGCAAACCCAACCCAATAAACGACATATAAATAGAGGTTTTACTCATTTTATTAAGGTACGTCCTATTAACTGAGCAATACTACAATACGTATTCTCTGGACTATTTCTACTATCAGCACGTCTGACTTGAGCGTCGGAGGGGTTTCCGCCGGATCAACCCCCGGCTTAGTTCATGTGTTCTATGATCGCAGGTACCTCAGGATCATCAAGTTGTCAAGCTACTGATCTGCTTTGCTCTCCCAGTTCATTTTCTACACTACCCCAGGTGATCTACATTTTAGCATCATCAAATACAATTTTATTTTTTAATTCTTTAATTATAATATAAACAATTTATAATAAAAAAATAATAATAAAAAAAGAAAGAAAATTAGCTGAGCTCAAGTTCGGCAAACTCGTCGCGAGCTCAAAAAATATGTCCAGCTTGACTCATTTATTTGAACGTCGAATTTAATTATTTTCTCTTATTGAACTTGAGAAGAAGAAAAATTAAAGTCGCCCTCAATCTAACTTTTATGCTCGATCTTTATTATAATAACTACACCACATGTATTAGGCAAGCATATGGCCTAAATTCTTAATTAAGAAGCTTAATTATGCAATTAATGAAGTTCCGTTTCGTAGTTTCATTTCGGTCTCAAGCCTCGCAAAGTCCTTAATAATACGATAGCAATGTTTACCTAGTACACATATGTGATCGTGGTACTTTTCCAAAAAAAAGTCATTGTGTTATGCACAATATAACTAATTTTAATTTACTTGAATTTAAGATGTAACTTTACATAAAGTCATCAGCAATTAATATATGTTTAGGCTTGAGCCCGACACTACATAAATAATCTTTTAAATGAAAATATATATTGTCGTGCCTCTAAGATAATAGGGATTATTAGTGAGAACCCCCTACTATATTAGGGTAAATTAGAATGGATCCAACCCCTTTTACAATATTAGTGAAACCCCCTCCATTATTTAATTTTAATTATTATTTACATAATTATTAGGTGCTAAACCTATATTACCCTTAGTTGCCAAATTTTGTTAAAATAAACCCTAGCCGCATATTTTATACCAACAACCGTTCTCTCATCGACACTCATCTCCACCACTTCTCTTCTTTCTCGATCTGGGAATCCCGGTAATGGCGGTGGAGGCGGCGGCTAAACGGAGGACGAAGGTGGTGCCACATCTCAACAACGACGAAGGAGTCGTTCTCAAATCTCCGGCACCGTGAAGAAAATTAAAGAACAATAGCCGCTATGTAGTCGATTCTCGCTTAGTTCGCTTCGTTCTCAGGCGCTATGGAGTCGATTCTCGCTTAGTTCGCTTTGTTCGTTATATTCGGTGGCCACCAAAGGCGTTGGAATCGACTATGGGAAACCCTTCGTTTTTTTTTTGGTAATGGTTAACCCCTCTCTACCTCCACCCTCGTCTCCATCGTCAGATCTGGTAACATCGCTCTGCTCCACCGCAACCATAATTTAAAAAAAAAATCGGAGATGTTTTTATTGATGGGTATCTTTTGCAGCAATATAGTTGTTTTCGTTATTCTACTATTTAGTATAGTTGTTTTCGTTATTCTACTATTTTGTATAGTTGTTGATGGGTATCTTTTGCAGCAGTATAGTTTTTTTTTTTTTTTTGTTCTTTCGATTTTTGGAAGCATTCCTGGAATCCTCGTCGGAAGACCGCCTCCACCACCGCTGTAATGGAATAGATTGACCACGAGGAGGAGGTATTGTTTGGGAGGCTGGTTTGTTGAAATTGTGTTCGTGTTACTCAAAAAGATATAGTTGTTTTCGTTACGGTTGTAGTTGGTTTCAATAATAGTCGTTTTTGTTGGAATTTTGGTATGTTTTTTTGCTTTTGCTTTTGTGGATTTCAATAAATTGTAGTTGATTTAATATAGTTGTTTTCGTATAGCAATATAGTTGTTTTTACACAATAATTTTATTGTTTGAATAAATAGTTGATTTAACAAATAGTTGTTTTGGAGATGTTTTGATTAAATAATTAATTAATCTTAAAATGGAAATAATATAATATATAATTAACTTAATGAATTGTGAAATTGATGTATCATTGTTTTAATTATAGTCGTTTTAATAATAGTCGTTTATTGGCATATAGTTGTTTTAACTGAAAACTAAAAGAATATAGAAAAGGAATATTTAAAGAAAAATATTAAAAAAAATAAAAAAAAAGTTTTTTTAAAAAAAATATTATTTTTTAAAGAAGAAATAAATAAATAAAACGAAAATTAAAATTAAACTATAAAAAAATAAAAAAAAATATCAAACTAGTGGATAATAGATAGTGAATAGTGGGAGGGTAAATTTGAGAATATAAAAAGAATGGGTTTCTCACTAATAAAGGAAAAGGAACTGGACCCATCCCTATTAAAATAATGTTAGAGGGGGTTCTCACTAATAGTCCCAAGATAATAACTTTTGTTTCATTATTATCTATGCATCTGTGTAATTAGTTTTAGGGTTGGGCATGAGTTGAGTTAGGTAATTATTGGTCAAATACCTATCTGATTCGACCATTCGATTTTATTGAATATTGAAAATTATTACAGGTCCGACTATTATAGATTGGATAATGGTTGGCAACCGACTATGTCGAATAAACAATGGGTGGTATTATTTTTATTATTTATTTATTTTTCTACAGTAATAAAATGTTTTTAAAAGTTTTTTCAGAAGATAATTAAAATTTTGAAAAAATAATGTTGCAAAAATTTTACCTTTAACCTTATTTTTTTTTATTAAACTTCAACAATAAGTAAAAAAAATATATGATTAAGAATTATAAAATAAAAATAGTACGTTGAGATTAATAAATTTGAGTTGATTTTTATATATTATTTTAATATTAAGAAAATAAAATTATGAATTAAATACTCACAATAACTTTGTATAATCAAAAAAATTGGTTAACCAATATTACTCGACTAACGGACTTTTGAGTAAACTAAAAACTACCAACCGACCCATTTATATATGAGTCGGTTAAAATTACCGATCCGACTATATAAGCCAGTAAATTAGCAGTTATCGACCAAGAAAAGTACACTAAAAGTGGATCAGTTGGCCGATAAAATCGACTTATGCCCTCCATTTATAAGAGGTAATTAGACTTCCCTAGTTCACAACCATGTGTACAGAATAGGAGTTATTGCTATTACATGTATTTATAAGGGCACCCATCCCTAATTTACACCCAAAAAAGTACATTTTTTGGTGTCACCTAACATGAAATTTATGAACTCTAATTGCCAACTAAAGAGAACCTTCAAAAAAAATTTATTATTTTAACAAATATTTCATACTACAGTAGAACCTTGATAAATTAATACCCGATAAATTAATAACCTCGCTTAAATAATAAATTTTCCCGGTCCCGACACGGGGACAACGTGCTAAATTAATAATTCTCTAAATTTATAAGATAATACACATTCAGAAATTTTAAGAAGCCCCATATAATATATAAATTAATAATGCATAAAAAAAATTCTTAAATTACATAGTACAAAGCATATTTTATAGATCTATGAAGGCTTAATATAATATAATTTAATTCTCACTTGTTTCTTGTAGAAGTTCACATTACCATCAATCTCGTCGCTCACTTTTTTTAACATGGTTAGAACTTTCGATATAGTTTTCTCATAGCTCAACATATATCGTTCTATACCATTACTGTTTTAAGAGCTTCCATTCGTGAAACTGGCTCTATAGTGCATTAAACGAATGGTACAATGAATAATATATACGTAAAAAAAAATGTATTTATTGAAAATAATAATAAAAGTAATTTCATAAATTAATAAGTTATTAATTAATGTATAAATTAATAATTATTAATTTATCGATAAGTTAATATTTCGCTAAATTAATGAAATCTTGATGGTCCCAACTGTATTAATTTATAGAGGTTTAACTGTAATTGCTTTCAATATTGTAGCAGATGCAAAACTGCATCCTTTGTATGCAATTAACTAAATCTAGATTTATTCTAAAATATATATTTTTTAAGAAATAGTTTTCTTAGGTCAAGTTCCGGATCGGGTATTGGGGTAGTTTTACCCTACCCGATATACAACCGGGAATTACTATTCTAAAAATATAACCCAACTCCATCCGGTTTTAAAAATATAGTCGGTACCCATACCGGAAGTACACAAACAAGCCAAAACAAATTGCTTCAGAAAAATCTGATTGTTCCGATAATTAAAACCAACAAATTAGTTCTCAACAACACATAAAATCAAAAGGCAATTTATATCACCAAGGTAACAAAATCGTCTCTAGAATTTCTAAAACCTCGAAATTTAATATTTGATTTCATTAAAAAACTTCCAAAAAAAAAATTGCCATCGCAAATACTCTGTTCCAACAAAGAGCCAAACCACAACTTCAGTAAAAGAAACCAAGTACTTTACCACCAACACTTTTCCTACGTGCTTCTTCGTGATCCATGATTCCAGCCGAAGTTGTTAGCACAATATATCCAAACTGAAATCAAAGTGCATAATTTATAAATAAAAGAGAAAAAAATGTATTTTCAGAAATTTTGAATTACATAATTACAATTACAAGCAAAGGGTTATGAATTTGTTTTTACCTGTCTCGATGGGAGAAGTCTTGCAGTCCAAGGCTCGATATCCTTAACACCAACATCAAATCGAGGGCTGATAACACCACATTTGTTCAATCGCCCGTTTAGTTCAACCACGATTTTTCCAGATCTGTGGTCGTCAACATATTCAAATTCTCCAATGTATCCTGTCAATCAATTAAAGTAACAAAATAAAGGGAAAACTTGTTATGCAAAATCAGAGATTTAAATGAAACAAAAAAAATAATTAAAAAAGAAAAAGAAAAGGAGCAAACCGTGCTTCTGCATGACCATAAGAAACTTGATAATCACTTTTGAAGAAGGCCTGATCATGACCTGTCGTTTTCCGATCTTTTCGGCATTGTACATACTCTTTAGAGCATCGTTCAACACACTGACTCTCACCATTTTCCGTATGCAAGCTGATGAAATAAATTATTAGAAAATATTAAACGGTGCATAAACATCTGTTCTGTAATATATCAATCTAAATATATAGTGAAACGGAACCTATACACATTACATCGAGCCATCATAAAAATAAAAAATAAAACAATTTTGCAACATTATTAAAATGTTTCAAACAAAAAAATCTACTAGTGGTATTCATCAATTCGGTTAACCGATCGAACAGTGTTGAACAAAAAGTTTGGAAAATATGATAAATAAAATTAAAATTGTAACTAATTTTTCTTTACTTTGGTAATTACAGAGTATGAAATTTCGGTTTTGCGGAACGAACACGGTTAACATCCCAACATGAAATGGGTGCAAAGATCTTAAAGTGTAAAATATCCTAAGCAATCTCTCTCTCTCTCTCTCTCTCTCTCTCTCTCTCTCTCTCTCTCTCTCTCTCTCTCTCTCTCTCTCTCTCTCATTTTCTCTTTTACGACTAGATCACCAGATCAGAGCTCTCTCTCTCATTTTCTCTTTTACGACTAGATCACCAGATCAGAGAGACTGAACCAAGATCCAGATTATATGTTCTTTAATATCAACCCTCAACAACACACATAAATACCCAATATTCTCAAATACAGCTATCACAAGAAAACAATGCAAATTGCTGAATTAAAAAACCAAACTTTACAAAAAATTACAGAAACGGGTCGAATAAAGAACACGGCGTAATCGTTTGAAATTCTCAATACAAACATCGTCGAACAAAAAAAAGGAACGAAATCTTACATCATGACCAAAAACATGTAATAACGAACAAATCAGAGTTTACTGACAGTGTACGAAAAAAAGTCATCAGAAATCAGAGTTTACTGAGAGTGTACGAAAAAAAGTCATCAGATCGGAGATTACCTGAGAAAGAGGGGCGGCGGCCGCTTCTTCTTTGATTCGGTTGGGCTCAAATGGAAGCGTCGAGGCGAGTGTGGGAATGGTGGGTTAGGGTTTGGGCTTATAAACGCTGCTTTCACGAGGTTTTCTTCTTCATTTTCAATTAAGGAAATTACGGAAACACCCCTCCAGGTCTGTGTTAATTCTTGGTTGATACTCCCTCCGTTCCTTTATAATTGTCGATTTTAGCTTGTGCACATGAATTAAGGATCTCAATAAATGTTACTTAATTTTTTGAAAAATATATTGTCTTGTACTAAAATACCCTTGCCAATAATTAATGTGAGAGAGTGTTGGAGATAGTTAATAAGGGTAAAATTGATAATTACACAATTAATGCAGTATCGAAAATGTAAAGTCACAGATAATATGAAACAAAAATAATTTTAAAAAGAGACAGTTACTGTGAAACAGAGGGAGTACTTGATAGTATGAATGTAAGTGGGACTTTTATTTATAATTCTTATTTGGGTAAATTACACCCACACCCCTGAGAGGTATGTTTAAATAACTTTAAGGTCCCTGTATTATCGATAATTACACTCACCCCTTGAAACGTAGTTATAAACTCTAATGGGATAATGCATTGCATACGTTATTACGATAGAGTTCTAACGGGCTATTGGTTTCAGGAAGTGGTGGAGACAACAAAGAGTTATGGGTGATTTAAGAAATATTCGGAGAGCCATGTCACCCCATATCTCCCTATAACTCTATGTTATCTCCACCACTAGCTAAAAGTAATAGTCCATTAGAACCATATCGGAATAATGTATCCAATGCATTATCCCGTTAGAGTTTCTAACTACGTTTCAGGGGGTGAGTGTAATTGTCGAAGCATACCATAAGACCTCCTCGTCTGATACGGTAACTAACTAATCAGTGTCATATTCGGTTTCTTTTCGGCTTATTTTTGTTGGTAATCGATATGTTGTTGCTAATTCAGGTTGCATATATGTATAAAGCACAGAAGCACAATCAAAGAGATGAGTGATGACAACCGAAATGAAGACGAGGATGATGATTGAGATCAAGAAAATATTTGTATTATTTGTTGTCATGTTAATAACATCTTTTTGTGTTAGGGATAGGGGACTATTTGGGATGAATATTACTAATTTATAATATTTATCTCATATTTGGTTAATCATTGAAGAGTATGTATGTATTTTATGTCTGTTTTGATTGATGACTATATGGACTTCATTTGGTTGGCAAGATAAGATTAGTCAATATAAGATTAAATTATCTAATGAGATTCAATTATTTTATTAGAGCTTGAAACGTCAAAAAAAAAAACCCATTATAAGGCAAGACAAGTCAAGATAAGGCACGATAAGTCATGATTATATAATTTTGACAGATCGACTCGGCAATTTATTAAGGATACCAAACATCAAATTAAGTCAACTATTTAGTTAATCGTGACTTATCTTGGCAACCAAACGGGCCTTAATGTAAATAAATACATTGTATGCACACTTAATTCTCTTGATGTTTTTGTTCGACTATGTTATGTCTGTATTTCTTCACTTAAAAAGGCTTCTTAATGTTATGTGTGTATTTTTTCACTAAAAAAGGTTTATGTTTTATTGTGTCAGAGATGAATGTTACTTTAATTTTACCAATGTATACAATAGTTTTTTTCTCAACGCTCTAATTCATAATTATAGATATGTGTTGGAAATTTTATTTAATAAAATAAAATTATTTTTCAATGGAAATTAGAAAAAATGTTTTTAGGCACTTATTGATCAAATAGGTCTGACAATATGCAAAGGTATGCCACACCT
>NW_012194777.1:669456-707813 GCF_000504015.1 Erythranthe guttata
AAAAAATTTAAAAATTTAATTTTCGCCCCAAAATAGTGTTTTCCGTTACTTGCTAACGGACATGTAACGGCGGGACGAAAAGTGTTCAAACTTGAAACTTGGAGGTGAACTTTGTTCATTTTAGAACAAGGGGACGAAAAGTGAAATCGGGCCAAACACGAGGGACCAAAAGTGTACTTATCCCCATTTTATATACATAAATGATTTTTATTTTCTAACATTTGCTCTTAAGAAAAAGAAACGGAATTCAGTATCTAATCTAAATAAAAAAAAAACCTAAAAATAAATAGGGTACATTCCACTTTACCCCCTCGTACTCTGCCCGAGAATCACTTTACCCCCTCGTACTCTCAATTTCATCGATTTACCCCCTGTACTTGTACAATTTCCCAATACAGCCCTCTTCGTCAACTTTTTTCGATTTTGACTCTGATGCCGTTTGATAAACTCTGTAAATTATAAAATTGCCAATAACACGTCGTTTCTTCTTCTCCCACCACTTCCATTTCCAAGATATCCCCAAATTCAAGGCCTAACTTAGCAAAAATCAAGACAAAAAATTGATCGATTCCACCTAGTGCAAAGAAAAAAAATATATGAATGTGTGAAACTTTCTCTTTTCTAAACTCGAGAGTCAAAATCGAAAAAAGTCAATATTTACGTCAATAATTTGACTCTGACCAAACGGCGTCAGAGTCAAAATCGAAAAAAGTTGACGGAGAGGGTTGTATTGGGAAATTGTACAAGTATATGGGAGTAAATCGATGAAATTAAGAGTACGAATGGGTAAAATGATTCTCGGGCAGAGTACGAGGGGGTAAAGTGTAATTTACCCAAATAAATAAAACAAAAATCCCCCTATGTCACGTGCAGCACACATGCCTAATCAATAGACTACACTATAAAAATGAATTGAAAATTCCCCCATTCCTTCCAAGATTTTTGCTGCACAATTTCTTTTCTCCCTTTTTCTACATCTCTCTCTACCCCCTCTTTACCTCTTTCTGGATCCGTTCTGTATTTCTAGGGTTTTGAATTTTATCTCTAACTAAATTAATAAATTCCGAAATTAAATTAATTGAAATTCGCCGATATGAAGCTCACCGTGAAAACTCTCAAAGGCAGCCACTTCCAAATTACCGTCCACCCGAACGACACCGTCAGTAACTTTTCTTTCTCTCTCTTTCTCGTTGCATCTGCTGAGTATTTTCTTTTAATTTTTGTTTTTAATAATGGCGTATTGAGTATTTAATTTTTTTGATTTTTGATTTTAGAATATTTAGTTAAAGTTCCCAGCTTTTACATGCATTTGGCTTAATTACCATCGCTTACTTATTTTTTTTCAAGTTTTGATTGGATAATGGGGTTGGGTTAATCGACCTTTTGCGTGCATTACTCGAATCCACACTTACATTTGTTAAATTGCTTGATAAAAAATATAAATAGTAGGTGAGCTTGCAAAATAACTTTTAATTTAGAAGATTTTATATATATTTTTGCTTATTGGATTTCATCAGATTTGTTATATGTTTTAATGAGGCTTACGGGTGAAAATGCTGACTGTATTTTCATTGTTCAAACGGAATGTTAGAAAGTCGCAAACTGTTTTACAGTGAATTTGTTTCCGAAATCTGAAGTAACATATGTCAATTTTCAATTTCTAGAATGTAGCGTGTATGACTCTACTCGGCAATTCCAAGTTTGTCGGAAACGTATGTGGTGGTCTCTTCTTTTTATTTGATTGCTACATCTTATACATTTTGGAACTGTCGTATTATAAATGGTGTTTTTGACTTATTATTTGCTCTCATAGTATATTTCCGATATTGTTGACCGATCAAGATTGTTGGTTATTTATGATACTAGGTAATGGCTGTTAAGAAAAGCATTGAAGATGTACAAGGCAAAGATAATTATCCATGTGGCCAGCAATTGTTGATTCACAATGGGAAAGTATTAAAAGACGAAACTACTTTGGCTGAAAACAAGGTTTCTGAAGATGGTTTTCTTGTTGTCATGTTAAGTAAGGTAACCCCTTAGACCCGACCCGACCCGTTTCTTTGAATCTTAGCCACATTGTACATAATTTACTTTTCTTCATTTTCTTGGCTTCTCGGATATCTTTTGATTTATTTAATTTTTCTCGGGTTAATTTCAGAGCAAAAGTTCAGTTTCAAGTGTGTCAACATCTTCCCAGGTGAGATACTGGAAATACACATCTTCGTCTTTTATTTATTTACTTAATTATGTATTTTTCTAATACCTAATCGTATGCACAGCCTGCACCTATTGCTGCACCAGCTTCTGTTCCTACTCCTGCAGCTGAATCTCAGCCAGTTGTACAGTGAGTTTTAGTAAAATATCGGCATTCATAACGTGTTTATATATACATACACACACACACACACACACACCACTTGATGATGTTACTTTTGTGGCGTAGGGCCCCTAAGACCACTGCTTCAGCTTCTGTCGCTCCATCAGCAAAGTATGGAAATCTTTTCATTTGTAACTTCCGAGAAAAATATTTGTTAATATGTGTTTATTTAATTGTTGATGCAGTGACGCTTTTAACCCTTATGCTGAAGCTGCTTCCAATATAGTTGTTGATAACTCTCTCGAGCAGACTATTCAACATCTGATTGATATGGGTGGTGGTAGTTGGGACAAAGAGACAGTAACACGTGCACTTCGAGCTGCGTATAATAATCCCGAACGAGCTGTGGATTACTTGTATTCAGTACGAATTTTGATCCAATTTCTTGTTTTTTTTTTCTTTTTTTTTTTCCATTCGTGTTCAGCAAAAGATATTGACTTTTTTTGTTTTTCTTTAATCAAAGG
The DNA here is from genome assembly GCF_000504015.1 of Erythranthe guttata. The sequence goes on from NW_012194777.1 coordinate 672,298, forward strand.
GAATCCCTGAGAGCGCAGAAGTCGCAGTTCCATTGGTTCAATCTGGAGTCGATTCTGTTGCTGCTGTAAGTGGTCCACCTGCTTCAGGAGCACCTAATTCATCCCCGTTGAATTTGTTTCCTCAGGTTCTTTTTTCTTAAACTATTACTATCATCTCGAGGGTCAAATAACATACGACATGTTTATTATTTTTCTTGTATTTCATATTCTGTCGGAAATTCCGTAGGAGACTATTTCTGGTGGTGCTGGTCTTGGATCCCTTGGTTTCCTCAGGAACAACCAGCAGGTGGGTTATTTTTTTCTGAATTTGTTTTATACATTCTTTAGCAAGTAAAATCCCGAGCTCTTTTTTTTTTTTTTTTAATAATTATTACATGGTGTATTTAACTATTTATCCATGAAAGCATGTATATTTTAATCCAAGTTTCTATCGCAGTTTCAAGCACTGCGTTCGCTGGTTCAAACTAATCCTCAAATTCTACAGGTAGCTACACAAGTTTTACGTGTTTGTTTTTGCGAATTTTTTTTTTTATATTTTTTAAAAAACTTAATAGCTAAATATATTGCTCGTATAGCCCATGCTCCAAGAGCTTGGGAAACAAAATCCTTCACTTTTGAGGCTCATACAAGAAAACCATCAAGAGTTCCTCCAATTGATCAACGAACCTGTTGATGATTCCGAAGGGTGAGTATTTATACTCGAGTTAGTACTATCTTTTTTATTTATTTATTATTATTTAATTATTTATTTCTGTATACGCATGTGAATCTGAGTAGCTTTTGTTTATATGTTTATAGGGATATATTTGATCAGGCAGATCAAGAAATGCCACACGCTGTTAGTGTGACACCTGCAGAGCAGGAGGCCATCGAAAGAGTATGAGAAATGTCGATTCTATACTCTTTTATCAATTATTTCATTTTATTTTTGAATTTCTTATAATTATTATATACGGATAATATTTGTAGATGGAGGCGATGGGTTTTGAGAGAGCTCTTGTTATTGAGGCATTTCTAGCTTGCGAGCGCAACGAGGAATTAGCGGTGAACTACCTCTTGGAGCATGCTGGAGATTACGAGGACTAAATGCTCGACAAATTTTAGATCAACAATTCATTAGTGAAAAACACGAGTTTAAACCGTTTTTAAATTTTTTTTTTTTCAACTTGTTATACTGGGAATATGTAAGAATTTGATGCTGATTGGGATTTCGATTGATATGTATTGATTATGAAGTCCATAGTATGGTTTTTGGTTTTCATTACATGAATATTAATTGTTGGAGACAATAGTGGAGTCAGGATTTTAAGTACGGGGGCGAATGCATTAAAAAAAATTATAGGGAGGACCGTTAATGCAATTATACACAGATTTTTTTTTATATGTATATATATGTTGTGGGGGCCATAGCCCCCTTTGGACCTATGCTTTTTAGAGTTTAAGTTTCAAATTAAATCATAAGAATAATACTTGGTTCAAACTCAACTCTTGTTATTGTGTTATTGCACAATCAATTGACGGATATTATCCAATGCACTTGATTGTATAATGAAAAACTTAAATATATAAAAGGGGTTATTTTACATACCCTAAGTCACCAAATAAACTAAGGATAAACTTAAACTCAAATCATCCTTTGATATACCCCTGGAGAAGCGAAAATACTATACTACCTTTATATGCAATTTTCGGCCAAACTGCGTTCAACATTTATGGTCCTGCATTTATTATGTTCGCTGATTTATTTATTATTATTATTATTTTTTTTTTTTTAATAAACCTGTTTGTTAACTATATATATATATATATATATATATATATATATAAAACCCTATATATATATATATATATATATATATATATATATATATATATATATATATATATATATATATATATATATATATATATATATATATATATTTAATTTTTTATTTTTTTTTTAAATTATTATTTTTTTTTTTTATTTTCAAAACAATATGTTTACGGTACTGAAAATAACTACATGTAACTATAGTACCTATAGTAATTCATAGTTATGTTCGTTTTTTTTCCCCATATTTTTAGCCGATCAATTGTATACACACACGAATACTGACTTATACAAAATAAATCCATAAAACCCCAACAAAAATTTACAAATGTCAATATTTTTATTATAAATTACATCAGAACCAATAAAATACAAATCGAAAATACACAAATATACTCATATGTAACTACATGTTACTATAGTAATGTATAGTAATGTACAATAATGTATACAGTCTGTTGAACAAATCAGATGTAACTTCAAAAAAAAAATTGACACCTTCAAGGAAAGGATCAATGGCCTTCATTAAGCTGCAATAGCAAAATCAAAAAAAAAAAAAATTTATTTTAGTGAAAATCAACAAAATTTGAAGAAAAACATCAAAACACTCAAAAATCAACAAATAGTAAGAGATCGAGAGATAGAGAGAGAGGTTATTGCTGGGAAATGCTACAGATTTTAAATCAAACAGACAGTGACTCCTCACCCCCCTCGCATCCTACCAAAACGCTAGACGCCGCTAATAACCACCCACGGTTCCGCGCGCCCATAAAATGCAAAAAAATATAGAAATAAATCTGAAAAGATAAAAATAAACGAAATTACCATAAAAAAATAGATCCCGACGAGAGGAATCCAACGGTGGGTGACCCGTCAAATTTCGACGGGTGGAACACAAAATAAAGCTCCAGCAAGACCACCGTCCTCGAATGAAAAAAAAAATTGCAGAAACAGATCCGCGCTCGAAACTGAATGAAATCACCACCAAAGAAAGAGCTCGACGAGAGGAATCCAACGGTAGTTAAACCATCGAATTCCGACCACCGGAGAGAGAGTTATGGCTCCGGGAAGCAATTTCGCCGGTGAGAGGTTTGTAGAGGCGGGATTTTGAATCAGGGAGAAGAAGAGAGACACCGTGAGTGGCTAGGGTTAAAACTGATTTTAGAAGGTCATTATAGGAACTTCAGGGTAGCCCAAGGGGTATTTCAAAATATTTTTAAAATGAGAGGGGTTTCCCCTAAAGTATAATCCACTTGGTAGTTAATTCTATATAATTTGGAAATGAGGGGTCTACAAAATAATCCCTATATAAAAAACTACTAAAGGATAACTATATACTATATTATTCGAAATAAATATTTTAAGCAATTTTATATAAAGTAGCTTTCAAAAATCAAAATACCACAATGATTAAAAGTTAAAACAAATGGGAGTTACATATGTGAAACTCACGTGAAAGTAAATGAAAATGAACAAGATTTTAATTTGTAATGAATTTGAAACTCTTAATTTAAAGTCAACTAATATGATAACCCTCAATCATTTGATGAAGTAATGAATTTCACTCATTTGAGAAGTCAACAAGATTTTGGTTGATTGACCTAAAAATCAAAGGCTAATTTTGACCCTTGAAACCGAGGGGTCAGATTATAACTGCCCCCAATCCAAATCAAAGGCTAATTTGACACTTGTTGAGGGACACAATAATTAAGCCAAAAAGGGGAAAAAAAAAAAAGTCTTATCCCAAATATTTATAAACTAATTTGAGTATTTCTTCTAGTGCTAAGTAATAGTTGATCTTCAAACTAATTGAAAACTGATAAATATTATTGCGATTGGAAAATTTTAATGTTAAGATGATCAACAACTTAACAAATTGATAAAATTAGTTTAGTATATCACCAAATGAAGTAACTGAAGTCAAATATATGTTTGTGGGGCACCGAACTTTGGTCCGTCGTCTTAGCAGGAGATTGAGTTATCATAATTTACATTCTTCGATTAAAATATATCGGGGTGAGGAATTTCACCTTGTAGTGTAACTAAAATGAAATATAATCCGAAAGCATATAACTTGCTAATATAGCACTAACTTGAACTGATGGATTGCAATCACATTTAATAGTTGATGAAATGAATTTAATTTTTTTCGACATCATAATGAAACCGCGAACAATCATATAACTGCGCTGGGTAAAAAATCATATATGTGGTTAAAAATTAAAACAAATATATTCATGAAATTAAAATTGAAATTGTGATAATATTTTTTTGCAATATGGTCCCCCAATCACATTTTGCCATTTTATTTTATTTTTGTTTTACTTTATTTGGTTGTTATTAGAGAGAGAGAGAGAGTAAATAATAGTTGGAAAGTGCGTAGACGCGTCGTTGCCGGCAACGCTCCTTATATCTAGCCGATACCACAGGTAAATTATTTCTGCCAGACATATTCTTCTTTCATCGATTCTTGTTAATTAATACATTTTGTCACTAAATAAATTTAATCATTTGGGTTTTTCAAAGGGAAAACCCGTTTTACTTCAACGCCGTCTCCGTCTCCGTCGCCGTCGCCGTCACCGTCGCCGTCAACGGCCAGGATCGTTTGGTGGGAGGCCTTCTTTCGCTTCTGTTTTCCTTCTTCCGTAAGTTCCCTTTTATTTTTCTCTTTTTTTGGGCTCTTACATTCATGGGTTCTTGCAGATCTGCTGATTTTTCTCTCTGTGTGTTTTTGGTGTGTGTGTGTGTGTGTGTTTTTGCAGCTCTATTTTTTTTGGTGATGTAATTGGGCTTGTGATAATTATTTTTGTGATTGGATCTGAGTTATATTTATAGGATCTTGGGTGGTTCTTATGGCTAATTGGTGGGAAATTGAATAATTTTTTGGTAAAAATCCTTTCTTGATTTGATCTGATAGAAATGAAGAGCTTCAAAAAGAATTTGGGCAAGAAGTGAAACCCTAATTAGAGATCATTGGATTATAACTGAAAGTGTAGTTGGTGTTTGCAAATCGATCGTCTGTATTATCGCCGTATTTCGAAGAAAATGATTAGGTTGCTATGGAGCTCTATATTAACTAACTGCTTTGTTACTTTTAGTATCAAGATAGTATTTAGTAGTGACGTATCTTATTTTTCGTATTAGTGTATATCGTTTCGTTTAATCATCTCGAGTCGGTACTCTTGATCACGAGTTTCGGAAAATGATTAAAAAGTTTAAACATGTAATGGGAAAATTGCAAGATAATAGTTCTTGAGGTTGTTTTAGTCATCGAACAAGATTCTGCATTTTGTTCGATTTTTTTCTCGAATTTAAACGAAGCCCACATTTTATAATCACTAAAACAAACTCGAAAAAAAACGTGTGCAGGAAACTTGTCTTGTGACAGACAAAGAAAGCAATTCTTGGAAGAAAGGAAAAAAAAAATATGCCTCTCGACAATGTAATAACTTCACCTCACCGGAGGTCGCAAACACAGACGGCGTTTTCTCAGGGGACCCCAAAGAAACGGGACCCACGAGGTGGCGAAGAATTGGGCAGCTTTACGACACTTATACAGAGGCATCGATTTCTTCTGGTCGCACTTGTACTACTCACTTTTCTTTGCACCGTTTATCTCTACTTTGCGGTGACACTTGGCACAAGCGATGAATGTTCCGGATTGATTGGGGCTCGAAGGGCCACCTGTAATTTGAAACTGGTTAAAGATTCTGTGGCGGGTAAGGGGAAATTGAAATTCTTTTAAGTAGAGAATATATTTTGGTTCGATTAATTTTCCACAGGCTCGTTCATCGTTGATTTTCGGTGTATATGCACAGAAGTAATTGTTTTGAGGAGAGTGTGTGTGTATGGCAGCAGTGAAAAAAATTAACTTGTATGAAATATGAATTTCGGATTTTTTTTTTCTTTATTTATTTATGCAATTTTTACATTGTTGGAGGTTGTAGATTTTTTGGGAATTCATAATATGCCAAAGATATATATAATTTTTATAAGTATATAACAAACCCCATTCTCGTGAGTTATTTTTATTTAATTTCTTTTAGGCATCATTCTTTTTGAGTTATTAAAGATAATTTTTTTTTTTTGAAAAAATAGAAGAATTCCTTAAAATTATATATACTCTTAAAAATATGGGTAATTACAATCGCTCTTCAACTATAAAGTGTTTTTGCACAAAACAAGTACAAACTAAACTATAGAATATTCCATGGAATTTAGAAAATTTTATTAAATTTGATACGATAAAAGTGGACGTGTAAGAAAATTCATAGTTGAGGCAGTGATTGTAATTACCCAAATAAGATGAGCTTTTTTTCGTAATTCGACCTTATATCAGGGGTGGCCGCAATTTAATTGCAAGAACAATTATTGGACTCTACTCCAAAAGAAAAAAAAAGCCAATACATGACAAAAAAATGCTAAGAAAATAAAATAAAATTAATGAATCTACAAACAAGAGAGTCAAATTGAACCATATTCAGCTATTTATTATTTCAAATTCAAATCCAAAAACTGAATTTTTAGACTATCTTCAGTTCTTTCAGCCAAGCTGTGTGCAAGGGGCACGGATCTCGTTCGCCTTGTGAAATTGCTTTCTCCGACAGCGAATAGAACCACCCGTTTCTCCATTTGAACTGCAAATTTCGACAAATTATTTTTAATCAAAATTAATCGGAATAATAAAAGTACAATAAAGTTCGACAATTTTTTATGTACCTCCTTAACTGCTGTAGGAAAATGAGCAACTGCCCTCGAGTAAGCACATAATCTATCCTCCATCGCTCCTTCAAAGACTATACCTTTCTCTGCAGCCGCCGCAGCACCAAGTTCGGCTATCAGGGCCGACACCTGAAATCGATTATTCAACGTATTATTTTACCATATATATATATATAAATATTTAATAATCTTATTCTACATAAAAAATAATATTTAATATTTCTTTTTTTTTTTACCTCAGAACGATGTTCCTTCTCAACGAGGCCTACAGTTGCTCCAGGATGACGGGCTCCAACGAGCATGAATGCACATATCCATATCAGCTTTTCGAGCATTTGCTTCTCAAATGCATCTTTTTCAAGTACCTTTTTTTTCCCAATACAGTTAAAACCTCTATAAATTAATACAGTCGAGACTATCAAAATTCTATTAATTTAGCGAAATATTAAATTATCGAACTAATAATTTAACATGTTTTCACCGAGTCGGGACCAGAAGAAACTATTATTTAAGCGAGGTTATTAATTTATCGAGGTTCTTCTATATATTATTTATTAGGAATTTACAGAAATTGAATTGGTATATAATAACTCTTACCGATTTTATATTGAACATTATTATACATATTGATCGGCGAAGGCAAACCCCCGATTTTCTTTTTAAATGGGTATTTTAGTTTTATCAAATCTTGAAGAACACGTACGAAAAGAAACCTAAGACGAAAAGCACCTTGCAAGAAAGTCCACCGGCACGTAATCTTGCAGCAACTGCAGAACCCCATTTCCCATAACCGGCAGTTAAACCCTCCGGGTTCGTGTCGGTTATCCCATCGATCGGAGCTTCACCGAGTTTCGAAACCGCAAAATACGCTAAAACTTGACCGGCATCGCCTAACCCTTTAGTTTGAAACCACGGCTCCATCATTCCATTCTGGAAAAACACCAAATCTGCTACTTTGTTAAGGATCATAATTTTTACGCATGTAGTTATTACATCAAGATCCATCGACAATTTATCGTTATAGACACAAAAAATGTAAGAAAAAATAAAAATTCAATCTTTAAAAGTTTCAACACAAAATTGATTGAAGACATTTTCAGACAACAATCTGACACATTGCTTATAACTTATAACAGTCTTCAAACAGTTCCAATTTCGACAAGATGAGCAATAATCAGCAAAACCCATAAATAAATGACATTTAATTTAATAAAACAATAATTAAGAAAAAAAAAAAAGAAATTAAATATTACCGCTCCATCGAGATTTGGGAGTGGAATCGAGGACGGCATCCAGATCATCGTTCCGGGTACAAACTAAAATGGGCCCCGAAAAATCCGGAGGGACGGGCTCTCCTCTTTTCACCAGTATATCGTCTCCGCCGCCCATTTCCTGAAGTGCTTTCCCCACGCGCCCGCCGCCGACTATGACGGCCGGCGCCACCTTCTCTGCGGCGGTGGCCATGGATGGGGGAGAAGCGGTTGATAGGGATGCTTTGGGTTTGAATTTGAGCCTGATTGTTGAAGTGGGTTTTGTGCGGGGTTGGAAAAAGGAAGAGCTAGAAAGTGAGAGCGCGGTCGCCATTGATGGTGGTGGTGGTGGTGGTGGGGGTTTGAGAAAAAGCCATTTTCGAATTTGATGATTCCTGGTCAAGAAGGAGAAGAGAGCCACTCATTTCTGGAGAACCATATCCGGATCTTTTTGTATTCGAATCCGTGGCCGGTGCCCGACCCGGACCCGGAACAATTCTATATATATATATATATTTGTTCGGTAAGGGGTAATTTGGTTATTTATGTCAACAAGCAATTTTGATGCACTGAATTCATATAAGCTTACGAGAGATGAACAGACGTAAATTAATTAATTGGCTTATTATGGGGAAAACCTATTCGACGCTCAAGTCAACTAGTATCATCTATATTCTATTCTATATGTATCCGCTATATTTTTTTCCTACTCCAAATATTGTTCATCTCTAAGAGGGTGTTTGGTTGAACTTATTTTGGAACATCTGATAAGTTGTTTTAAGAATTGATAAGCTATTACGTCTTGTGTTTAAAATAAAAATTTTAAGTGTTTGGACAATGAGTTAATTATAAGTTATTTTTAATTGTTATAAGATCTTAAATAAAGAAGTTGATAGATGTATTTTTCAAGAAAGATCTTAAAAGCTCTCAAACGACTTATTTTTTTAATTTGTAAGATCTTAAATAAAAACAAAAATACTATACACTTTTGAAAAACTTATAAACTCTTAAACATGCTATACGCTGTTCTTAAGAACTTATATACTTAGCCAAACACCCTCTAAATGTAGAAATAAGAGCATAACCACAATATAATATTATCACATTACTCATCAACTCTAGTGATATCTTAAAGCAACATACAAAATCCAATATATGTAAATGAATTTGTATTAGGTATTATTATAGATATTGCCTAATGAGTAGTTGCTCATATCCATATAATATCCACATAATATAACAACACTTTTGACCACATTGTATAAAAGCTCACACACACTTCCACACACACACACACACACACACACACAATACTTAACAATATTATCTGTATAACCAAACCATCCACACCAAAAGATATTCAGAGATTGAAATCTAAATCTCCATGTAATAATAGGAAAAAACAATTTATCAATACATTTAAAAAAAAAAAAATGAATGTCTACTGCGTATCTAACTTTATCTATATATATATAAAAGAATGGCCAAATAAAAGGTGCAAAACATTCTCTCGAAAGAGAAGCATTTTCAGTATCAAATTGACCTATTTATCCAATTACCTAAGTGCCCCCCATGAATTATTCATGGATAAAAAATAAAAAAAATAAAAAAATGATATGCACCTCTACATTATTAATTAATTTTATATCTTTTTGTTCTAATCTAAATTTCTTACTAGTATTTTTTTCTAGTTTGTTTATCTTTACTAATATGAATTTGACCCCTTGTGTTTTTCTACGACTTTATTGGAACATTGACGATACGAATGAATCATAGTTACCAAACATAATATCGTGTTCCTCGACAAAGCTGCTAGAATCTTGAAAATCGAATGATGTTTGTATGTCATCGGGAAAACTGCTTCGTGGAGGATCCGGGTCCGGATTAGGGTTAGATGAGCTATTACAAGTAGCTGTCGTTTGCTCCATCATCTCTTTGAACTTGGAGGATTTCAATACAAGTTCTAGGGCCGACAGGGTGGTGGTGGTGCCGCCGGTGGAATCAGATGAAGAACCGGTGGTCTTAGTGTTCTCTTGACTAGGGTTTTTAAGGGTATTATTGTCCACGTCATTCTGGAGAGGTTGAAGCCACTTGATGTAATGACTGAGGTCAAAGTTGGTAATTGCGTTAACTCCACGGTACTCTATAGCTGCCATATCGTATGCAGTTGCCGCTTCTTCTTGAGTAGCTGCTTGAGTCAATTAAAATAAAAAAATAAAAATAATTAGGGGTATTTTGGGAAATTCACTAGTTGTAAATATTGAATTCAAGAATTAATAATTCAATTTGCATGAAAAAATTGGTATAGAGTGGGGCTGAAAATTATGTCACCAGCAGGAGGTGAGGGTTGGTGACCTATATATGAACAAACCATCCAACCAACCATAATCTAACAAATTCCTATCACATTATTAATTCTTTGACATAACAAAAATAAATCAGAAGATTGTCAAATCATCACATGACACGTGTACATTATAAAGAAAATGTTGTCTAGTTTTAGCTGGAAAATGTAATGTGATTGTGATGTATATGTTTTGGTTGGTTTTTATAGTTAACCTAATACATATATGACTTATTGTAATCCATGTTCTTAACTAATTATGAGAAAACAACTTAAACATTTTGCTCTAATTAAGGTGCATCAAAGTTCAACAATCAGCCTAACAAATTAAACCAAGTAATGGGTATTTTTGTCTTTTAAATTTGTTAGTTCAAGAGGAAAAATAAAAGAGTCGAATATCGAATAAAAATAAATAAACCACTAACCGTATGTTCCAAGATAGAGATATTTGTTGCCTAGCACTCTGCCTATCCGAGCTTCCCATCGTCCATTATGATGATGCCTATGTACAGTAACGAAACAATTATTTAAAACGAGGGTGAAAACATATAATAGCATAATGTAAGTTAAGAAAATATAAATTGTAGTTAAAATATCATAAATTAATTAAAACATATTATATCTAAAAATATAATTATTGCACCCTCTAATTTATTCTTTTTAAAAAAAATTACCAAACACTTTGGAAGAGCTTATAAGCTGTTTTTAACAACTTATAAGCGTAGGCAAACACCCACTTAATTCAATTAAATATCACAAAAAGTCTTGAAGCAATAATTCTCATATAAATTTTTGCCCTATTTATGTGCTACATTTACAAAAGCTAAAGTGAATGCACATATATATATAGAGTGACCGACTTTGGGAAGTTGAGAACTTATGATTTAGGACCATTCTTTCTCAGAGCAATTAATTTCATTCCTATATAAAATAAACATTAAAAAAAATTATCTAAAGAAAATAAATGAATAAATAAAATAGATAGTAATTAATTAATTCTTAACGAATATTCATTTTGCTCGCACGTACCTTGCTACACCTCTATACTTCGATACTCCACGAGAAAATCCACTGCTTTTTCTGCTATTCCATTTCATCAAAGAATATATATATATAAGAATGATATTTATAAATAAATAAATAAATAAATAAAATTGTCGCAATTAGTGTAATTTAGCGAATCCGAGTATTTGGACGTGTACCTTCGTAACGAACAAATATACTCTTCCTTCGATTGCCCCTCCATTTCCTTAAGCTCATCTTCATAGGCTGTGAACTACGAATACGTAACCGAAAATTTAATTTTTCGTTTAATAACCGATGATAAAATATAATCGAACGTATTTATTTCATTTTATATATATGTATGTATATTGAAATAAATTGTTGCTAATTGTTTTTATTTACAGGGAAATTTAGGATTATGTCCTGTCCCCAGTACTTCAGTGCAGCCAAGTCATAGGCACGTGCAGCTGCTTCTTCCTCATTGTAGGCCCCTTAAATTAATTTCGTAAATAAAATAAATAAATCACTAATTCATTTCTTTAAATATTAAATTATATTTTTTTATTTTTGTGAAAATGAGAAAAAATACATACCTAAGTATACTGCAGTTGAGTAGGATCCACCAACCATAAACCCCATGGAAATAGACCAGAATTCACCCAAAAAAAATTATATTAAATTACTTGTAATAAATAATAATATAATAATAATAATAAACGGTATTATTTTTAAAATTGAAAAAAAAATATATATATATATAATAATAAAAAAAAGAAACAAAAAAAAGGCAAAAGACAGATAGATGAAGAGTAACCTTGTCTTCCTTTCTTGTTTTGGGACTCATTCCAGCAATTCTTATCCCACAAATGTGCTTCATAGCGACCAGTCCACCTGTGCCTGAATATTTATATTTTATTTATTTTATAAATTAAATTAATTTATTTTATAAATTAAATTAATTTAAATGATGTAAAAAAAAATAAAAAAAAAAATCATGCATAAATTAAAGAAGAGAGAAAAAACCTTGTGACGCCCCTGTAAATGGAGCTACGTGGTTGTGGAGACTCCCTCGGAACGCTTTTTCGTGTTCGTTTCTTCTTTTCAGTTTTACCGGCGGCGGCGGCGGTGGTGGTGGTGGTGGTGGTGGAGGAGGAGGAGGAGGTGGTGGTGGTGGTGGGGCTTTTCTTTTTCTTTGAAGATTTTGCCATGAAACTTAATTCACTTGAGAAGAAATCCCTCAAATCTTTAGAAAAATGTATGTGGTGGGGGTAGGGTGGCGAATGGGGGGAGGAGATGCGGCGGAGAAGTGGTGGTTTGTGGGTAGTGTAAGTGGCGGCGGCTGGATTTGTGTGTTGAGTGAGTAAATGACTAAATGTTGGATCTTGTGTATATTTGATGTAGGCTATCTATATGTATATGTGTGTGTGTGTGTGTGTGTGTGTGTGTGTGTGTGTGTGTGTGTGTGTGTGTCTTTCACTTGTATTTATTCTGATGTGGGCTTTCTCCCTTTTTATTGTTATAAATAATAATACTTAATAATAATAATATTAATATTATTTTTAATATATTTTATTTAGCCACTCAAATCTCAATTAATATTGGCTTCTACTAGTTATATATGTGTCAACATTTTCCGTTGAAAATTTAATTGGGAGCTGCAAATATTGGTCCCTTTAGTTAATCTATATATATCTATATGTATATGTATATATATTGGCGCCCCCGACCTACATCCAAAAAAGTAAAAGACAAGTAGTTTCACCAATTCATATTTTAGGCCACTTGCCAAATACAAACATTCAAAGATATGCAGAAGTAATTTAGTTGGTTGTTGTCAATATTGGATTTAATTTGATGGGACTTGGATTTCTAAATTCGAATTTAATTAAACGTTTTCTAAACTCTAAACTTTTTTTAATAGTCCCTTAAGTATGCAATTCATTCTACTCTAATCTCTTCTTATTAAAATGAAACAATTTCAATATTCATGATATACGCCGGAGCCAGCATAAGGCCATGGTCCTCCTTATTTCTCAAATATCTATTATTTTATATAGAAAATATAAAAAACAAATTGTGTATAATAACTCTATCCTTAAGACGAAATTTTTCCGCTGCGGTGTTTATGTCTTTAACGGAAATCGTCTCCGAAGATACACCGGCAAAAAAATATGGAATAGAAGCACTATAAATTTCAAGTACGACAAATTGTACTTTGTATAAGAACTTTTCGAGAGAATCTTGAAAATGGTAGGCTAAAAACGCAGAAGAATAGAAATAGCTTTTTGGATTGAGGGTCACAATAACAAATCTCAACTTTTGCTTACTTGAATACTACCAAGTTTAAAACCATAATTGAGTACATATTTATAAGTTTTTTTCTTACTTTAATACCAAAATAAAATGAAAAGTACAAAAACACCCTTTCATACAAAATATCAATTATATCAATTTTTTTTGAAATTACTTATTTTAAAACCAAATAAAAGAAAGAAAAAACCCTTTTCTTTCAAATCCCCTCCACTGTCGTTCGCCGCCGCCGCCGCCGCCGAAACCTCCATTGTTATCAAGCTGCCACCGCATTTGTTATCACAAGTAATATTTGGTTTCAATTTTTTTTTTCTTTAATATTTATTTAGGATTTGATTGTTTGATATGGGTAATTAGGATTTGATTGTTTTAGGTAGGAATGATCGTTAATTAGTAATGGGTGCATCTAACTTCAGTCGATTTGAGCATTGATTTGAGATTCGTGGGTTGTTCTTCGTTCACAAAAATCGACATTTAGTTGTCGATGTTTGTGAAAATTTTGAAACTTAATTTTTGATAATTCGACAGAACACTGTCGAAAATTTTAGAACAATCGACAGCCTAGCTGTCGATTTTGCTAAAATTTTCGACAGTTTCCTGTCGAATTCTTACTGTGTAATATATATTTTTTAATTATTATTTTTTTTCTTTCCTATTTTTATTTGTTTGTGTTTATATTATGTATATTTATTTATTTATTTGTGTGTTATTTTGCAGTGGAAGAACCACGTGAACCTCGTATACCTCCGACTGTCTCGAACCGTAAGAAGAGGAAGGAATTATCCGATAAGGGCAAGGGCAAGGCAATCACGACCAAGAAAAAGACCACGACCAAGAAAAAGTCTGGAGAGGGTTCTTCCTCAATAAATCCGGTGCCGGCTCTACCTTCGACTGTAGAAGTTGGTGATTCGAGCAATGAACCGGTCCGAGGTCCCGAGATACCGGAATTGTATTCAAATTTTGATAAGCACATTGCTTATCATATTGTGAACAGAGGTCCAGAGCGCTCGTAGCGCAGCTCAGAATTTCGAATTCAAAATCACACAGGAACTTTGAAAGGCTGGGTGCCGGCACCATTTATTATAGAGGCCGTACAAAGAGCTGGATTAATGTCAGTTAACAAGCATCGTACAACACCGTGGACGGCCATCTACTTAGAGCCTTCATAGAGAGATGGCAGCCAGCTACCAACACATTTCATTTACCTGTTGGAGGGATGACCATCACACTTGATGATGTGAGTACGTTGGTCGGTTTGCCAGTTGTTGGGCGTACTGTATCTTGCGAGCGTTTGACCTGTGATTCTAAAACGAAGTTCAGTAGTTTGATGTCCAAGTTGCTAGGCGAGTACCCGGACGATGTAGACAAAAAGAAATCGGTGAAGCAGGAATGGTTGAAGGCTAAATTTAGCAAGGTGACCATGAGAGACAGTGCGGAGAAGAGGACATACGCCATTCAGGCGTATTTGTTATTTTTGCTGGAGTGTACTATACTGTGCGACAAGACCGGCAACATAGTAATCGTGGAGTATCTAAATCTCGTCTCTGATTTGGATCGGATCGGCGAGTATGCTTGGGGCACTGCATGTCTTTGCCGGTTGTACGATGAGCTATCGTCAGCCTCACAAAATTCAACGAACTCGATGGCTAGCTGGCTAACGCTCTTCCAATCATAGATTTACGAGCACTTTCCTTATTTGGCGGGTGGCACATTGAAGACGGAATTCGAGGGGCCATTAGCCAGCCGATGGGAGCCTCAGTCAAAGACTACTTCAACGCCTGAACGAGCGTCGTACTTGCGATCTTGATTAGATGATTTGATCCCCGATCAGGTAAAATACAAGTTTAATAATTTGTTATTACTACTTAAGTAGGTTTCTAAATCTAATTTTTTATTTATTTTACTAGGTTTTATGGTCACCGTACACGGCTATTCGTGATCGTTTCCCGATGCCAGATTCTGTTTGGTTCAGTGGGATGATATGCTGCATGGACCACTTCGAGGCATATCATCCGGACAGAGTGTTGAGGTAGTTCAACCGGGTCCAAATTATTCCAGGTCGTGTATACATGTCAAAAGATATGTACAAAGCTCTAGTTAACAAAGGTCGACCAGTCCATAACTCAGTATTCACTGCGTATGGCGAACGATTCTCTGATCGTTGGGAGGAGTATTGTCTGGACAAGGAGTCGAGGTCCGTTGAATTTGAACTCGGGGAGGCGGACACTTCGCCGGACTACATGGATTGGTTCTGGCCCAGATGCATGTTACAACTCAGTAGGCATGGAGCCCATCCACCTCGACCCCAGGCGGATCGACCTCGACCACGTGAAGCTCGTCCAGAGAGTGGTCCAACTTTTGCAAATTTTGGAGTTGGTGAAGGGTACACTTAGCGAGGTGCGGGGACTTGCGCCATCCGACGCTCATACGGTCATGTGGGGGACCCTAAATGATATTGTTAGATTGATCGAGCCGAATGCCCCACTTCCACCATCATCGAGCTCGTCGGATGCCCCACCACCACCTCCAGCTAGTTCGATGGAGCCACTTCCACTGCCATCGAGCTCGTCGGATGCCCCACAAGCACCTCCTCCTCATACTACTCTAGAAGAATCACAAGCAGTTGTGAAACGACGGGCTCCATGCTCATGTGTTTCCAATACGAGCCTATTAACTCAAGTGGGATAGGACATTTGTTCACAAAAACATACTCATGAAGTTCATGGCAACATGGTAGACCGTGAGTTGTTCGGATGGCGCAACTACAACCCATATCGCTCGGTTGTAATAGTTTCGCATTGTCCACCTCAACTTTGAGTAGTTGCAGAGCGAATTTTGAGATAATTCCACGAAGCTCATTGTATATCAACGTTTTGAAAGTGTGTTCGTAAGTATTTTTACTTACTTCAAAAGAAGCTTTGATGTCATTGTGTTGTTCGACAATTTGGTTGTGGACTTTCGTATACAAATCCACAAATGTGCCAGTTGAATTATGCACATCCCTTTTCATTCGTCCGTGTGCCCTCTCCACCCTACTAGAAGTGTACGTTTCAAAATGAGTACACTTATTTGTCCACACCGATGCAAGTCTCTCCTTGCACGGATCCAACCATGAATTAGCTACATATGCTATAACCGACGGATAACCGGCAAATGTTGTTTTCATTGACTCCCAATCCTCATTGAACCCCTCTATAGTATTTCTTTCAATAAGAGCCAAAAAACCGACTGAAATTGCTTCCATTTGGTGTTGTCCTTTGTGAACATTTTCTTACAATTGGCCAATATATTCTTGTTCACATGCCACCGACACAACAAGTGATGACTCGATGGATACACATTGGCCACTGCTTTCATTAAAGACAAATCTCGATCAGTTACAATGCAATTAGGCCGATGACAACTTGTCATGGTCTCCATCAAACAACGCAACGCCCATTCAAAATTTTCCGTATTATCTTGATCCAAGTATGCAAAGGCAATGGAGAACGTCATGTTGGTACAAGTAAAACCTATAATCTCAAGAAATGGGAGTCCGTAACGATTGGTCTTGTACGTGCAATCGATGATGAATACGTACGGATACGACTGTGCCAACTTAATGCATTTCGGGTGGATCCACAACAATTCGGTAATCGCATTAAACTCGTTCGATCTATGGTACGAGAGGTATTCGTCTTCTTTCAACTTGGCGAACAAGAGTTGCAATTGAGATCTCCCAGATAATTCATTGAAATTTAACTTAGAGATAGTATTGTAAACTGTCTTCATACCAGTTACATTAGACGGGTCCTTTTCCTTCAAAAATCTTAGAATTGTCCTTGGTTTCACCATTGCTTTCTTCAAAGTGTGAGCAAGTGAAGTCTGCTGCTTTGATAATCTTCCAGCATCCGTGCAAGTTTTAAATAAGTTGTGGTTGTGAATACCACTATAAACATCCAATTTCCACTCAGCCTTTTCATCATCCTTGTGTTCTTTTGTCCCCTTCAATTTAAACGGACAATTGCATTTCTTTGAACCGGTGCTCTTTTTTTCCCCTTCTTTGATCATCTTCACCGGGTACCTTCTTGCCAGCATAAAGGCCCCCACGCTCACAACGAACAATCACATACGGTGTCCTACGTCCTCTATCCCCGTCACTCGAACCCGCAATCATTAACACCATTCCAATTCTTTTACATACTTCACGAACTCATGCCATTAAAGCTTCTTTTGTTGGGAATTTTTCTGACATGGTAAATGAATGGGTGCAATCGATCTACACAAAAGTGGAGAAAATATTAGACAAGTAAATTTGCAACAAGAAAAAATCGACACCTAAGTGTCGAATTTGTCCCCTATTTTCGAAAATTAAGTGTCGAAAATAGGGGACAAAATCGACACTTAAGTGTCGAAAATAAGGGACAAATTCGATACGTAAGTGTCGAAAATAATGGAAAAATTCGATGGGTAACTGTCGAATTTCACCACGTTTTCGAAACTTAAGTGTCAAAAATGAGTATAAATTTGACAGTTACCTGTCGAAAACTGTATAATATCAATTATTATGTGTTTCGACACATACATGTCGAAAAATAAGGACAATTTCGACCTGTATGTGTCGAAATTTGATGGCGGATTAAAAAAAAAAGAATCAAAACGATGTTTTAACTCAAAAAATACATGGATACATACCTTAATGGGTCCTCTTTGCTCGTAAACTACCATTCTATTGTCATTTGACGCCATTTTGAAAGTTGTGTAAGGTTTTGATTTCTTTAGTTTTGAGGTTTTTTAGGAGGGTTTTTGGGGGAGGGAGAAGAAGGAGGTGGAGGAGGTGAGGGGTTTGTGAGTGAGGAGGGAAATAGGTTTTGAGGGTTTTTGATTATTTGGTATTTAAGAAAGAAAAATAATATTTGTAATATTTTTTTGGTTTTGATTTTCATTAAGCGTATTAAAGTAATTTACTATTAATTATTTATTTATTATTTTTTTGGTATTCAAGTAAGCAAAAGTTGGGATTTGTTATAGTGATCCACTTTTGGAATTTTAAGTAAGGAATTATGTAAAAATGGAGGCGTATTTATAAGACTTGAAAAATAGTATATCTTGGAGCAAAAGGTGCAGAACCCACCGGTTCAACCCATTTTTGCACCGATTCAGCTAGAAAACCGTTGGAGCCATTCGGTTGTACCATTTCAATTTGAACATATTGGTTTGCACTGGTTCAGCCGCATCAATTCAAATCAATTAGACCAATTCAAAGTAAGTTTCGGATAGGAGGATCCATGGATCGTTGGTCGGCCTATTTCCTAAATTTTTAGCCCAAAAATAAACATAAATACTTTGGCCCAAGCCCAAATCAAATCCGAATGGACAACGGCAACGCGTGGGCTTGAAGTCAAAACTTACAATATATAGTCATTTCCCCAAACAAAGTTTGTCCACCTAAAGAGCACATCTTTTATGGCCCAATGTTGAGCTATTTAAATAGCTCACAACTACATTACTAATCCAATGTGGAATAGCTCACATTCCTACATTTTCTTGATTCAAGCAACATAGACTATAGTTTTTCCATTCACCAAAAAATTATTTTTAGTATATAGATGCGTTTTCATATCTACTCATTGCACAAATTAATTTAATCCAAATATTGGTTTCAAATTTCAATAATCAAATAGACCACACATTAATATCGATCAAAAGTTATTCATAATTCAACTTTTAACCAATTTTTCCGACACCGGTCCAATATGAAATAAGACGCATAAATTGCAAGTGCATTAAAATATATTTGGAATTAAATATAAATAGAGAATGAAAATATCCCTTTTATTCACCTAATTTTACAAAAGAAAACATTTTAGCTTCCGAAAATTGGGTCGATTTCTCCATAAAGCCCATTAATTAAGCCCAATTTCCAGTTCAGCAGTCCATAGCAAAGACCTTGACGTTGACCGTTAGCTACCGGAGACTCGATCTGGTAGCCTCAAATTCCATCTACTCCCAACTCCCGTGCCCTTCCCTCCTGTTCTCTACAATGCGAACTAAAGTCGTGACTTCAGCTGCTTATCAAAACCCGATTTCAGTTCAAAAAACAGCCACTGCACTGAACATAACAGCACGCCACAAAAAACATTTCCTTTTAATTTTACCGTTAGCGTGCTCTTTTTCCTCGTTTTCCCACCTTCCCCGGCTCAACCAATTTCACAGAATTTGCAAATAAACCCCCAATTTCATGAACAGCAAAATCTGGAACAGTTGATCATGGACGAAGAAGATGAGAGAATCCCACTCCAAGAAAAGCTTCCCCAGAAGGAAAAATCACCCGAGAAAAATGGGATTTTGGGGGTGATTTTCAGCCCTTTCAACTGGCTGAGTAGACTCAGCGACGAGTTGCACTGGAGCTTCGTGTTGGGAGTGGTGATTGTGTACGGAATCAATCAGGGTTTGTGCTTAGGGTTGAGCAAAGTCAACACGCAGTACTACATGAAAGATGTGCAGAAATTGCAGCCCTCCGAAGCTCAGATTTACCATGGGATGATTATGATTCCTTGGATTGTTAAGCCCTTGTGGGGTATTCTTACGGACACTGTTCCCGTTGCTGGTCGAAGGAGGCGGCCGTACTTCTTCTTCGCTGGTAATCGACTAATTACGTAATCGAATCTTTGTTCCGTTTTTCAATTTGTCTGATTAATTGAAGCATTGAGTTTTTTAGGGCTTGTTTCGATTTCGTTTTGGGGGAACGATTGTTTTAGGGACGAATTTGAGAATGAAAGTAATGTTCGTTTAAATTTTGGGCGAAAAAAGTATTTTAGAGGATTTTAAGTTCGTGGGGGCCGAATGCGTTAATTTTTTGTATGATGGGGGGCGATAATGCTAATTATACACGATTTTTTTTCTTCAATTTTAACGTGAAAAATAGGGATTCGAGAATTGTTGGAGGGGCCATGGCCCCCTATGCTGCGCAACTGATCGTAGCAAGAAGTTTTTGGAATTCTTTTTGGTGAAAGTTTTTTGAAAAGCTTAACAAACATTGGCTTATTAGTTTGTCTCTTCTTCAGGTTTTTGTCTCATTTTACTCCACTATTAATTGTCCAATTCACATTTTGTTGTGGCTTCTTTTGTGCAGCCGTAAATCGTTGTTTTCAGATCAAGTTGATAAAATATATACTTACTCGTTTCGTATAAGTCGTTCATGATTGTGCGTGCTTGTGTGCCGTAAAAGATATATACATTTTGTTCTATTGTTTTGAGTTTAGGTCAGGTAAAACGGAAACTTTTCCGCTAAAATACGACCTCAGAAAATATTGATTCCTAAATGTTGGATTAATAAGCTAATCAGTGTCTCACTCTGTCAATTTTTTTCCGTCAGTTTGTTAATTTAGAAATCATTATAAATAAAGGAATCTTGATTTTACCTTTACGATATTCAGGCATAATCGGTGCAGTATCCATGATTATTTTATCAATCGAAACGAACCTGATTCTTGGATTAGCTTTGTTACTCCTAATATGTGGGAGTGCCGGTGCTGCAATAGCAGACGTAACTATCGATGCATGTGTGACCGAAAACAGTATAAGCCACCCTTCTCTTGCCGGAGAAATGCAGAGCTTGTGTGGATTGTGCTCTTCCATTGGCCAATTAATCGGATACACAATTAGCGGTTTCTTAGTTCATCTAATTGGATCCAAGGTTTTAACTAATTTCATAAAATCTTATAATCAAATTTTGGAATTTGTTAATTCTTGGTTATAATTTATTACGTGTTTTTGCGTGACAGGGTGTGTTTGGAGTGCTTAGTGTACCGGCTGGACTAGTGATTTTTGTGGGACTTATAATACAAGAGCCATTAATTCGGAACTTTTCTTATAAACGAGTAAGCGAATATTTTTGGTGGATTTATTTAGTTGTTTTAAATACGTTGGAGCTAAAATAAAATTGTTTTTTCGGAAATTAGGTTAGTCAGAAATTTGTTGATGCTGGAAGGGCAATGTGGACGGCTTTGAAATGCCCCGTTGTTTGGAGGCCGTGTTTATACATGTATCTATCGCTAGCGGTGAGTCTGCACATACACGAGGGGATGTTTTATTGGTATACGGATGCACACGCGGGCCCCGCTTTTTCGCAGGTATTCTCAATTGTATTTTCTTTTTTGGTGAACTATAATTTATAAATAACCCTTCTGAGGCATGCCTAAAGTATTAAAGTTTCGGAATTATATTTACCTCCCTCCAACTAATGGCTCGTGAAAAACCTTAACGAAAAAATGTCGCATGCCTAAAATGGCCCCGATTTAGAAAGTGAAATTACTGAACACTCCTGAATTGCAAAAATCCTCCTATTATTACATTTAACTTAATGGACAAGGTGCTTAATGCACAACGGTGCTTTTGTTAGGGTTTTTTTCTCGAGCTGTTAGTTTGAAATCGGATGGATTGGATCGGAATTAGAACATTCGGAAAACTTCCAAGTTTTTTGGAAGTGGAAAACTAATTCCAATTTCTTTCCAAAAAAAGGGATATTGGAAAGAAAAAAAACTTGGTCCAAAATTGCAAAATTTCTGATCGGAATCGGCAGAATTTGGAAATTCCAATTCTTTGGTCACCTACAATACAAAATACATAATAATATTGATATTATGAGTGTAATTTTGGAAAAGTCGGAATTTGAAGAAATGTTTTCGGAAATTAAAATCTGACCGAATCTAATATGTACTCGGTATTCCAATTCCGTCCCAAGAAAAAATAGAAAATTGGAAATTAGAACTTTCAAACTTCAGAATGAAAAACATTGTTACGGAATAGAAAATTTGCAAACAATAGAAATAGTTTTTGTAATGTAAGCGTACCTCAGTTGGCTATTTATAATTCACCCTTTATTTTTCATCCCGAGTTTTCGTAGTCTGCAAGATTTCCAATCTAAACTTATTGCTAACACTTCCTCGATCACTCGAGCCGTGCACAATTATGTATTTAAATTACGTAAATAAAAACTCTACTCTTTCAATTTGCAGGAGATGGTGGGATCAATCTCAGCCGTAGGTGCAATTGGGTCTCTACTAGGCGTTCTCCTCTACCAAAACATATTCCGAAAACACCCTTTTCGCAGCGTGCTCTTCTGGGCGCAGTTGCTCTACGGTGCATCGAGTTTGATCGATTTACTATTAGTCCTCCGTATAAACCTAACCCTCGGAATCCCAGATTACGTAATCGTAATATTCGACGCCGTCGTTTCCCACATGATCGCGCGTCTCAAATGGATGCCTCTCCTCGTTTTAAGCTCGAAGCTTTGTCCAGCTGGCATCGAGGGCACTTTTTTCGCTCTTCTAATGTCGATTGATCATATAGGATATTTTACAGCATCTTGGGGCGGAGGAATATTACTACACGGTTTGAATGTGACGAGGACGAGTTTTGATAATCTTTGGTTGGCTGTTTTGGTGAGGAGTTTCTTTCGAGTTCTTCCGATTGTGATTTTGTTTTTGGTGCCAAGCGGTGATCCGAATTTGAATATTCTTCCGATTGAGATGCTGGGAGCGAAGAAGGGTGAGGATTTAGCCGATGATTCGGAAATGGAAATGGAAGCCCTCCTTGTTAATAGAGCCAATCAAAATTAAATTGTTAAAAGCAAAAAAAAAGAAAAAAAAAGGGCCCGATCGTAATTCGTTCGACGAAATCCCCGTTTTTTTTTTTTCTGCGATTCGAGGATGTAAGTTGCTTATACAGATATGAGATGGAGACAATTGTAGGGGAATATATTTTTACAGGCATTAGGAATTTTGAAATGTACTGAGAGATTCCATATTTTTTGTCTGAAAAACAAGAAATGCAGTCTCAACATGCAAAACCGAATTCCCTTTTGTCATTTTGTTTTGTTTGTTCTTGGTGTGTACTGTGTGGTGATGTGATTACTCTGTTTCTTTATTTAAATATTAAATAAAAACAATCATTTTTTAATATACAAACATATCTAGTTTTAAAATTACTATATGACTTCTGTAAAATGAAGTTTTATACAGAATAGGGTAAATTACTGTCACATATGGGTAATGTTAAATTGTTAAAAAATCCATTTTGTTTGGATAATAACAACAACCCATTAACTATAATTTTTCTTATACATCAACCCTTATGGTGTTAGATTCAATACAATGTTCTAGATTCCGTTGAATGTTCTCTAATTTGTACTTGTTTTGTGCGAAAATGCAGTTTATGATGTACCACAATCTGGTGGAGGGGAGCTCGAATGGGATCAAACGGGTACAAACTGAAGAATATTCCACATAATCTAAAATATTCTACTAAATTTGACACTGCAGGAATGAAAAATATAAAAAAATTTATAGTTGAGGGTGTTTGTAATTACTCAAACATGAGGAGAGTTTTCGTAATTTGACATTATCGTAATTTACCCTACAAAATAACATGAAAGCATGTATTTCAAATGAACCTTAGTATATATTACATTTGAGTAACCAGATATAAATAAAATTAAACACAAACAATCTTTCATACATATTTTTTTTCTATACCACCCCAACACATTTATATGTAGACAAAAAATCAAACCTAATAAAAACACAAATCTTTCTACATATCTATTTCCCAAGGTCATGTTTGGCTTTGCCAATAATCACAACTTTTTCTTAATTCTCACTCCATTTTTACATCTCTGTCTTAACTCTTAACTGAAACTGCAGGTCTCCCTTGCAAACCCTACTTTCATCACCTTAGTATCATACACAACCCTAGTGTTCCTCTGCTGATAATTCCCGATAATTCCCGTCTCGCCCTCGTACGTCAGGCTGGCGAGCGCCAAACACACCTGCGAAGCGTCCCTCCTGACGAAGTAGAACATTCCGGAAACATCCACTGTCATCTCAGCGTCTCCATCGAACCACATCCTCAACGTCGGAATATTCACTTCCTCGTACCCCGAAAGATTAAAGCACGTGTCCAAAATCGAGAAGCTCGGAGCGGAAGGGTACCCTGTGAACTGCTTCAAGAACTCCGTTTTGACAGCCGTGTAAATCGAAGGCGGCAGCCTCGTAATAACGGTCCCCGAGTCGATGAGAATACCGTTCTTCCCGAAATTCGGTGACTGTAAACGGACCCCGCCGATCGTAATTCCGGTTAAGTTCAAAACGTAGAAGCTGTTAAGCATAGGATTTCGGACAAGATTCGTGTAGGAAATCGGTGTGCTATTCTTGTAGAGTGAAGTATCGCTACCTAGTACTAACGAACCGGACGTTGACGAATCTGTATCGGGCAAGCAGTACGAGAAAACCCCTTGAAATAAATCGGAAGTTTGGGAAATCATTGAGAGATCACTTCTGCCGAACCCCATCAAGCCAGAAGCTGCGCCAAACAGGCCCTTATTTTCCTTACCGCAACCGAATATAAAATTTTCGACTGGGGTGGGGCCGAGAAGTAGACGATCGGTGCCCAACTCTCCCCGCGTGTACGAACCATCTCCATACGTAACAGCATAGTCACATGTGTTTGCGTTATTATTATTATTGCCGCAGAATGCCGAGTACTGCAGGGAACTGCAGGATTGGGAACTGCAGGGGACAGGTTTGTAGGAAGGGGATGTTGAAGGGTTGAAGAGTGGCTCCGGTTGGGTGTAGCAGAGTTTGCATGGCTGGCATTGGACCCACGTGAGGTCACTTCCGGTGTCGACTATTAGGGTTAGGTTCCGACGGGCTAGGGTTATCGAGACGATGTAGTTTAGTGTCTGGAGTTTGATGCCCGAATTGATCGGAATCTCATGAGAAGACGCTGATTCTTGAACTACTAGGTTTTTAATTCTTGACTGTATGGACTCGACTCGGGCTTCGTCGGAAACGAGGCGTTGCTCGAGTTTGTGGGCCCAGCCCATCATCGGCCCGGCGAAGAAGTCCGTGTGCTTCATTTCTAATATGGTTGCTCCATTTTGTGTCACTCCTGATAATTCAAATGGATTTATAATTTTATATATAGTGAGATGAGAAATAAAAATATTGGCCTTAAATTTTGGTATTGAATAAGGTGTAAAACAGAGGAAGTAGCTCTGTTTCTTGAAATTAGAGTTCAAGAAAACACATATGAATAATAACCAAATATCTCAAAGCAAATGCAAATTCACATGCAAATTAAATTCTTGCTTTATATATATGGGCTCACTTGATTTCTGAGAGAAGACGGGGCTTCTGCGGTAGGCTGCGTCGTTTCGCCATTGAAGATTCTTTAAAGAAAGAAGTTCGTTTTCATCGAGACTAGAAATCTCATTAGTGAAACTAAGTGCAATTAGTAGAAGAAGAAAGAAGATTGATGATGATGATGATGGCCAAAGAACCATTATTTTACTCAAAAAAATAAAATAAAAATAAAAATGGAAGTGGTTTATGAAGAGATAAGAGAGATGAATTTGGTGCAGAGCAGAAAAAGGAAAAGGAGAGAAGAAATAAAGAAGTGGGGTGTGGTGTAGAGAGAGATTCTTGGGAGTTGGAGTTTGGCATGAGAACAAATGGAGGAGTTGGCTAAAGACCCCACTTTTGCATGAGAAATTATTGGTATTTCACGTGCACATACTTGGAACACAATTTTTTTCTTTTTTTTTTATTTAATTAAAAAATCATTTTATAATTTTCATCTCAGTTACCGAAATAAATTCTGATGATTCCTGATTTTTTTTCTAAATCTTCTTGGATCGAAAATTGAAATCTCATATAATACCATTATCTTTATGCACTATATACTATAGGTGGGTGAAGAAAGAAATTTTCCAAGTGCTGCTAATTCGATCCGAAATTTTCTGATTTTTGGAACAAATTTTTTTTTTTTTTTAATTTCAATTTCTGATTCTCTTGATTTGTTTTTGTAACGGAATAGTAATTAATTTTCCATTTAAGAAAAATGCTAATTTACATCAGTTTGTTTGATCTCCTTTCCTAGTTTCTAAGTACTTGGGAGACCTATACACGATCGGTTCTGACTATAGGCAAAAGAGACGGTCGCTTAGCCCCTTAATTTTTAGAAAATTTTATGGGCCCACAAATATTTCTTTATACTCTTATATATTAGGCATAGCATTAATTGATATTTAAAATTTATTAATAATTCAACAATTCGAATAGTCATAATTATATTTCAATCTTATACTTATTCTTGCATTTTTGCACAATATATTATTTGACATACAGTAGAACCTCGATGAATTAATACCCGATAAATTAATAACCTCGCTTAAATAATAAATTTTCCCGGTCTCGGCTCGGGGACAACGTGCTAAATTAATAATTCGCTAAATTTATAAGATAATACACATTCGAAAAATTTAAGAAGCCCCATATAATATATAAATTAATAATGCATAAAAATAATTCTTAAATTACATGGTATAGTACATATTTTATAGATCTATGAAAGCTTAATACAATATAATTTAATTGTTGCTTGTTTTTTGTTGAAGTTCACATTACTATCAATCCCGTCCCTCACTTTTCTTGACATGGTTAGAACTTTCGGTATAGTTTTATCATAACTCAACATAAAATTGTTCTATACCATTGCTCATTTAAGAGCTTCCGTTCGTGAAACGGGCTTTATAATGCATTGAACTAATGGTACAATGAATAATATACACGTAAAAAAATTAAAAAAAAAATGTATTTATTGAAAATAATAATAAAAGTAATTTCATAAATTAATAATTTATTAATTAATGTATAAATTAATAATTATTAATTTATCGATACGTTAATATTTCGCTAAATTAACGAAATTTTAATGGTCCCAACAGTATTAATTTATAGAGGTTTAACTGTAGTTTATATGTTTGTTGAATTTTTATACTTATACTTGCATTTCATGTAATAAAATGTCTCAGATCAATTACTATCAGTTGTATATTGAGTTCTTTTCATATCTACTTGTTTAGTATTATTTCTAAGAGTACTTTGCCCTCAAATCACGAGCTAATTGCATATAACCCCCTGTGTAATCTGGAATTGTTAAAAAACCCCTCATGTTAAAAATATTAACATAAACCCCCCTATATTATTTTTAACAAAGCACACTGCCCCTTATTACAAAATTAGCAGTTGACCTATAGGAAATGACTAAATTAACCCTCATATTATAATAATTTATGTTTCAATTATAAATAAATAAAACTGCAAAATGAATATAATTAGAACAAATCAAAAAGAAAAAAAAAACATAATGAAAAAGAAGAAAACCCACGGCCATCGTCTCCTCCCCCAACCCAAAATTCTTCCATCTGCATCACCACCACCTCACCACCACCTCCGCACCACCTGCCTTCCCACCCAAAAAAGAAAATATGCTTTATGTTTAATTTGATGGGTTTTTCCAGATTTCTTTTGAATCAAGATTTTTGGTCGCGACCCTATTCGTCTCATCTCTTCGTCGGAGGTGGGTTTGGAGGCGGCATCATCCGGGCCGGATGAAGCATCCATGGCGAGGAACAGATTTGAGAAGAAGGAGACGGAGAAAGAAGATGAGGTTTTGAGAAATTATGAAAATTGCAATTTGGTCCTATGCAATTTGGAGAGAGGGCAGCGGCGGCGGCGTGGTTGAATCGGAGAGTCGGCCAATGATTCTTCGAGTTTGACATTCTTCTTCTTCTTATTCTTCCTGAAGGAACGAATTAAGTTTTCACAAATTGGAAGAAAATGCTATGGAAATTGAAAGAAATTTCTTTGAAGGGTTTTTGTATATTTTTTTGTTTGGGCAGGGAAGTGCCGAAAAATTTTGAGGAGCCGTTTTTCTTCCATTTTGTTTTCTTGGATTTGGAATAGAAATGAACTTCATGTTCAGATATGGGTTTGGTTGATGGTTTTTGCCGGAAAAAATCATGGTGAAAAAGTGGAGGACTAGTTGAAGAAGATGGCTTAATTGAAAATATAAAGGACTCAATTGAAAATCTTAAAAACTTCATTTTGGTACTTATAAAGTTTCTGGTTGCATTTTGGTATTTCGTGTCAAAAAACGAACCCCCACTCTCATCCATGGCGAGTGAAGTGCACGGTGAGCTCTTAAGGGCCTTATTGCCTTTGACTAATTTTTATAGGGCGGTATTTGCTAATTGTTTTAACACGAGGTCGTTTTCAGCAATTCGAAATTACACAGGGGTGGTTTTTGCAAAAAACCCCTCAAATCACCGTAAACCTTAGATTCATCATCTTTTACATCATTTATATTCTAGTCATATATCTCCAAAAATCTCAATCCCGAATAAAAAGAAAGTTATAGTTCAGTTATGCTCGTCGTAAGAGCGAATTAATGCACATATAGTGTATAACAATGTCCCGCTTTTAGTAAATTTTAAAACTCGACTAGGGCTCCCAATTTCTCTAGAACAACCCTGGAGCTATATGTAATATATAAAATAATGCATAGGATATTTTGTTTTCAGAAAATTTCTATTGGTTTTAGTGAAGTTGTCATTGATAAGGACTTTCACCTCCCTTCACGGATTCAACTGTCACAACTTACTAATGAACAGAAACAACAAGTCCTTTTTAACAGTTTTCTTGGTTGTCCTTGTCAATTTTCACCTTTGTTGTGTGTAAATATGTGTGTATGTATGTACACATACCTAATTTTCACTTTTGTTGTGTGTAAATATGTGTGTGTGTGTACACACACTTAGTACTTGATTAATTAAGCTTATTCAACACACTTGCCTTGGCCTTTTTTTTATACTCAGGATTATTTTTTTTCCGTAATAATACTGATTCCAATTTTTCGATTATTTTAATCTTTTGATAAGCTCTTACGTCTGATAAGATGTTTTTAGAGCTGATAAGTTGTTACATCTTTTTTTTAGGATTAATTTTTTGAGTGTTTGGATAATGAGTTTATTTCCTATTTTTACTCATTATCAGATCTTAAAAAATAATGTGGTTCCTCACCAACAGCTTATTTTAAAAATTTTTTTTTTTTTTTTTTAAATTCAAACACTTTGGAATAGCTTATAAGCTCCTTTTAATATATTACTAGTAACTCACCCGTGCGATGCACGGGGATTAATTCAAAAACTTAGAATGAGTTAATGTAGAAAACCAACGAATAAAAAATATGTCGAAAATGTAAAGAATACAACTGAACAATAAATAACAAATTCGTATCTTAATTTATCAATCAAAAGTCTCGTTAAAAAATAAACAGACAATGTTCTAAGCACCATCCACGTTGAAATGTAGCAAGTAACTCCGAGATTGTAATCAAAGTAATGCACCAGTCTTGCAAATTAATCTGAATGTTGTTAAAGAAGACCACGGAACTACAATCAGATCTACAACCAGAGGACGAAAAACCTGTTATTTTTCATCATTTTCAATATATAAGTCAAAGGCATTAAGTAAATAAAGAATATATATATATATATATATATATATATATATATATATATATATATATATATATATATATATATATATATATATATACAACAAATGAAGAATGTGTGCATAGAATTACCTTTGCCAGGAAGTAATTGAATATCCCATCGAAAAACACTATTCACTAAAATAAATCTGAACGCACATTAAATGTACACGTATGAGTCAACGAAAAACATACGCATGCATATAATATATAAATGATGTTTATTAAAGTGTATCTTCATATTCCCTGAAATACAACTCTTGAAATACTTCTTTGTACACGATATTGCAAGTAGCATAGGACAATTCACCGGATTCTTAATTGATGAAAATCCTTATTTAAAATATGCTCTTAACTCTAGACAGTGTTACGTACAATACTAATATTAATTTAATAGTGATACTAATACTAAATTTAATACAAATACACATACTAATATACATATTAGTAATAATAGTAATACTAACAATAATAATAATGGTTAATATAAATACTAATACTAATACTAATATTAATATTAATACTAATACTTACACTAATAGTAATGGTTAATACTAATACTAATACTAATACTAATGCTAATACTAATACTAATGCTAATACTAATACTAATACTAATACTAATACTAATACTAATACTAATACTAATACTAACACTAATACTAATGGTTAATACTTAATACAAATACTAATACTAATACATATACTGATATTGATATTGATACTCATACTAATACTGATACTGATACTGATACTGATACTGATATTGATATTGATAATGATACTGCTATTGATACTGATACTGATAGTGATATTGATATTGATAATGATACTGATAATGATACATATATTAATAATGATGTTGATATTAATACTAAACTGATACCGATAGCAATAGTGATACTCATACTTATATCGCTAGCAATAGTGATACTCATACTCACATCGATACCGATGTCGATACCGATACCGGTACCGGTACCGATATCGATATTGATATTGATCGTCATACTGATATTGATATCAATACCGATACCAATACTCATACGGATACCGATACGCATACCGATATCGATACCGATATTGATACTAATACCGATACCGATACCGATACTGATACCGATAATACCGATACCAATACTAATACAATACTAATAGCAATACAAATATTAGTACCAATACCAGTACCAATACCAATACCAATACCAATACCTATACCTATACCAATACCAATACTAATATTGATATTGATACTGGTACTATTTATATTGATATTGATACTGATACGAATACTAATACGAATACTCATACTCATAATGATACTAATACTAATACTAATATTAATATTAATACTAATACTAATATTAATATTAATACTAATACTAATACTAATACTAATACTAATACTATTACTAATATTAATGCTAATACTAACACTAATGGTAACACTAATATTAATACTAATACTAATACTAATACTAATAATAATACTAACATTAATATAAATGGTTAATACAAATAAGAATACTAATACTGATACTGATATAGATAATGATATTGATACTGATAATGATAATGATATTGATATTGATACTGATACTGATACTGATGTTGATAATGATATTGATAGTGATAATGATACTAATGTTGATACTAAACTGATACTGATACTGAAATCGATCGTTATACCGATAGTGATCTTGATACCGATACCGATACATATATCGATACTAAGCTAATACTGCTACTCATATCGATACCGATACTGATACCGATATTGATATCGATATCGATACCAATTTCGATACTGATATCAGTATTGGTATTGATACTAATACTAATATTAATATCAATACTAATACTAATACTAATCGTAATACTAATAATACTACTACGAATAATAATAATACTAACTGATACTAATACTACTACTACTACTACTAATAATAATACTAAAATACTAATACTCATACTAATACTAATACTAATACTAATACTAATACTAATACTAATACTAATACTAATATATTTATATATAAAAGAAATAAACGTTAGGGAAACTTAAGAAATCCTAATGGCAATTTTGCAATTATTAAATTTTAATATTTTTCTTTAACTTTCTAACTATATTTTTCAATCATCATCAATATTGAAACATAATGGGGTAGAATCCTCCAACATCAATCTCCTAATTTTCATCCATATATCTCAAATCTTAAGATAAAAAGTCATAAACATACTATATTGCATTTATTTTTGGTGCATCACAACCTATTTTTTTGGAAAATAAATTTTACTACGCAATACTAAAAAAAGAACAAACACAAATAACTTTATCTTAGTATTACTACATGAATATATTTATTTGGGAGATGAAAGACTTATTTGTTATACTGCTTTGAAACTTAAAATACGAATATATGAAACAAAAATTATATATGAATATCGGTAATTATTGTTTCGTTTTTATTAATTTTTGCTTTATTAATTACTCATTTGTATAACGATTAATTTCATATTATGACAATTACGTTCATATTTTTTTGAGTGGTTTTGTATTATCAAATTTGAATGAATATTGATGATTTCCTAAATTTTTCTGTATTAGTATAATATATCTATTTATTTAATTGTTAAAGTCGTGTATAAATTAATCATTTTTTTTCCACTTTTGAAATGTTATCCTGTGCATCGCGCGTGAGAAGGCTAGTTAATACTAATACTAATACTAATACTAATACATATACTAATACTCGTGTTAATACATATACTAATACTAATATTAACCAACTAATACAAATACTATATTTACTAATGGTGATACTAATATACTAATTTTAACTCTAAAATGTTAATGGTAATATTAATCCTAATACTAATTATAGTTCTAATACTAATTCTTTTACTAATACAAATATCAATACTAATACTAATACTAATACTAATTGCATACTACATGATTGCCCCACATGATTCACATACATAATTAATTTAGTATCTAAAATCATGATTATAATACAATAACTAATTTAATCGTAATATGCACATAGTTAATTTAGTTGTGATCGTGATGATAATACAATATATGATGTAATAATTGACAAATACCATAAAATAATGTATTTGAGTATCTAAATATATTCGAATGTATTACATATGGTGTTTTGACTAATTTAGTATCTTCTTTTGACAATGTATCCAACAACTAAATAAAGACAATAATAACACAAAATAACATTAGTTTAATATAAAAAGTAATATGTTTAACCATCTATATTGTATCATATGATTGTATATCATTTTTTGTAATGTTACTAAATATTGCATAGCCAAATACAAAGTGTACGTTTTATTTGATTCATATATAGTACAAATTTGAAGAAATACTTGGAATACTTTGGAGACCATGTAATCCATCATAAGTATATGAAGTAGATCCACTTTACATATATGTAGTAACTTTTTGTATTGATATAAGATACATATTTGCAGCACGATCATCTTAGTCAAACTAACCTTCAATATCTATTGTATTGCCGTTAAATGTCATACACCTAGTTCTTAGATTTTTTAATTTCTGAATGGAAATGGATATACTCCCTTCAGGATACATTGACATTTCCCTTTATTTTTGGTAATTTTCTTTTCACTGACAATATATTCAACGTCGATATAAATAACTTAAAATTAAATATAATTCAAACAATAATATACTTAAATGAGAAGATATAAATCGAATTATAGTTGTATGTCGTTACACATAAAAATGTATAATATCATATGTCTAATGTAATATATTAATAGTGATTAAATCTAATATTACATTACGCTAATATTTAAAGAAAATATTTACTCAACTTAATATGATTAAAATTTAATGTTGTAAATACTTAATTTTTCGAAAAAAATTTCCAACGTTTTTATCAGGTAAGAAAAAGGTAGGCATTGGAACACAAATATAATAATTAAATATATAAAAATTAATATAACAAAAAACAATAATAATTGATATATAATAAAATATGAGATACACCAACAACCAATGTCCATCAATTTTATGTATATATCGACTAATTCAATATAATTGATCACGTTCTAGTTATATATATAATATATCAAACAAAAAGCTTTTAACATTATCTCAAATATTGCTGCATATGAAATAAAATTATTATTACCAAAATAAGTAACGTGATATGCAAATATAGTATATCATCCACTCCGAACCAAGGAAGTTTTTCCTCTAGTGATCCACTGGATTCTTCTTTCTTGAAATGTCGTAAAAATAATTATAGAAAAAACACTCCATATTAAACATGTGAATAAAAAGAAATAGATTAAAATATTAAAATATCAGAAATCTTCGTGTAAAAAATATATTAATGTAAAATATTAATACACAAAATATATTCAAATTAACAGTATTTTTAAATATATTTAAGTTATAATTAAATTACGATTTTAAGTTGAAAAAATATTTAAAATGCATAATATATCAAATTAATGATATGTATACTTAAGTAATTATTACATTACAATTTTATTTACACTTTTTACCATTTATACATTCATAGGATGTTGAAAAATATTTTTATGTTGAAATATTAAAATTAAAGATTTTATAAAAAAAAATTAATAGAATGAATTGTAGCAAAGTTTAAATGTAAAATGCATCATTATTCAACAGAAAGAAAGTTGTATCTCATATCACGTAATTGTATTTATTTAAAACTTGTTAGTCGTTTGAAAATCAATGTCATATAGAAATTCGAATTAGATCAAATGGAACGTAATTGGACAACACATTTATTCATTTGAATATATCATCTAATTTATTTTCAAAAATCCAAAATACACATAACCAGAAAATTAATATATTGTTTACAATTATTCAAATAAAAAAATAAACTAAATTCACATAATAAATTACACAATCAAAAAACAAACACGTTTATATACAAATCAATTTTGTATGTCACATTGTTAATTTGAAACAATAGATCGGTAGGATATTTCACCATCTTGTCCAGTCTTGAAAAATCTTTTTGCATATTATCCAAAATATTGGTGAGGTTCTGCAAAAAAACAAAAAAGAATTCACAAAATCAGAACAACAAAGATTAATAGCAAGGATTAACAGCAAAATTAACATATAAAATAATGAAATAAATAATACATGAAGAACAAAGAACAAAAACATAAAATAAAATAATAGCTAGTTATTAACAGTGCAAAAAGATATGGATATAAAAAAAACAAAAAAAAAACAACAATACATTAAAAAAATCATAACGAAAAATAAAAGAATCCAAAAAATAAATGTATAAAACGTAATAAAAATGATATGAATGAAAAAATAAAATGAAGAAAAACATAATAACAACGAAATTCAATATGTATGTAATTATGAAGAGCAACTAAAGATTCAACCGAAATAAGGAACGACGGAATAAGAAACGAAAACAATCTAATATGGAAGGGGTTAGGAAAAGTGAATGAAAGAAATGAAAACAAAGCAACATGGACCGATGGGGTTGTGAAAAATGAATGAAAACAATGGAGTTTTTATAGGTTTAAGAAGAGAAGATTTTATTATTTTTTGCTAAAATAGGAAATTATTTTATTTGTGGCACTAATGGAATGCATCATATATTTTAAAGATTTCGATAATCATGCAAAAAATCTTGGCAAT
>NW_012194777.1:712648-727084 GCF_000504015.1 Erythranthe guttata
ATATTGTATATTTTATTAAACAGTACAATGTAAAAAAAAAAATTATTATTTTTCTTTGAATGAATATTTGAATATTCCAAAATATTGAAAATTTAAAAAAAATGTATTCTATTTATTTTAATATTTTAATATTAAAAAAATATTTTTTTCTGAAAATTATTTGAATATTCGTAAAAAAATTGAGTATCATGAATTTTTTCAATAAATATATTTTGAAGTATTGGAAATGCAAAATAAGATTTTTTTATTACGAATTTATAAAATATAAATTTTGGAAATAATATGTATACAATGTGTAATTGTTTAAATGAGTGTATAAATATTAAATAGGAAAGAACTTAAATACATACCAAATTAAAAATGACAACTAATCAATTGAAGAATCCACCTCATCAATTTAATGACAACTAAGCAATTTTGACAAATGACATCATCATTTGCCACATGTCATTCATATAGGGCATAGATCCTCTTTTTATATTATATATAGATAAACTTATCCAAACACTTGGACGCTTCAAAACCAATATTGCCCCTAAATCGCGGAATATGCGTCAATCGATTCTCAATTTTACGTAAAATGATTGTTCGTCAAACAAATCTTGACGCGTGATTAATTAACTTAATCATGGAAGAAAAAAATTATATTTAAGAGCTTAAATTAAGTAGTGGGATGGTCTAAAGTTGGAATAATACATGTGAATAATAATGGTTCACGGGTATAAACTAAAGGTTTAATTAATTATTTTTTTATTTAATTAGCAATTATTTAATTTGTATGGCTTCAGCTTGACAATTACATGTTCTGTTTAAAGTTATAATAATTGTCATTATTTGCATGGTAGATAGATAACCACCTAAATATGTGGATCAATTAGAATAATCCATTATCTAATTGCAATAGTTTTTTAATCACTATAAAGTATTGACTATTGACATATATTGCAAAAAAAATTAATATTATTTAATCTTCATTTTATGTGTCAACGACGACGTTTAATTATAGTATTTGCTCAACTTGTTACTAGAAACAACCATTTTATTTTTAAGTTGGTGATGAATTAATAATGATCATACAACAAGATTCACGAAAAATGGTCACAAAAGTATTTATTTTAGGAGTATTAACAAAAAATAGTAAGAAACAATTTTATTTATTTTTTAATAAATTTTGATTTAAATTGGAAACGATTAAATGTTCCAGTTCAATTGGACCCATTGAATTTCTTCATCAGACAGTATGATAATAGAGAAAACAGTTTCAGTTATTATCCAATAAACTTTTATTTTTTTATACATAAATAATATTATTTTGGTTAATTTAATAAAGAAATATATTTAATTTTATAATTATGTATTTATCTATTGGCATGTAGCTGTAGACAGAGAAACAAAAAGAAGGGGCAAAAACGAAGTGGGCCCCATTTACTAATTTGCTGGCAGTCGTTATCGGTTTGCTGGCTGAGAAGTGATGAACCGGCTTGTGGGCCTCTTCTTTTTTATTTTATTTTTTGGTATTTATGATTATTCACAACTTGTCTAACAATAAATATATTTTGGATATTCTTTAACAACATAAATTACATAATTCTAATTTCTATGTAATTATAGTTTCATGATAATTGAATTTGAGCCACGATATTTTCTTTTAATTTTGTGTCACTACAAGAAAAAATGGTATTAGTGACACCTCAATTGTGACAGTATCAAAAGTTGTCACTGAATACATATATATATTAAGTGACAATAATTTTTTTGTTGTCTCGTAATCTTTTTATTGTTGCTACTGAGAATTAGTGACGGTCGATTACTAACAAACGGATTGACTTTTTTTTTTTGCCAACCATAGGAAAATTAGTGTTGCCACTCAAATTTTTTTTTTTTTTTGGAGTGTGTCTTGACTCTTGTAGAAATATAATTTCGATAATAATTTATAGTCTATACACATCAAGACTCGAGCGTGAAGTGTCAACCTATTAAATTTGGATTACAAAATGTAGGGTTGTTCAGTGGTCTTGTAGGTTGATTACCGGTCCGATCCGACCAACTGATGGTTCGGTTATAAGTATTATCTGCATGTTGTTTTTTTATTAATTAAAAAAATCAATATTGTAAAATATCTACATTTATAGTCATTCAAATTTGATAAGAGTGTGCTTTCTATATTTTGAATAAATAAAATAGGTAAATAAAGTGTTCACATAATTAACTACTAAAAACTATATATATGTATATTTAAAAGTCGCGTGGTCTGGTATTATCAACCAACCGACCTAATAACTCGTAACTATTCTCTCTCTCTCTTTTTTTTACTTTTTTTTTTTTTTTTTTTTTTTTTTGAGATAACTCGTAACTATTCTCAATATTTCAAGTTAGTAAAACAATATGGGCCGGGCCGGACTTTTGTCTCATAAATGGGCCGAGGTTGAAATTGCAATATTGGGTTAATCCATTTAAGGCCTATATGCAGCAAATTGAAATATTTATTATTATTTCAAAGCAAAATTGATTGTATAAAATGATCTATCCAAACAAAGAATAAACTTATTTAAATTTGTTAGTTTCAAAAGAATCATTGTGAGGTAAAGCTAAATTAAGAAAATAAAAATTTAATAAAAATAATAATAAGGTAAATTATTAACATTAGTGAGGTAAAGCTAAATTGTGAACTAATATCCTTCTAATTAGTGAAATTACATTGTGTAAGTTGGACCATGATAATAGTTTTGCTAAAGTTTGAGTACCAATTATGTCATTTGTAAATATTCATATACCAAATTGACATTATCAAAATAATTTTCAAAATCAACCTTTTTTAAAGATAAATTTTAAATGTGTAAAGTATGTGTCTATTTCAATATAAGTAGGACTTCCAATCATGAAGTGGATAGATATATCATACAGTCTCTATCGGATAGAACATAAATTATTTTTTAATATGCCATCACATAATACTTAA
Source organism: Erythranthe guttata (assembly GCF_000504015.1). The sequence continues at coordinate 715,608 of NW_012194777.1, forward strand.
TTTTTTATTGTTTATTTCTTTTTTTACATAATAGTCAATTTACTATAGAATCAATTTCTTAAGAACAAAATCATTTTAATGTAGCACTAGTTGTACTACCTACAAATTGTTTTTTTTTTTATTTTATTTTTATTAAAATGTATATACTATAAATCAAAAAAAAAAAAAGTCGTCGACAATTACAACAGGCATACCCGAGGAAATTGCAGAACCTAATGCAAAAGGGAAAAGAAATAAACTAACATAAAAGCAAAAATAAACGTGGGAAACCCCACTAAAGCCTAAACATCAAATCACGCCCTCATGGGTGCATAAGGCTGCCAAGTTCTCTGCTCGTCCTCGAAATCGCTAGCTTTTGGTGCTGGCAGTACATAGCCGAGTAAACATGTATCTCAATCTTCATTGTGAGGCCCTTTCAGTGGCGGATCCAGGACGAAAATTCAGGGTATGCCGGCTGTGCCGAGTCCAAGAATTTACAGTATAGTGGGGTTAATTTTTTTCGGGTTCGGGGGTGATACGCGTTTTCCTCACGTATAAATTACCGCAAGTATACAGTATCGCATTTTGCAGAACAGTTCCGGATATCGATCCACAGGGACCTTGTAGATTCACATGCTGAGTAGTGTAATTATATTATCGTTATATTATCTAGCCGATCGTAAATATTTGGAATTGTGAGAAACCCTAATTTGAAGGCATGCAAGATCGTAAACATGCAAATTTAGAATGTACGTAAATAAAGTAACGACAACTCAACGCGGGGGGACTTCGATTTAAAGGGGACTTCTAGAGCCAAATCCACCTATGTATAATCAATAACGATCTACAAATCCGTTATCTAATGTCACATTCATATTCGTTAACCCAGACGCTAATGTACTCTAACCCCCGTCTCCAGTGTAGTTAGAGTCTACCCACAGGTCCGACGTCTCCGTTCAGAACCTGCTATTAAGAGAGCATTTAGGCCAAGTCCTTAAGAGCTACCCGAAGTGCATCACGTCTCCGTTTCCACACCCCGAGCTATGTTTTCCTAACTTCAAACAAGAAATCCTCTCTCGAGTTCATTCCTATTTAATATCAATCTGAGAGCTGATCAACACCATCAGAAGCATTTAATACAGGAAAACATAAACAAAATCAAAACACGACAAATAGATAACAGAAATGACGATCGAAATCAATATATACAAGGCTTCATTACCCTAGAAGAAAATGTTCTTAGTTCATAACAAACATAGTATCAAAAGAATGTACAAAGGAAATGAAGAACAAAACGTAAAGAAATTTCGTAAGAAAAACCCAAGTCGGAACCCCCGTTGATGATTCCCGCGAAGAACTGTCGAAAACCGTAAAAAGTCGAAGAAGAAGGAAGGGTGAGGGCTTGCTTCTATTTATAGTAAATTGCAAAGCTTCCTCAAGAAGCTTTGCTTTCTAAAATATCTGCCCTCGAAAATCGTGCCAGATCGCGATCCCATAAAGTCGGATCGCGATCTGGCTTCTCGAAAAAATGTGAACCGCCACCCAGATCGCGATCCAGGAAGTGCGGATCGCGATCTGCCCCAAAATCACGATGCTACTGGAATTTGTCACCAGATCGCGATCCGACTTTCCTGGATCGCGATCTGGGTCTGAATCTTGCTTGCTACTGGAATTTGCATCCAGATCGCGATCCGACTTTCCTGGATCGCGATCTGGGTCTTAATGATCACTTTCTCGGCTTGAAAAATCGGTTTCGCTTCCAAATGGCTTCGACTTGGCAACAAAAGCTAACAAAACCTAAAAAAGGAAATAAAACAAGAAACGCAATAATATATACAAATAAAGCCGAAACTCGGACGAACGAAGACCAAAACTCGAAGATTTGATAAGCAAAAAATCGTGCAAAACGACCACTTATCAGGGGGCAGCGGCCCCGGAAAAAAATTTTGAACCTTTTTTTGTTGGATAAATTAGGATAGGGGAAAAAATTGAAAGTTTTTGTTTTTTGGATAAATTAGGAGAAGAAAAAAATTGGGACTTTTTTTGTATATTGTGAATTTTGGGTGGACTAAATAATAATATAGATATAATATAATGTGTTTTTGGAGAGAGGGGCTAAAAAAAAGAATTTTTTTTTTGTATATTTTGAATTTTGGGTGGACTAAATAATAATATAGATATAATATAATGTGTTTTTGGGGAGAGGGGCTAAAAAAAAGAAAAAAGGTTAGGACTTTTTTTGTATATTTTGAATTTTGAGTGGACTAAATAGTAATATATATAGAATATAATGTGTTTATGGGAGAGGGGCTCAAAAGAAATTTAGACAAAAAAATTGAACAATACTTTTTTGTACCATAATCGAGTGGAGTCAAACTCATGGCCTCATCTAACAACTTGGAGATCTTTGCCACTAAGGCACATTTATTTTCGTTATTTGGGGTGGTCCATGGCATACTTGACCACCCCCTAGGTCCACCCTTGTGCCCTTTGGAGTTATAGATGGCACCCAAAGAAGTTTACCCCACGGTTGGATCGGACCTTAGCCCTAATCCAGTCTATACTTTGCTCACATTTAATTTGTAAAGCTTCCTACAAGTTCACCCCGGATCCGAATGATGTCCTTTAAGAAGGGTGAAGTTGTAAAATATCAACTCATTTTTTCTTAATAAAAAAAGATAAATACTTACACATTTATAAATCAGAACTCTGAACTAACAAAATTCTATTAATTTAGTGATATATTAAATTAGTGTATTAATAAGTTAGTATATTTTTACTGAGTTGAGATCAGAAAAATTTGTATTAAAATAAAATTATTATTTATTGAATATTAATTTATCAATGTTATACTGAATTTGAAGCGTAAAAATAAACTAAATATATAATTAATAAGATTTAGCAGACACGATTGTTGGAATAGATTTCATTCAGCTTTCAAAGTCTCACGTAAGAATGACAAAAATCATTAGTCCGAAAAAATAGACCGCCGCCGGAATAACTTTAAAACCCCCACGCCTCTTTTGTACTTTGATTTCAGCTACACGACAAAATCTTCAATCATTATCCACTTTCAAAAATAAATTAACATAAATCTATAAATATAATTTGCCAGTGCGCATTCAGTTTATTTCTTACGTGTCGGATGACACTGCCAGATTCCTCCACGTGTTGACACGAGCCAATCGGGACCGTTCAGAAAATGACATCATGTGGAAGCTTCAAGAAAAAAGCGGGCCCCACCATTCAAATAACTTATTATATTTATTTCAATTTAAGTGAAAAAATCTTATTTGACAAATTACTTTTTATATTTTTAAATTATTTTTATTACATCATTAATCTGTCACTAATGCTCGAGTAAAGTTGGAGATTTTTTTTTTTATCTTAAACTACGACTATAAAATAAAATTATAAAATGGCCTAAAGAGATAAATTAAAAACAAAACGAAGGGAGTAATATCCAAATATGGTTGCTTTCTTAGCTAAAAAAAATTAGAGTTCAAGTAAGAGATAATCATATAATACCAAAATTCAATACATTAAATACAAAATTAATTTTGAAAATCCAGTATTTTATAATAGTAGCCTTGTAGGTACCTACAAATAATTTCACTGAGTAAAGTATACCAATTTATTTCTGATTTTTTAAATTGATCTTGGTACATAGAATATTTATAAATTAATACTCAATAAATTAATAATCTCGATTAAATAATAGGTTCTCTCATTTCCGAATCGATGAAAACGTATTAAATTGTTATGTCGATAATTTAGTAATTTACTAAATTAATAGAATTTTTTTAATCCCCATTGTATTAATTTATAGAGTTTTAAGTGTAGCAATAAAAGGCGTAATAAGCACCAAACAGCCACGGGACCAAGTTGCAAGATGCGCGCGTGGGAGCAGCACGTGCAAGGGTCGCCGAAACTCGGACACATATAAACACGACACGTGTGAGTCGCCGTCCCCGAATAAAATACATGAAATTGCAGTTCAAACCCCCCCTTTTTCCTTCACCATTATTTCCTATTACGCCTCTCCTCCTTTTCATTTCAGTCTAATTATTTAAAAAGAAAAAAAATAAACAAGTTCGAAAAACAGGGTCTTTGATCCGAAGAAATTAACGAAGTAGCAGCAACCATGGTGCAGTTGATGAAGACGGCCGCCGCTGAACCGGAACCGCAGACCGAAAAGACGGCGGCGGCGGCGGTGAAGACGGAGGAGGTGGTGGTGGAGGATTCCTTAGAGGAACAACACGGCCCTCTTTACAAACGCCCCAAAGTATTCTTCTTTACTTTCTCTGCCTTTTCTTTTTTACTTACCATAAATAAAAATTCAAATTCGAATTGTATATACTTATCTATATTGTGGTGCAGCAGAGTTTGGAAATTGGGGGTTTCACAGTGCCACCTTCGCAATACAACCCGTTAGCCGAGCCCAGCCCGTTAGGTTTGCGCCTGAGGAAAAGCCCGTCACTCCTCGAGTTAATCCAATTGAAGCTTTCTCAATCAACCTCCCCGAAAAGTGGGGCCCACACTAAAAAGGATTCGAAAGCCGGCGCTTCCTCTTCTGTCGATAAGCTGAAGGCTTCCAATTTTCCGGGCTCTGTTCTTCGAATCGGTAGCTGGGAGGTAAATATTTGTGTTAAATTACGCAGCAAAATAGTTATTACTGATGTGTATCGATATCACAAGTGTAGTTTCCGAAAAGAGTTGGAATTTTCGGAGATTAAAATTGGGTCGGAAATCGGAATCTAATATGTATTCGAATTCTGTTCCAAAATAAATCGGTAAAACCGGAAATAGGGGATTTCGGAATTCGGAATGAAATAGATTGTCCAATATCTGAGATTTTCGGATCCGAATCGATGGAATTCGGAAATTCCGATCCAATTTCCATCCCTAGTATCGCACTGATTAATTTTTAGTTTTTTTTTTGTGTGGGTGCAGTATAAATCGAGATACGAAGGGGATTTGGTGGCGAAATGCTATTTTGCAAAGCATAAGTTGGTTTGGGAAGTTCTCGATGGTGGTCTCAAGAATAAGATCGAAATTCAGTGGTCGGATATTATGGCTTTGAAGGCGACTTACCTAGATGATTCACCCGGGACTTTACATGTTGTGGTAATTATTAAATACTCTGTTCGTTCATTTTATTTTATTTTTATTTTTTTACGTTTTTATTTTAATAAATTTAAAGACACTCGTTTTTGGTTCGATTTGTAGCTTGCACGACAACCTCTTTTCTTTAGGGAGACTAATCCACAACCTAGGAAGCACACTCTTTGGCAGGCCACCTCGGATTTTACCGATGGGCAAGCTACTTTACATAGGTAAGGTACGATTCATTAGATAATTGTCGGAGATTATATCGACTTCGTTAAATTTACGTATTATTCGTGCAAGCTCATTTATAAATCATAATTGTATGTTCCCTTTTGTCCTTTTCGCACGAGTGCCATTTAGACTTTTATCTTTAATTTTGAGTTTATGTTAAATTTGAGACCAGGAAATCGTGTTTTCTGTTTATTCGGAGATTTACGATACATGTTTGACTTAGTTATTATTATTTTTTTTTTTTGTAGGCAACACTATCTTGAGTGCCCGCAAGGCTTGTTGGGGAAACATTTCGAGAAGTTAATGCAATGTGATCCCCGTTTGAGTTTTCTCAGTCAGCAAGGGGAAATAGCATTAGATTCTCCGTATTTGGAAACTGGAATTTCCGGTTACGATAATCAAAATGAAAACAATAATGAGTTGGATTTGAATAGAGAAGGAAGTCCCTCGTTTTTCAGCTTACAAGATACTGCTTCACCTTCAGGGGCACAATCGTCTTCCTCAAAGAATGATCTAGATGCTTTTGGTAGACATTCGGAATCTTACCCTCGTGAGACGCCTTCTCCAATTTCAGGTAAAATTATTCACTGAAGTAATCATGTCATATGCCTATTTACTCGACGTTTAGGGGGGTTATTTGCCTTAAAAAAACATTATAGGGGGGTCTTGCGAATATTTATAGTCACAAGGAGCTTTTTTAGCAATTAGATATAACACAGGGGTACTAAATGCAATAAACTCATAATCCATTAGTACACGCATAAAACCTTTTTTGATCATTTGGTAAAATAGTAACATAATACGGCATCTGTCCCGATCTAGTATTTCGGCTCGAAATTTTGAAATTGCAGCGATCGAGATTGTATGTGTGTATAGGATGATAGATTCTTTAAAGATGCTTCAGAGAAAACGAGTACTTCCCGTTACTAAATCCCGTGTTATTATACGCAGTCATGGACACATCAACAGTCGACTACATGAAAACCGGCAGAACCGAGCAGCTCAAGTGGGACCAGATAAAGGTACCCGGGACCCACTCGTCCATGTCAATGACCGATTTAGTCAACCACCTCGAACATCGAATATCCGAGCAAGGAATATCAGCATCATCATCTCAGAATCCGATTCTCTCGAGCGACGAATGGCAGAGCTTGCAAATATTGGACGATATCCAACGGTGCTTATTCACCGAAAATAATAATAATAGTCAACACTCGCCCGATGCAGATGAGAAGTCACTCATGTCGAGGGTCAACTCCCTTTGCTGCCTCTTGCAGAAAGATAAAGATAACGATAATGTAAAGAGAGAAGACGACGAGAACCGTGGCGATGTCAACGGGGTTTCTTCTTCTATGTCGAGGAAAGATTCTGCTGGGGATCTGTTGCTTAATTTGCCTAGGATAGCTTCTTTGCCGCAGTTCTTGTTCAATATCTCCGAAGATTATGAGAATCGAGCTAGGTGAATAATGTTCATGTGACTTTTAGTACTAATAAGATGTTATATGTATATGTAGTTGTGTAATTGCTCCTTTTTTTTCTTTTTTTTTTTTTTGGAGTAGAAGATTCGAATTGACGGTGAAACCTGAAACTTGTGTTGTATGTATACATGTGTGTTTTTGTTAACTTAAAAGAAAAAAAGAAATAAAGAAAGGGCTTTGAAATGTCTAGTGACATCATATTGTATAATAATTTATAAATTATACAAGAGTTGTAATTACACTAGGTTAATTATATGTCTAGTGACATCATATTGTATAATAATTTATAAATTATACCAGAGTTGTAAATTACACTAGGTTAATTATATGTGTCAAATTTTTAACACAACGAATGTTGATATGAAGATTGGAACATGGATCAATTGACACGTATTTACCTGCTCCAACCGCTAGGTCATTTTTTAAAGAATCCTGCCCATATTTTTGAACTGCTGCATGTTGGTTTTGCTGGTTTCTACAACAGTACAATATTTATATATGTAAACCAATGTGGTAATAATCGGAAATCGGGCCGGAGGTGGTTAGGCAACGACTCACAATTAATCGGTGCGACGGTATTTAACTGGCGATAAATCAGAAAAAAGTTTTTAAAATTTAAACTAATATATTTATATTAGTTATAAATACTCAAAACATATATAAAAAAATATTTAAACATAGTTATATCTCCATCATGTATATATTTTAATAACATAATAAAAGTTAATAATAATACGATCATAATACAATAAAAATCCTCATAAAATATAAATAAAAAGGCAAATCTTTTAATTTTAAATTTATTTATTGGACATTCCAAGCATATATCACTAGGTTATTTAACAATACTAGTTAACATAGACTAAATAAATCATAAATTTATCTTTTTTTTTTTATTAAAGTCCCAATTTTTATTTTGACTTAAAAAAAGTAAAAAAAGAAAAAAACGATTTTTCAAACATTTATATCAAAATTGTAAAGGATTGGGACCGCCTCGGCCTCGGAGACCGATTAATCATCTGCCTCGACCGATTTTTAGAACACTGATATAAACTAAAAAATGACACTATTATTAAATTTGTTATATACCACAAAAGTATTTTTATTTTGAATGAAGTCAATGCAGACTTTACGTTAATTAAAATAGGGGAAATATGCAATACACCCCTTATTTAGAAAATATTTTGAACTAAACTCAATTGATTTTAAAGATTTTTCCCATAACCACATTTCAATCTAAATTAGTGAGACCCCCCTTACCAGTCATGATAAGACTAAAGTGCCCCTATGTGTTAGGTTTTTAATATAATACAATTTTATTTCTCCCTCAATTTCATTCTCTCGGTTCTCGCCTCTCTCTCTCTCTCTTTCATTCTCTCGCTATTTTTCTCTGTTTATAGCTTTTTTTTTTCTTTTTTTTTTCTTTTTCCTTCATCTTCACATCTGTAGACCGCCGCCGCCGGAGTCACCCTTCAAACGCCGCCGCCGAAACCCGTTGACGAGGCCCTCCTCCGCCGATGTTGGAGATCGTCTCCCCCCTCGTCGAACACCACCACATCGACGCCTGGTACAATTGGCGGCGGCGCCTCCCCCACCTTGTCGCTGCCTCCGTCGGATTTCTATATGGAGATTTCCCTTCTCTCAACGCGGAATACCAATATATACTATATTAATTGGTAAATTTTATTTTTTATTTTTCTCGAATTAATTGTCGAATCCGCAACAAAAAAACATGTTCGATGGCCATTGTTGAAGGATCACATTAGTTATTTTTGTTTTTTCGTAGTCATTTTTTTTTCTTTTTGCAATGTATTTTGCTGTTAATATTGCAAGTTTTTTCAAGTGCTGATTACTTGTAGTCACATTACGCAGTTGCTAGTCACATAATAGTCATATTCCCACTATCATGTTCAGTATGTTATACAAACTGTAGTCACATAATAGTCATATTCATGTTTCTACTGTCTGTTAATTATAATGTTTTACAAAGCACAGTCACATTCACATAGTAGTCATATTCTTACTGTTATATTAATAATTATGCTTCTACAATATTACACTATTATACACAGCGTAGTCACATAATAGTCATATTCAACTATAGTTATATTCGGAGTTGTAAATCTGTCGAGAAAAAAAAATCAAAATTTTGTTTAAAAAAAATTAAAAAAATATATTTTTTTATTAAAAAAATATTAAAAAAAAATAAAATAAAAAAGTGGCTATAAAATCCGAAAATAATACAAAATAATAAATAAATAAAAAAATCCTATTTTTTGATTTGGTAGCAAATTTTTAGAAATTTGGAAGTAGATTTTTAGGAATTAGATTATTGTTATGGAAAGAGTGAAAAAAGGAATAATTGAGACTAATTATGATAATTGACATAAGGGTAGAATTGGAAATACAAATTCTAGGGGTTATCACAAAGAAAGATTTAAGAGTTGGACATATCACCATTTATTATCTATATGAGGGGTTTATTGCTAATGACCCCATTAAAATAATCATTTATGTCAAATGATCAAAGTAAAAAAAAAAAAAGAATATAATTAAACTTTGAAACTAATATTAGTTCGTTGAACAAAGTAGAAATAGACCGCGTCAAGTCTTTGCAGTTTCCAAATTTCGTGTCTTTGAAAATATCAAAAATCCAAAGCCACATTTTCCTTCCACGTGGGATTGAATTTGACTGTCAACTTTTTAATTTCTTAATATTTTTGTTTTTAGAACACGTTTTGTGCCGGACACTTGAGGATATTTGTCGGATATTTTATGGGTTATTTTACAATTTTTAAAAAGTTAGAACATATGTTTGAATATCAATTTTCAAACGTTTTTGTTGCTTTGCTAATTATTTACATAATTCATGACCAATTGCAAATTGATCGTTGATAGTATAATTTATTTTGAATATTGTATTAAAATACATAGAAATAATTTATATATAAGTAAAAACTTACATGTGAAAAAATATGAAAAATAGATTTTTATATAATGAAAAAATATGAAAAATGATTAAAAAAAACGTGCTCCACGTAAAAAAAAATGCTAGATGCAAATTTAAAAATGTTAAATAATACCATAGTTCATCATAGTATATTTACAATCTGCTGTAATTTTGAATTTGTGAGTGAAAGGGCAGTTTTGGAATTAATTTAATAAAGGGATGTGAAACAAATTTTTGTTAAGCTTATCATTTAGTTCTAATAAGGTATGTCACCAGTGACTTATATCTTAAGACCCTTTTTTTATTACTATATATGTATGTATAGTTTTTTGCCTTTGCATTGTCCTCCTATAATAAATTGATCTACAAGTAGGATAAATAAATTATGAATTCTGATTTGGAACCAAGAACGAATCCACCGTTGGAAAGTGGTGGACTCAAGCCATCCTTAATTGTAAAATTCTCCGATGTATTATTATATTATTAAGTCCACCATTTTTTTATTATTTAACTCATTTATCATCCAAATAAACGCAAAAAAAAAAAAAGTACAAAGTGTTTCTTTTCTCTTCTGATTTTGTAAGAACAATTTTCGAATTTTTTTGGGGGCACTGCCCCTGAATCCCAAAAAAATAAGTTCGACATGTTAAAAAATAACAAAGACAAAGATTAGTTATTGATTCGGTAGCTGCAATAAGCCAATAACTAATCTACAACATAGTACAATTGAAAAGTGTTAAATTGAGTCGTGATTGGGCAGTTATTAATTATTATGCAATTTCCAAATTGATTTAGAAAAAGGTGTCGAATTTATAGTAAGTGTGTCCACACCACAGTCCTTACCTGCCTCCCATGTAAAATATTGAATCAACCAACCAGACTTTTGTCGTATAATAAATAATGTTATCATTGTTTATAAATAGAAGCAATTAATCAGCTAATTAATTGTTTTAATATCTTAATTAACAGCATCTCCCAATTAGCCTGAGAAATATGATGGCTGGCTTGATCAAGCTGATTATTATACTTGTAACCATTTTAGCTATTTCTCAAACTCAGGCCAGAAAATTCCCAGGTTGTTATTGTTGAGGTGCAAACAATGTCCCACATCGGCTTAAATATGGGAAAGATCTATGGTTTATATGGAGGGGATAGTAACTCCATTGGTATGAGGCCTTTTGGGGAAACCCAAGAGCAAAACCAGTTGGGCCCGGCCCAGTTTGGACAATATCATACCAATGTGGAGTTTGTGCTATCCCTGCGGGGGCCCAACAGTGGTATCAGAGCCATGGCCCAGACCTAACCATGTGGTGGAAGTTGCCGGATCCTCGGTGCCGAACAAAAAATGGTGAGCTCCCGGTGCGCAAATGGAGGCGGCTCGACGAGCTCCAGGTGGGAGGCTCGGTGGTGTGAGCCACAGGCGCAAATTGAGGGGAGGCTCTGTGGTCCTTAGTGGTCCGACCTGTGTGGTACTTTGTTCGAGGGGAGGATTGTTGAGGTGCAAACAATGTCCCACATCGGTTAAATATGGGAAAGATCTATGGTTTATATGGAGGGGATAGTAACTCCATTGGTATGAGGCCTTTTGGGGAAACCCAAGAGCAAAACCAGTTGGGCCCGGACCAGTTTGGACAATATCATACCAATGTGGAGTTTGTGCTATCCCTGCGGGGGCCCAACAGTTATTAACTCTCTCTCTCTCTCTCTCTCTCTCTCTCTCTCTCTCTCTC